>CM053572.1:28896498-29136020 GCA_028646485.1 Cryptoprocta ferox
CCCCCCCCCCCCCCCCCCCCCCCCCCCGTCAAACCCACGTAAGTAAGACAAGGCCAAATCACCCATTCAACGAATAGCCATCCAGCTGGTGCTCTGTGCCCAGCCTGTATCACATGGCACTGCACAGCCCAGGGTCCCTGTGACACAGGGGCTTTATTAGGGTGGAAAAATTACTGCACGTACTAGCTAATACTTATTCAGCGCTTATTAGATGTCAAGTGTGTTACAAGCACAATGAACAAATCTAGGAGATGGATAAGAGCTTTGCCCTCAAACAGCTTGTCTTTTAATGGTTTTGCACGTGATACCTTCCTCTTTTTTTTGTTTGGCATAGTTTACATGTAATAGAATTCACCTTTTTTTAGTGTAAAGTTCTATGAGTTTTGACAAACACAGTCATGTACCCACCATCGCAATCAAGATCTGGAATATGTTCATCGGCTCCTGGATTTCCCTCTTGCTCTTTGGTGACCATCCCCTCCCCCCATCCCCAGGCACTGGCAGCCACTGATGCGATGGCTGCCCTTCTAGTTTTGACTTTTCTCAAATGGAATCCTGTGGTATGTAGCCATTTGCATCTGGCTTCTTTACTTACCATAATGCTTTGAGATCCGTCCACATTATACATATCAGCAGTTCCTGCCTTTTTTCTTTTCTTCAACTTTTTAAAAACTTTTTAGTTTATTTATCTTTTGAGAGAGAGTGAGTGACAGGGATCAGGGAAGGGGCGGGGAGGGAGGGAGAGAGAGAATCTCAAGCAGGCTCCTCACTGTCATCACAGAGCCTGATGCAGAGCTCCATCTCACGAACTGTGAGAGACCATGACCTCAGCTGAAATCAAGAGTTGGACACTTAACTGAGCCACCCATGTGCAACTTACTACAAAACTTTTCTTCTAACATAAAGTTGAAAGAATAATTTAGTGAACACCTGTAAACCTACCACCTAGGTTCAATAATTGTTTCCACTTTGCCATATTTCAAAATTATATATATTCACAGGCATGTATCGGCTGAACCGTTTGAAAATACATTGTAGACATTGACATTTCCCTTATAAAACTTCAGCACAGGGTGCCTGGGTGGCTTAGTTGTTAAGCATCTGACTTCAGCTCAGTTCACGATCTCACAGGTGGCAAGTTTGAGTCCCACATCGGGTGGACTCCCGCCCCCGCTTCAGGTGAGCACATGCCCTGGGTGAGCTCTGCCTTGCTCTCTCTCTCTCTCTCTCTCTCTCTCTCTGCCCCTTGTGGGATTCTCTTTCTTTCTGCCTCTCGATGACTTGTGCCCCTCCCCTCTCTCTGAAAATAAAAATAAATAAATAAAAATAAAGCTTCAACACATATGACCTAAGAATCAGGACATCTGATGAGCATATCACACTTAAGCAAGTTGACAACAATTCCCAAGTGTCATCTCCTACCCATCCATTTACAAATGTCCCCTACTTTAAAAAAAAAAAAAGTCTTTTGTAACTTTTTACCTACCTGGCAGAGTTTTCTTTCTAAATTTTTAGTTTTGAAATAATTATAGACGTACAGGAAGATGCAGAAAGTAAGAGTCTTTGGTACCATTGAACCAGCCTCCAACAATGGGTGATATCTCATATAGAGCTATAGGAAAATATCCAAACCGGGGTATTGACATTGGTACATTACTGCTAATTAGATTGCAGACCTTATTCCGTTTTCACCATTTTATAACCAGCACTCATTTGTGTGTATGGATGTGTGTCTAGCTCTATGCGCTGAAGTCCCTTGTACAGATCTGTGTATCCACCACCACAATCGAGGTAGTAGACTGCTACCTCTGGTGCTGCCTCTCTGTATGTACCTGCTCTGGCTACCTGCTTCCCTGTCCCCTGGTAACCACGATCTGTTCTCCAACTCTATAGTCTCGTCATTTTGAGACTATTATATACATGAAATTTTACAGTATGCAACCTTTTGAGATTGAATTTTTTTTCACTAAGCATAATGCCCTTGAGGTCCCTCTAGGTTGTCCTATGTGTTATCAACAATTCATTTCCTTTAATGGCTGAGTAGTATTCCCACACAGATGTACCACACTGTAGCCATCCTCCACTTAAAGGACATGTGAATTATTTCCAGTTTGGGCGATTATGTAAATAATGTCACAGACATTTGTGTACAGCTTGGCATGTGAATGTAAAGTTCGTTTCACTTGGGTAAATACCTAGGGGCGGCATTACTGGGTTGCACAGTCAGGTGTAAATTTATCTTTATGTGAACTGGCCAAACTCTTCTGCAAACTGGCCGCACTGTTTTGCATTCCCAGCGGCTTGTGTGAGAGTTGCCATTTCTCTGCATGTTGCCAGCACTGGCTTTTAGCACTTATTTATTTTTTAATTATAGCCATTCTAATATATGTGTAATGGTATTCCACATAACTTTAAAAAAAATTTTAATGTTGATTTCTTTTTGAGAGAGAGACAGAGAGAAAGAGAGAGAGACAGAGAGAGAGAGACAGAGTATGTGCATAGGAGGGGCAGAGAGAGAGGGAGATGTGGAATCCAAAGCAGGCTCCAGGCTCTGAGCTGTCAGTGCAGAGCCCAATGCAGGGCTTGAACTCACCCACCATGAGATCATGACCTGAGCTAAAGTCAGGTGTTTAAGTGACTGCGCCACCCAGGTGCCCCTACATAACTTTTTAAAAAATATTTATTTATTTTGGGGGAGAGTGCAAATGGGGGAGGCATAGAGAGAGGGGGACAGAGGATCTGAAGCGGGCTCTGCTCTGACAGCAGTGAGCCTGATGTGGAGCTCAAACTCACAAACAGCAAGATTATGACCTGAGCTGAAGTCAGACTCTCAACCAACTGAGCCACCCAGGTGCCCCCCCCCCATATACCTTTTAAATCATACATAAGTCCAAGTTATAACTCTTCTGCAAGCCCTCCAGTGGCTCCCCATCAGAGTCAGAATAAAATTCAAACTCATATCTAAGGCCTACCAGACCCTCTTCCCCGTCTTACAGGCTCTGACCCTCGCTCTGCTCCAGCCCGAGACCTGACCTCCCGTTGCTTCTCTACCACCCTAAGCTAGTTCTTCCCTCAAGGCTTTTCACTTGTGGTTCTATCTGCCTGCAATGTTTTTGCCCCAGGTGTCCACATGGCTCATTCTATGTCTGTCACATCAACTTCTCTGAGAAACTTCCTGATGGTCAAAATGAGCCACATCCCTGCCCTCCTCTTCACAATTCTCTTACTCTGTTTTATTTTTCTTCCTAGTGCCTAACTCTTCTTGATATAATATATGTCCGTCACTGAATTGGTTGCTGTCTGTCTCCCCCATAAGGACAGGGATTGGCTTTTGATGACCATCTCCAGTGCTCAACACAATGCTCAGTGCAGACGAGACACTTGATAAATACTTGTTGAGTGAATGTGTGTCAGAAACCTCTTGTGACCCTCTTGTCATCCTTCTGACCTACCTTTCATTCATCTGGCATCCTGACAGCCAGCTTGGAGCGGATGGAGCCCCTGGGCTTAGCTGCTCCCCACTGCTCTGGCCTTCTGCCCAGGGCTTCTGTCTGAGCTCAGGCACCAGGGCCTGCAAGTCTGAGGAGGTTCGGGGCTGGAGCAACCCCTGACCAACGGGATTGGAGTTAGCAGATCCAGGCTCCCTTCTCTGACACTCGGTGGAGGTTCTGAGGTGCCCTCAGCAGGTCCCAGTACACGGAGCCCCGGCTGCCCACAGCAGTGACCAGCTCCACAGCACACATGTCCTGACTTTCTTTCCTTCTCATCTACTCTCCCACTCCGCTGCTCCTGCTCCTGAGAATCAAGTCTAGAAGTGACTTGCAAGCAAGCCCTTCCTCTGCTTTCTCTACCTGCAAGGAGGTAGCAGGGATGGAAAAGAGCCCAGAGTAAATGAAAACAAATATATGGAGCTTATAGTCCATATCAGAGTATATATTTGGGAGAGACAAATGATAATTTTAAAAAGAAAACAAAATTTAAATACCTACAGGTGAAGGGATAGATTTTTCAACAAATGATACTGAAATAATGGAAGACCCAAATGGAAAACAATGGATCTCAATCCCTACTTCACAACATACTTGAAATACATCCAAGAACTAAATTTAACAAAGAAAAACCATAAAACTTCCAGAAGAAAGCATAGGTGAAAATCTACATGACCTTGGGATAGGCAGAGTTTTCTTAGATCACAGGTAGAACTAAGCATAAAAAGGGGGGAGAGACAACATTATACGTCACAGAGAGAGTTTTGCAATACATATTTTTGACAATAATCTGCATCTAAAACATATAGAGAAATATGTAAATAAGAAGAAAGCAAACAACCAAATTAAAATATGGCAAAAGATTTTAACAAATACTTTAAGTTTAATTTTTTTTCTGTTTTTTATTTATTTTTGAAAGACAGAGAGAGACAGCGCGAGCAGAGGAGGGTCAGAGAGAGAGGGAGACACAGAATCTGAAGACAGGCTCCAGGGTCTGAGCTAGCTGTCAGCACAGAGCACAACACAGGGATCGAACCCACGAACCGTGAGATCATGACCTGAGCCCAAGTCGGATGCTTAACCGACTGAGCCACCCAGGCGCCCCTTAACAAATACTTTAAAGGAAGATACACACATATTCGTAAGTACTTGAAAAAGTGTTCAGTATTATTAGCCATTAGGGAAATAGAAATTAAAACCACAATGAGATGACACCATACACCCATTAGAATGGCTTAAATTGAAAACACTGGTAATAAGTGTTGACAAGGATGTGGACCAACTGGAATTCTCATACATTGCTGGTAAGAGTGTGAAATGGAAAAACACTTCGGAAAAAAGGTTGGCAGTATCTTATAAAATTAAATGTACACTTACCATCTTATAGTTCTCCATTATATCTCCAATATAGTCATTTACCTGAAGGAAATAAAAATGGATGTCCACACAAAGACTTGCATGTGAATTGTCAAAACAGCTTTATTCATAATAGCCCCAAAACTGGAAATGGCCCAGGCGTCCATCAACAGGCCAATAGATACACTGTGGAATATTCATACTCAGTAATAAAGAAGCAAATACTGGTAAGTGCTACAGCATGACTCAACCTCCAAGACATTATGCTGAGTGAAAGAAGCCAGACGGAAGAGTACATACCTTGTGATTACATTTAGATGAAGTTCTAGAACAAGCAAAATGGAACCATGGGAACAGGAAGTAGAACAGGGATTGGCTGGGGCTGGCCATAGGCGGGTAGGGAATACTGACTGGAAAGAGGGATCAGGAAAATTGTACAGGTTATGGGAATACTCTATATCTTGAGTAGAGTGGTGGATATATGGGTATGTGTCAAAGATCATTTAACTGAACACTGAAGCAGATGCCTTTTATTTATGCAAATTATACCTCAATAGGCTGATTTTAAATGGGATGTAACGAAAGCTTGTGATAAGTGCTCCAGAGGGAAGAAAATATGGTATTGTAAGAGAGGAAAATGGGGAAGAAAGACTACTTTTGATTGGCTGGGCAAGGAAGGACTTTTCAGGAGGTGATACCGGAGCAGAGATCTGAATGTTAAGATGGAGCCGCCCATGGAAAGATCTAGGGACAGGCACTCCAGGAAATGGTCACCTCAAGAATAAAGACCCAGAATCAGGAAGGAGCTGGGTGCTCTTGGCCATTGTCCCAAGGCCAGTGTGACTGGGTGAAGTGGGTGGGGCAGATCGGAAGGAGACTGGGTGGAGAGGTGGGCAGGAGCCCGATCATGAAGGATTTTATCAGCCCTGATAGAGGCTGGAATTTGAAATGGACAAAATGCACATCCCCCATGGTCTAGTGAGGCAGAAACAGAAGGAAATAAAAGCAGTACAGGGTTATGGGTGATACATTTGGGGAGTGTACAGAAATAAAGGAAGGAGAAGTCAGAACTACCTGGGAACATCTGGGAAAGCTTCCTGGAGGACGTGACATTTCAGTTGAGGTCTAAGGAAGAATAGCAGAGGGGAAAGGATATTGCAAGGGAGAGAACTGTGTCCATAGAAATCCAGAGGCACACAGCCACATGGAACATTCAAAGACCTGAGCATAACGTCAGTGTAGTTGGAGTTTTCCCTGTAGGAATGGAAGTGGCAGGAGATCTGAGGCTTTAGGGAGAGGCTTTTGAGTCCTGCAGAGGGTGGAAAACCCCTAAAGATTTTAAGTAAGGGAGTATTAGGGCCAGGTTTACATTTTTTATTAAGTTTATTTATTTATTTTAAGAGAGAGAGTGAGTGAGAGCAGAGAAAGAGGGGGAGAGAGAGAATCCCAAGCAGGATCTGCATCATCAGCACAGACCCCAATGTGGGGTTCAAACCCACAAACTGTGAAATCATGACCTCAGCTGAGATCAAGGGTCGGAGCCACCCAGGCGCCCCCAGGTTATATATCAGATCAAGACGTCCAGAATGGGCAGGTGGAAAGCAAGAAGCACCGCTGTTTCTGGAGTGAGATGGGGAGGAAGGCCTGAACAGGAGTGGGCGGGGCAAGGAGAAGGGCCACACTCTGCTAGGAGGAGACTGGGCCTGTCCCGAAGCTTCATGGTTTCTGGCTTGGAGAACTGGCTTCCCTGGGGGATGATGATCTGGTTAAGTAGGACAGATGAGGAGAAACAGGTTGAGGAAAAGATCTGCAGTTTGAGGCACCAGGGGGCCATAAATGCTAACTTTGGTGTGTTTCCTGTTCCCTCAGAGGGCTTGTTACTTCAAGATCCCTAGGCCCTGCCCCAGTGAGTCAGAAGCAGTGGGTCTAAAATGGAGCCCAGGAATCTGCATATGTGCAAAGTGCCAAGTGCCATTCCCACTCTGACGCATGTAGACTTCATACCCATGGACCTGCCATCATGGCCTCTCCAGGGGCCTGGGGCAGGGGGCAGGACAGGCACATTTCCATCTGGACTGCAGTCAAAGCAGTTCAGAAATTCAGGCAAAGGTGACTAAGAGAAGGCCTTTTAGAGCCTTCTGGGTGTAATGGGATCAAAGGTAGCTTGTATCTCTGTTGCTGCAACTAAAGAATTACAATAGAATGGCCCTGGTTGTCATGTGTAACTCCCGATTATGTGTCCAAGGAACCACAGAAACTAGTGGTCAGGCCAAGACCAAAGCACATGTCTGTGGATGTACCCTCTCCTAGGTTGTGGATGGCGGGGCATAATATGGGGATTCATGGAGTCCGTTGTGAACTCCGGGTGAGTTCTGTGTTGAGAGCAGCTTTTACTGTGTGTGCCCACCAACCTTCACTACAGCTTGATGTACTCAATCCTGTTATTATTTCCATTTTGCAGATGAGAAAACTGAGACCTAAAAAGGTTTAGTAAATTGTTCTAGGTCTCAATTCCAGGATGCTGGTGAACGAGGGCTGGAAGACGGGTCTCTGGATCTTTCTAATCATAGCATTGCCCTTGCTTCCACAATTGGGAGAAGTCACTTCATTTTTTTTTTTTTAATGCTTATTTATTTTTGAGAGAGAGACAGAGCACAAGCAGGGGAAGGGCAGAGAGAGAGGGGGAGACATAGAATCTGAAACGGGCTCCAGGCCGTGAGCTGTCGGCACAGGGCCCCACACGGGGCTCAAACCCACAAACCACAAGATCATGACCTGAGCCAAAGAAAGCCACTTAACCAACCGAGCCACACAGGTGCCCCTAGTCACTTCATTTCTTAATCTTAAATGATCTTCCAAGAAAGGGAGCTAGGCAGAGTACAAGCTTTCTCTGTCTCATCCTGTTGAGAAAGTATCTAGGTCCTTACTCTAAAAGGCTCCCAGGGCCCAGAGGAGCTGAGATTGAAAGCCTCATGGTACAAATGGAGGTATGAGATCCCAGCCAGGAGCCCTTGCCTGATCTTCCAAGGATCTCACAGCAGTGCCACAGGCTTCCAGTAACAGAAGGAGGCGGCAGCAGCAAATCTGTCCCCAGTGCACCACAGTACTGTTTGGCTATGATGAAATACTCATGGCATATGGCTGCAAAGTTACTATCTTGAGAGAAGACAGAAATGGGATTTTTCATGCGCCAGATTTCACTCCCTCTCTGAAACAATTCTTGTAGTAAACAGAGGTTTTCTGATCTTGTTAAGATCTGGAGGATGGGAATTCCTTTACACTTTTTAAGTAAAACTATTGTCTTGCAGAATTTCATTCTCTGGATGGTACAAATGATTTTTAAACGTGGAGGGTGTTCTGTGCTCCCTCTTGCCCCCCAAAAGCCAGGACGGGAAGAGGTGCTGCTATCAACTCTGTTCCAGCCCCAGACCACCCGGGGGGTGAGACCTCCCTGTGTCCTGCGCCTGTCAACCCTTGGCAAATGGGGTGGGGAAGAGGAAAGGCTTGCTGAGCGTGGGAGGCCACACGGTGGAGGAGGCAAGGAAGGGCCAGGAAGGGAGTAGAATGTGACTTTTAGGAGGAAAATTATTTGGAACTGCGTCTTGTGTGCTGACAGCATAATGATCATTATTAGGACCTCAGATGTAACACGAAGCCCGCCCTGAAGTTAAATTTTCCCTTTCAGATAAGCGTGGCCTGTCAACCCACCACAGGATGGTTCTGTGCCAACCTCCTCCACACGGTGTGGGGAGGGGGGGAGGTTGGAATGTTCCATCTGCTTCCTCACTCTTACCTTTTTATCTTTCGTTAAGGACTTTGATTTTTTTAGTAAACAAGGCACCGTTTTTCTATCTCAGTCTTATAAAATAAACCTGAGAAATACTTTGTGCAAGGACCACAGCTGTTTTTGCAGCTTTCTGCCCACATTTAGTTTCGGAGCTGCTATCTGGAACCTTGCCTCCCCAGGGACCCTCCTGGACACAGTGTGACCTCTAATAGAGGGGCAGACCCAGGGCCTGAATTATGCCCAGACAGATATGCTTCTGGCTTTCACGGTGTCTTAAAAATTAGTTTTCATGTCAAAATCCTGTTTGCTGGCTCCTCTTGAAAACAGAAAACCCAGCTGTAGTGGGCCACATTTCCCTGTGACACGTGGCTGGACCTGCATAATAGTGGCTCCCTTTGCACAGAGGTTGCTCTCCAGTTTGCCATAGTCCCCACTCTTCATCATTCCCCCCATCCACACCCCAAGAGAGGGTAGTGGTTAAAAGGCAAACATGGAGATAACGAGTTTCAGTCTTAACCCTACCCACTTACTTTCCATGGCCCCTTGAATAGCTGTCTGCATCTCTCTGATGCCTGTTTTTAATCCCTAGGAAGAAGAGAATAATGCAGTAAGGTATGCAGAGCACAGGCAGAAAGTCTAGGCTAGAGGAGGCATTCATTGAGACTTTGCTAGGTTTGTTTGTTGGTGTATATTTCCAGTCAGTTACGGAGGCCACTGGAAGATGTATACAAGTGGACACACCTATTGCCAATGTAAGCTTCATATATGCAAGGATTTTCGAAATCCGTTTTGTTTATTCCTGCATCTCCAACGCTTAGGATAGTCCCTGGCACATGGTAGACGCTTAGCAAATGCCCTAAATGAATATGTGGGTTTAATGTTGCCCTGAGTTCTTATGCTTCACAGGTCATGATCTAAGTTATTATTAGCTGTCCATTTTATATGTATAAATGCAAACGGACATATAGGTTGGGTATTTCAGGGCTACTCTTCAGAGCCGTTGATGGGAACTTCATTGCAGTAATCCACTGAGTCACCATCTAGGAGAAAAATGTGTTTTCCTCCAGGACTGGGATCCTAAGATCATTATCCGATACCAGTCCACTTGAGGAAATCAGTGCTTCAAAAAGTCACAATTAAAAACGCATGCATTTACGTGATGCTTCTTGAGAACTCGAGGTACTGTACAAACATTTAAAGCATTAAGTGCTCCCTGAAGCACTTTACTCAGAAGCAGTACTTCCGAGAGGAGAGTGCACTTAGCTAAAACCAATGGCAGGCCATGACCTCAACAAGGCTAAAACCTCTGAGTGCTGGAATTTGCCCCCCATTGGATGCAACTTTCCCGGGAATACAGAAGATGGGTTGACTACCAACTGGATTCAAGGTTAGCCTATTGGACTGTTTTACTCCTTGTGCCTACAGGAGCCTTCCATAGGCTTGTGGTTTGGGTATTTGTGGCCCAGAGGGGTCAGCTGTGTTTTTTGTCTGCTTGGCATCCATGCTTTCTAGTCGTGGTAACTAAACTTCAATTTTCCTAGGGAAGCCATTCTTTGCACACTTTCAACTGTGGGATTTGGTGGTGGCTAACCTCACTCCCCTTCCCTGCTCCAGAGGAGAGCATGGAAGTAGCCAAGGTATCACATCTCCACACATTCAGAAAAAAGCAAGTTACCCAAAGCCAGTGCAAACACTAAGACTCCAAGTGGCGAGGGGGGGGGCAGCAGTGCCTGGGGGTTAAGCCTCAGACTCTTGCTTTCAGCTCAGGTCGTGATTTCCTGGTAGTGGGACTGAGCATGGTGCTCTGTGCTGAGCATAGAGCCTGCTTGGGAATCTCTCTCTCTCTCTCTCTCTCTCTCTCTGGCCTTCCCCCGTATGCACATTGAGAAAGAGGGGCACCTGATAGTCGGTTAAAGGTCCGACTCTTGGTTTTAGCTTGGTTTGTGATCTCACAGTTTGTAAGATTGAGCCCCACATCTAGCTATGTGCTGGCAGCACAGAGCCTGCTTGGGATTCTCTCTCTCCCTCGCTCTCTGCCCCTCCCCTGCTCTCTCTCTCAAAATAAATAAATAAACTTAAAAAAATTTTTAAGAAGACTATTGGGAAATAGAATCCTTTTTGCTTGCTGGGGCTTTTTGCTGTGAGAATATAATTCTTACCCTGACAGAGGCACTGCCAGAGAATGTAGAGAAAAGAGCTGAGACAGAGCAAAACAGATTTCCTCGTGACAGTGGTGACAGTGTTTGAATGCCTGGATCCAGCTTTACCTGAAGCTCAGACTCACTTATGGATTTTTGGTTTCATGAGCCAATAAATAAAATTTCTCCTTTTTTTTTTTTTTTTTGAGAGAGAGAAGGTGCAAGTGAGTGAGGGGCAGAGGGACAGAGAGGGAAAAAAGATATATATCGAGAGAAGATGGGCTCATGTTTACCTGAAGAGGGGCTTGAGTTCACCGGAAGTGGAACTCAAACTCATGAACCATGAGATCATGACCTGAGCCAAAGTCAGATGCTTTAAAGATTGAGCCACCCAGGCACCCTCCCTCTCCTTCTTTCTTAAACCAAGTCGAATAGCATTTTAGTCAATTGCAATGGAGATGTTCCTAACTAGCAAATTAGAATTTGAAACTGTAGGTCAGAAAAAGGGGCCCGAAACTGTGAGACCCATTGCTCAGATAAAAACCAAAACCATGATGATGGCTAGGAGCAAACTGATGAGTTTGCCTCTTTTTCCTTGACATGGACCTCAAATTCCATTAGACTCTGGCAGAGCAGTGAGCTAAGAGAGAGTAGAAGAAGCATACTTTTTTTTTTTTTCTCATTTCTTTAATACCCTGACACACACTCAAAAAGAATCTGGTCATCCTGTTCTGGATTTTGTGCTTGTGCTGGCCACATTTACTGGCTTTCCTTTCACATGTGTTCATTTGTCTGTTTCCATAATGAGAAGACATTGAAATAAGGCCAGGTCTTAGTGGCTTCTCCAGTGTTTTAAAACTCTCTGAACTTGGGCGCCTGGCTCAGTAGGTTAAGCATCTGACTTGCTTTTGGCTCAGGTCATGATCTCACCGTTCATGAGCATTCCTTAGGATGCTCTCTCTCCCTCTCTTTCTGCTCCACCCAACTCACACTCTCTCTGTCCCTCTCAAAACAAATAAATGAACATAAAAAAAAAAAACCACACACACAACTCTTTGTACTTGACTTAGAGGAATCCCACTAGCATTTGCCATTAAGCCTGTGAGCTCTAGAAAGATGTCGTTCAACTTGCACAGCATCTAGAGAAGTTTGTTTAATAGTTACTGAGCACTTCTGTGTGACAGGCTCCAGCTTCCACAAATCCATGAGCTACTGGCGCCAGGCTTTCTCTTTTTGAGGAAGGCTTATTTCCAGTCCTTGGTCAGCTCTTCTTTACCCTTTTGGGGTGCATCTTTGTCATGGCCCCCTCTTTACCTTCTGACCAGCCTGAATTCTGCTGCCCAATGATTCTTTACAAAGGACTGCATCCCATCCCCATTTCCCATTTCAAGGAGCTCCAGTGGTTCCCTGTAGTTTTCATATTGAATCTATACTCCTGTTGGCCTTTGATAAAGCTAATACCAAGAATAAAAGCCAACAGTTTGGAGCATTTACTGCATGCCAGGCACCATGCAAAGGTTTCACATGCATTATCTCATTTAATTCTCAAAATGATGCTATAGTTATTAATGGTATCCCTATTTTTTTCCAGATGAGGAAACTGATATGAAGAGAGGTTGAGTAACTTGCTCAAGTCACATGGCCAGTAAGTGATGGAGTCCAAATGCAACCCTGTCACTCCAGCTCCAGATCCTATGTTCCTACCAGAAGATTCTGCTATCTTCAAGGCTCTTCCACAATCTGCTCTGTTTCTACCTTATTCCTCACAACTCTACCATTTCCACAGTCCACTTAGGGCTGGTCTTATGGTTATGCCCACTGTTCTCTGATTTTGTTGTCTTTGCTTAGTTGTTTAGCCATTCATTCATTCATTCATTCACTCATTCAGCAAATATTTACTGAGCCTCTGCCCCAGGTGCTCATGTCATCTGGATGATATGACCAAGATCCAGAATATTCTCTTTTCTCCAAATCCTGCCTTTCAAGGCTCTGCTCCACACCCTTCCTTTCATGCATCCCAGCTTAGCCAATGCAGCTGGCATGGCCTCCCTCTCCATGAATGCTGCAGGCACAGAAGGGCATGACAACATAGTTGGGCATTCAATTTCACAGGGGCCTTCCAAGTCTCACGCATTCTTGCTGTCCTATCAGGAGGCAGATGCCCAGAGGACAAGGTGAGAGAACATCTCTCCTTTCGTGTCTATCACAGCATTGAGTACACATTAGGCATCCAAGATATATTCTTTCATCTAATTGTTGAGTGAAAAAATGGGAAAAATATGTTTTTTAAAATGGCCTTGT
Source organism: Cryptoprocta ferox (assembly GCA_028646485.1). Lineage (NCBI taxonomy): Eukaryota > Metazoa > Chordata > Mammalia > Carnivora > Eupleridae > Cryptoprocta > Cryptoprocta ferox. The sequence continues at coordinate 28,909,569 of CM053572.1, forward strand.
GAAGGGGTGTCTGGCTGGTCCAACTGATGGAGTGTGTGACTCTTGATCTCACGGTTGTGAGGTAAGTCCCACGTTAGGTGTGGAGCTTACTTTAAAAAGAAAAAAAGTGAAATAAAATGGCCTTGTGAAAAATCATGAATCTGGATTCTTCTTTTGATCAAGAATTCACATGAAGTTTATGATATTCTTATGAGATAGGTGTTATTAGCCCCACTTTACAGACTAGATTGAGGCTCAGAGAAAATGAGTAACTTGCCCAAGTTCACAAAATGGATAAATCTCAGAGCTCAGGCTTCCAACCACTGCTTCATGCTGTCTCTGCAATCCTTAGAAGATGGTTCTCCTGAATTCACAAATGTGGAAAAGCCATTGTAGCTTCTGTGGCTAATGAACTTTTACAGAAACTATGCTTTGTCAGGGCCTTCTACACAGAGATTTTATTTCCAGGAATGGAAGGAAGCTCCCTGCTGTTGTAAAGAAACTTGGTGACATTCCAGCAACTTCTACCACTGGCCCCCTGCTGAGTCCTGGGACTTGAGGTCAGAATCTAGAAAAGAGCCATGTAGGATGCTCTCCCTGGCCATGTCTCTCCGCTCCTGGTCCTTGGATCAAGTTTCCTGGTCCTTGAGTGGGGTTTGTACTCACATGAGAGCACTTATTCACCATGGAGGTGGAGGTAGGGGTGGGGTGGGAAATGTTCTGTTTTTCTTTTGATAGTCGCACCTTCTCACTCCCAACCAACTCAGTAAAAGGGGAGTGGCCTTACTGAAACCTGTCTCATCATCTCTTCCTCCCCAGCATAGCCCCCACGTGTCCAAGCTAGCATGAGAAGCTTTCTTCCCTTTTAAGGCAGTTATCCCTGCCTTATACTCCCATCCTCACCTTGCCCTGCCCTCATTAGAATCTCAGAGGCATATGCTTGCCCCCTAAGGACCTGGAAACTTTTCCAGCCAAAAAGTCTTACTGTCAGAGTGTAGTTTTGGACGTATGGTCTCTTGTCTTCCCGCTGCATCAGTGTTCTCTGAAGGCTAGATCTTGCCCCCTGATGGTCCAAATATGATTTCGGGGTGTGCCTGAATGATCTTTATTCCTCAGAGGCTAACAGGCAATGCTGTGTTCCCCTGCCAACCTCAGAAGGACACTGGACTCCCTCACCATTCCTTCTCATTGTGCTGTTCGCACCCCTTCTTGGATCTCTCTTTATCTTGCCCTCCCTTTCAGCAATCCTTTCGCAAACCACTGCTGCTCCTCCTTCCTCTCCAATCCCTTCTCTGTCTCAGATCCCAACATGTTTCCTTCCACCATATCCCTCAAACTTCATTCTGGGCCAACTCTTCCCCTGCCCTCACTGACGTCCAGTTGGGGTTTCCTTCCTCAGCTCTGCCGTACACCCCGGGTCTGGTTGCCCCTGCCCTGCTTCCAACATCTTCCTGCCCACTGATCTCTGCCCGTGGGAGCTTGGGCTGATGTTTTCAATCTCTCTATGAGTACAACTCTTTCTGTGTGAAGCCATGATTCTTTTCTACCTTTCATAACAGTCTTTTCCCTCATTTATATCTGTTTCTCTAAAACATAAATGTATGGGGGGGGGGGGCGCGCCTAAGTGGCTCAGTTGGTTAAACATCCTACTCTTGATTTTGGCTCAGGTCATGATCTCGTGGTTTGTGAGTTGAAGCCCTGCATCAGGCTCTGTGCTGACAGTGTGGAGCCTGCTTGGGATTCTCTCTGTCCCCCCTCTCTCTGCCCCTCTCCACTGGTGTGCTCTTGCTCTCTCTGTCCAAAATAAATAAACTTTAAAAATAAAACTAAGTGTATGAAAGGCAAATATAACTTAAAACTATCAAGTAAATAATAAACAGTACAGGTGGTATTTTGATACGAGACACATTACCCATAAAGTCCTGATCTTCAAAGATCAATGCCTCAATCAGCTGGGTATTGCCAAAAGGTGCTCACTAGAAACTGGTTATAAAATAACTTTTTTTGTCTGTTAAATAAAACAATTCAGCTGAGGAAATTTAATTTTTTAAATGTTTTTATTTATTTTTGAGAGAGGGAGACAGAGGGAGCAGGGGAGGGGCAGAGAGATAGCGAGGGAAACACAGAAGCTGAAGCAGGCTCCAGGCTTTGCGCTGTCAGCACCGAGCCTGACATGGGGCTCAAACTCACAAGCCATGAGATCATAACCTGAGCTGAAGTCGGATGCTCAACCAAGTGAGCCACCCAGGTGCCCTTCAACTGAAGAAATTTAAAGGTCTAACTGGCTTCATTACATGATTCCTAAATCGGGTAGCATCCCATCTCCCAAACAGAGAGTTCTACGAAAAAGAAGGCTTTATAAAAAGGTGGTTGGGACAAGGAAGTTACTAGCAAAAGAAAGGAAAGGATTATTTCACACCTGGTCACCTTCCTTTAGAGGGGTGGAGTAGAGGACTTCCTATAATCCAAATTATGTCATTTTCCTTTGAGGGATGGAGAGCACCAGGTGACAGATTGCCTCATTGGTGCTCATCAGAAAATTCCTGTTTCTGGCAGAGGTTGAAACTGCAGTTAGGCTACGTTCTTAATCCTCCGTTTTGCACTTGGCCAAAGTGACACCATTTAGGGCCTATAGTTTTTCTTTTTACAAGTCTAAAATCCTATAATCTGAGAGGAAAGGACAGTATATATGAAACCTCCATAGCAGTGCAGGGAATGATCCTAAAACTTAAATGGAACTCAATTAGCAAGAAGTGAAGTGATGAGATTAAGCAGTGGTTCTCAAACTGGGACCTCCACAGGATGTGAAATTTTCATTTTGAAGCTGATGGTCTAAGCCAGTAGAAGTGTAGGCATATGGTTATAACAAGCAAGAGAAGGGCACTGGAGAAAAATCAACTTCTAAAGTGACTAACAAAAAAAAAAAATCTTTGCAAGTAGGACTCGCAGGTTTCTCCTCGACTTTGCTCTGGGAGTGTTTTGGTGATTTTCTCTCTCTGTTGGAATAGTAGAAGGCCTTAAGAGAGGAAGTCTGGGCGTAAATGAATGAGGTCTTCCCACATTCTGTAGTAAAGGCGGCACAACTTGCTGTGAAGTTTATGGGGAAAAGTTGCCGGAGAGCAATCCAGTTAGCCTTAGCCCCAATCCTCTCAGGTACAGCTCGGGAAATAAAGCCCCGAACTAGCTGGGTCTAGACCGAGCAGACACCGGGAGGAGCGGCCTACAACGAACCCTACCAGAGCGGATACCGCGGGGACCCAGGGCCTGCCTTCCAGCCATCTGCACTAGCGGCGAGAGGGTATCATCTGGAGTCTCGGCAAACTGATCTAACCAGAGAGGAGTGCCTGTTGGGAGTCTCAGGTCCCAACCCAGCTCGGAGGCGGGAGCCTGGGCGGAGCAGGGAGTCCAGGCTCCAGCCTCCAGTCCCCACTGCGCTTACCGACCCACAGCGATCCCGGAGGCGCCCCGAGGCGCCCGGAGAGCCAGGCGCCTGGGGGCGGGGCTCGTGCTGTGACACCGCCCCTCGCCTCGCTCCGCCCCTCCTCGCTCGCGTTGCCAGGGTGATCAGGTGACTCCGAGCTCGCGGCGTTCCGGGCGGCAGTGACGTCAGGCGCGCCGCTGCTCTTCTCTCGCTCCGTGGCAGGTGCGGTGTATCTATCTGGTGCGGTCTCATCTGGTCGGATCAGGCCCGGAACAAACCAGTGCCCTACCGGTTCGAGAAGAGGAGAGGTGAGGCGCGGCGGCCGCAGGCCCGGCCAGGCTGGGACTAGGGAGCGGGTGAAAGGCAGGCAGGGCCCTTCAGGGGTTTCGCGCGCCCCCGAGCTCCCCAAAGAGCTCCCGGAGAACGGCGGGCACCGGGCGAGGTGGACAGATTGTGGGTGGGGTATGCGTAGCGCCCGGGGAGGGGCCGGGAGCCGGGCCAAGCCCACCCGGGAGCCCGCGGCTGTTCATCTGGTTATCGGTCGCCGAGCCGCTGGCAGAGGCTGAGAGGGTGGAGATCCTGCGCCGCCCTCCGGGCTTCTGGGCCATGAACTAAAGGGGCTCAGCATTTCAAAAGGGCCTCCGCGTGCCCGGAGTCGGCTCGGAGCGGGTCTTGCCACACCCCGTCCCGGGGGACTTCTGCGAGGGGCTTGCGCAACTCTTCGCCTTGGGCAGCGATTTCTGAGGCGCTGCCGAGGGGCGGGAGGCCGCTTGGGAGCCCCACGGGTGGGAGCAGAGGCCGCTTGGGAGCCCCACGGGTGGGAGCAGAGGCCGGGGTGTTCTGGGAAGGTGTTTCGGGGAAAAGGAATGCTATTCTTGAGACGGGGGTGAATTGGGATCTCAGTGGACCTGTTGGGGTAGGTGAAATCCGAGCAGAGTTCTGAGGGGTGGGGACTAATCTCCCCGCAGCGGTAGGGGATTGGAAGAAGCTGAGAGTGGGAAAGAGGACCTCTGGGCAAGGGAGGGAGGAAAACGGGACGTCTGCGGAAGGGGACCACGAGCCTTGCGCTAGAGGTAAAGAAAAGACGACTGTTGGATGACTGGACCGAGTGTTAGGGCTGTTTTTTTTGGGGGGTGGGGGGGAAGTTTGGAGTATTAGGTTAGGATCGGTTAGGAAAAATTCTTGAGTTTTCAGCTGAGGGTTTGTGTGCTGTGGGGAGCCACTGGATTGGGGGTCGGGAGAACACTGGGATGGGGAGACACCGAGGGGGCTGTTGCGGCAGCCTGGGAAAGAGGTGACCATACCTAGAACTCTGGTCCGATGCATCGGGTTCTGCGACCGCTGCCTATGACATATTTATAACGGGTGAGGACCCAGGTGCCTACACCCGAGCTATTGTTAGCAGATTAAAAAATCCTCAAAGAGAAGGGAAACAGCCAAGTGGAGTTCATTTTTTAAAAATTCTCTTTTTTAAATACTTTATTTTTTAAAGTAATCTCTACACCCTACCTGGGGCTTCAGCTTACAACCCCAAGGTCAAGAGTCACTGGCTTTACTGACTGACCTAGCCAGGTGCCCCTCTTGTCTCTTTAGACCAGATTTAATGTCTATGTGTGAGATTGTCCCTCCCATTAAGAGTGGAGGTTGTATTGTCCACAACAGTTGGCCTTCAGAGGTTTCAGAGTATCTTACAAAGACCTTTGATCCCCAAAATGAAACCCAAACCCCAAGTGATTGGTAGAAGAGTTAATGGGGGAAAATTATTACAGGATAATCAGTGCCCAAAACATGAAAATGGAACTTTGGGGAAACTGAAAGGTGCCCCATGCTCTTTGTTAATTGCAGAGCTAAGAGTCCCCCTTTCATGTTTATTCCCTCAACTTGTGGGCTTCTCATCCTAAGGCTGTTTAAGTGTTAATTGGACAATTTGTCTTAATTTCCTGAGAAGCAAGAAATTTTGATTATTGAAAAGGAATGATTGGGTTCCCCAGCTCTGAAATTTACTGATTCTCTGACCGCGCATGCACACACACGCACACACAGCACTGCTATCCTTTATTTTTTTTAAGTTTATTATTTTGAGAGAGTACACACACAAGCAGGAGAGGGGCAGAGAGAGGGAGAGAGAATCCCAAGCTGACAGTGCAGAGCCGGACACGCGTCTCAAACCCACGAACCATGAGCTAGTGCCCTGAGCCGAAATCAGGAGTCCAGGCCCTAAGTGACTGAGCCACCCAGGTGCCCCATTTTGTACAAAACCTTAGCAACTTATGTTTTCTGGAAGGACGTGAAATGGCTGAACCTTGCCACCAATTGTTTTGTATATGCTTGCTGCAGAAAATAGAATTGGACGTCCCAGGATCCTGTACCGTAAAAGGTGGTTTCGGGAACTGCAGAGAACGTGGGAAGGTGGCCACAGCTGGTTTGTGTATAAATGTAGAAACCAGCACAGCCCTCAAGGGAGGGCAAATCCAGAGTGGTGGCACCTGGGGAAACTAAACTTCCCTTCAGATCGGTGATTTCATTCTCTATAAAAGAAGCCTTAAGCTGGGTCACCTGAGCAATGGCTGTTTATCACACATTACTACTTACTGAAGAGTTTTTCCTTGTAATATAACAAGTGGTAGGGCTTGTTGTGATAGTGATTTTTTTTTTAACTTTATAGTTTATTGTCAGGTTGGTTTCCATAGAATGTGAAAGTGATTTTTAAAGATCTTTACAGGGTTCCCATAATATTTAGAATATCTGGAGGTTAGATTTCTTGGTCACATTTTTAAACAGTTGTTAACTGTTTCCTAAATCTCTTCAGAAGTATTTGGACCAGCCACCTAATCATGCTGCCTTTGGAAAGAAACAGCCCACCCCCAACCCTCAAACACTATAACTACGTGCTGTCAGGGCCGTGCTGTCAGGGCCGTTAAGTAGGCCAAGGGTTTTGGGAAATTTTCCACTTTCATTCACCCCTACCACCCCCACAAGTTTTCCCATTGGTAGAGAATATGACTTCATTGTCAGGAAAAAAAAATGTTCATGTATTTCCCTAAACATAAGCTATGATAGCCCCCAGGGCTGGCTGCTGTTCTGCTGAAGAACAGGAATGCTCTCCCTAAGGGCCTCTCAGCCAAAGTAACAAGCAGGGCTAGGGTGTAGGCCAGAGACTGAGCCAGGGGGAATTTTCCGCCCTCTGCCTTTGTCACCCAAGGCCCTGGGCAGGGCCTCCTTTCTTGGGATGGAACCATTCCTCGACCTTGAAACGGGATAATGGTTAGTACTCCCTTCCGAGAGGTACCAAGGAGAATTAATGAGAGGCTTACATGAAATTTGAGCTTCTCCAAAGCTGAATTTTTTTTCCCCACAAGTCGAGAAGCCAAGGGAAGTCTCCCCAAACTGTTCTCAAGCTCCCTTATTTATTAGGCATACGTTATAGGGAAAACATTGCAGTTTGTTTTGTGTCAGTGGTCAGTGCAATGTCAGTGACATTGCAATATGTCAGTGACATTGCAATATGTCAGTGGTTACGTGCCAGTAAGAACTTACAGAAAGGGTGCAAAAAAACAAGGCATTCCCAGGACTACAAAAGAGATATTTCATAGATAACATGGTCTAAGGAATTCCTGAGCACAGGCAGGTTCCAACCCCTAAATACACATTTAACTAGATACTAGTCAGATGTTCTCTGCAGGCCCAGAAAGCAGTGTAATGCATTCCCTATAATCTCCTTAACCAGAACATAGCTATTTGATTTCCTCCATATCCCCCTTTTGTGTTTGAAGAATCTTGTTCATGAGAGTTGAGGAGGGCAATCCATCTTCATTCATGACGTCTTGAGGAGGCCACTATGGTGTAGATCATTCGGAGGGTTAGCCAAGTTTTGAGAAACCATAGCTAGATACGCTAAAAACCAGTTTTTTGGGGGTTTGGCCCTCTGGCACGGCTCATTACTTTGGTCACCTGCTGATCGAACTTCTTAAGTTGCACCCAGGTGACATCATGTCCCTTCGTCGCTTGTGGGCATGGTCTCCCCTGTTGTCCGGGATGAGGTCTATCTGAAGTCCGGACAATTTCACTTTCCTGAATGTGTCGATTCTGCCACCTGAGAGAAATCTTCCTCTCAAGGCTGTCACTATCACATCGGGGTCACCAATTTCGGGTCACCAATAATCAGGCTTATCATGTTGTTGTCACCAGTTGTGGGTTCTGCTTTTGGCTTTGTCCAGCAAAGCCAAGGATGGCAGGAACGATTACTTAAGACTCCACAAGTCGGGGCACCTGCATGGCTCAGTTGGTTGAGTGTCTGGCTTCGGCTCAGGTCATGATCTCAGAGTTTATGGGTTCGAGCCCCGCATCGGGCTCTGTGCTGACAGCTAGCTCAGAGCCTGGAGCCTATCTTCGAATTCTGTATCTCCTTCTCTCTCTGACCCTCCCCTGCTCATGCTGTCCCTTTCTCTCTCAAAAATAAATTAAAAAAAAAAAAGACTCCACAAGTCAAGAGAGATGAGAGGGAGACTAAGGGAAGTCTCCCCGAGCTGCTCTCCCTGAAAATTGTAATTCTTGGATGAAAAGTATATTTTGAGATTAGTGAAATAAAAGAGATGGACATTCTAAATTTTTGCAAAAGCCTTATTCAAACTCTAAGGTGTTTTTAATTTTTTATTTCCTGGGGTATTTGGGCTAATCAGTAAGCCTATAATCAAGATCTGGAGGCCTGAGGGTAAACTGCATGTTTGTGTTTGATAAAGAAATAATTTCAGATGGTTCCCCACTCTTTTCTGCTTCCCTTAGAGTGCCTGGAATAAACCAGTAACCTAGCTGGGTGTGGAGCTTTCTGGAGCTTTTCCTATGCAATATCCTTTCAACTCTCAAGGAGTTAGTTATTAAGTTTATCAGAGGTAAAAGTGGGTAATAATGCTCCCTAAAGTAAATGAGGAGTGAAATAGTCATCTGTTAAAATTCCTGTGTTCTGTGTCAGTCTGTCGGTCCTGCTACTCAGTCAGATACTCACGTGCTTGCTGCTGTGCCCCGGGACTCTCTAGAACTACAGTATCCATCTCTTAGACTTGTGGCATTTGTTGACTAGGCATGGTATTCACATGAGGGAAATTCTGACGGGAGAGGCTTCGTGTTTTTCTCAGGCAGCACTGAGTTACAGCGCTTGGCCAAGGCTGCTAATTGGCTTGGCTATAAAGTGGGAGTCAGCAATTAAACAGCAGCGTAGGAGGGAGGGGATTGGGCGTGAGTTGACCCTCCAGCCAAAAAGGTTTACACCACTTGGTGCGCTTATTTACAAAGGACTCTTCAAAAGGAGATGAACTCCGAATGACTTCTAGTGTAGTTTTTAGGAGACATAGGTGGAATATCGGTATTGATGTAGGCCTCAGAATCAGAGTTAGGAAACTGGGTGGATCCTCACCTCTAAAGCAAGGAAGACAAATGGCTTGAATCTAGTCTCTATGGACAGCAAGCCTGTGGTATGATTTTGTCGAAAACAAGGGATGATTTATATTTTTGTGAACTTTTAATGAAATGATTTAAGGGAGTATTGGTAGTCATGGTGGGAGGAGAGTTTGATTTACCTGAATTTACTCCCTGGGGAGTAATGCTGTGTTCATAGTGCCTATCGTTAGTTCTCCAATTTATGCTGAAGACTCATTAGTCCCCAGAGAGTTCCAAAAAATACATCCTTACTCAAAACTATCAGACGTGCTCTTGGAAGAAAGGTATGGATGAGGAACGATTAACTGCAAGGTTATTTGGGAAGAAGGCGACCTGGGAAGAGGTGCTAGATTTCTGCCACTTGAAATAGTTCATGCTGCCTGGAGTACTTTACCAGTCAGCTTTCAGTGTCAGGACCTGGGGCACGATCATCGGGGAAGCATATGTCAAGTCGCAACTTCGAGATCACGAGTTCCACGACTGAGCCAGCCAGGCGCCCTGTCCTTATCTTGACTATTGTAAACAATGCTGCAGTAAACATAGGGGTGCATATATCTTTTCAAATTAATTTTTTTTGTTTGGTTTGGTTTGGTGTGGTGTTCTTTGGGTAAATAGCAGTGGTGGAATTACTGGATCATATGGTAATTCTATTTTTACCTTGAGGAAACTCCATACTGTTTTTCACAGTGGCTGTACCAGTTTACATTCCCACCAACAGTGCACAAGGGCTCCTTTCCACATCCTCACCACCAATGCTTGTTACTTGTCTGATTATAGCCATTCTGATGGGTGTAAGGTGCTATCTCTTTGTGGTTTTGATTTGCTTTTCCCTGATAATTAGTGACATTGAGCATCTTTTTTTCATGTGTCTGTTGACCATCTGTATGTCATCTGTGGAAAAATGTCTCTTTAGATCCTCTGCCCACTTTTTAATTGGATCTGTTTTTCTGTGTTGAGTTGTATAAGATCTCTGTATTTTAAAGATCTTTATATTTTGGATATTAACCCCTTATCAGATCAATCATTTGTAAATATCTTCTCCCATTCAGTAGGTTTTGTTGATGGTTTCCTTTGCTTTGTGAAAGCTTTTTATTTTGGTGCAGTCCCAATAGTTTAATTTTGCTTTTGTTTCCCTTGCCTGAGGAGACATATAGAAAAATATTTCTATGACCAATGTCAAAGAAATTGCTGCCTTAAAAAACTAGTAATAATAAAAAATTTAGGGGTGCCAGGGTGGCTCTGTAGGTGAAGTGTCCCAACTTCGGCTCAGGTCATGATTTCAGTTTGTGAGTTCGACCCCTTTGTCTGTCTGCCTCTGTGCTGATTGCGTAGGTCCTGGAGCCTGCTTTTGATTCTCTGTCTCCCCCTCGCTCTCTGCCCTTCCCCCACTCATGCTCTGTCTCTTTCTCTCTCAAAAGTATACGTTAAAAAGAATTATTGCCTATATTTTCTTTTGGTTTTATGGTTTCTGGTCTCACATTTAAGTCTGTAATCCACTTTGAGTATTTCTGTGTGTGGTTACAGAGTAGGTACAGTTTCATTCTTTTGCATGTGGCTGTCCGGTTTTCCCAGCACCATTTGTTGCAGAGACGGTCTTTTCCGTCTTGCCTCCTTTGTCGTAGATTAATTGACCATCTAAGCATTTGTTTCTGGGCGGATGCAGGTTTTGTTTTGCTTTGTTTAAACTCATCAGTACCCTACACTACTTTGAGCCCCTTGTCTTCCTCATACACAGTAGCTCTTTGTGCATGTTAGTGACAGAAATCTTGGAATTACCTAGCATTTGTTTTTTCTAGCCTTTGTTGGCCTTGATGCCTATGGCTCTAAAATTCTGAAGGTGAAGAAAGGAGGGGAGAGACCTCGCTCCCCTGGGATGGTAAGGTCTGGTAGCGTAGCCCTGGTCGGCGGCAGTGGCTCTTGCTGGTGGGAAGGGAGAGTCCCTCCTGCCCATTAAGAGGCACCCCACAGCGCTGACTGGGCAGCTGCTTTTCGTAGAGGGTCAGGAGAGCGTGCTAATGGCTGAGCAAAGCCCTGGCTGGTCTGGTAGCCAGCAGGAACCAGGAGTGCTTAGTTAAATTGCTAGCACATTAAGCTGTAGGGGCCTCTTTCTGAGCCGTCAGGATTTCAGGTTTCCCACAAAGCCTAATCTAATGCTCTGTGAGGGGGCGGGGGAGCCAGTCTTTCAGGGGCTGTGCTGGTGGGGGACCTGGCCTGGGAAGTGGCCTTGTCAGGCTTGTTGAGAGGGATGGACCTGTCCCTTTCTAGTGTGTCCTCTCAACTTGGCAGGGGGTAGAGCTGGGCTCTTTCCCTCTCTCCCGCTCTAACCTATCCTTTCATGTCCCCAACTCACTTTCTGTGTTAATAGCTTTTTTTCCCTTTTTCTGTCCTTTCTGTTCACTGCCGCTTTCTCTTTCCATGTTCTCTCTTGCTGGGCCTCATTTTCTCTCCATTGTCACTTTGAGGGCTGGCTATTTGAAGTTCCGGGAGTTACAATGCTGTCCGTATGTCCCAGTGACTAGATTTAATTCAGAGGTCCCCAGCCTTTTTTTCTGAGGAGGAGCCAACCTTCACTTCCCCACTGGCTTTCAGATAGCATCTTAGCTTGGTTACTGACCAGAGTCCCTGAGCTGAGTGGTTGGATGAGGCTGGAGGTGTCTTTCCCCCACTTGGGGGTCCCAGTGGTGTGGGGAGGTAGTCATGGTCAGGATTTGCTGACATTGTTGGAAGCTGTCAGACAAGCTGAGGTCCACCCTTGGGGAGTCCTTCCAGAAGCTGAAGGCAGAAGTGAGCCCTGCATCCATGAGGACCTGTGGTGTCTGCAGAGGACCATGCATGACTAATAAAAGCTGGAAAAGGAGCCCTCGTTGAGGCGATCCTGGAAGCCATGAGACCATTTGCAGCTGTGGATTCTGCTCTGGAGCTGGGGTTTTCCAGGTGGCGACTGGAACAGTGTTTTCTCAGTGGTGGTTAGATGGTTGTTGGAAGCATGGCTTTTGGTTTAGTGAGTTAGGAAATGGGTTATTTTCTCCTAAAACCCATGTGGCAGGCTTTACCCAAAGATGATCAGCAGGGGTTTTAACTTGCCTTGTTAAATATGTGTGGAAATTACATACAACAAAAAAGTACAGTTGAATGGATGATTATATTCATTAATATAACTGTAATGTATTCAAGTTTAGAAATAGAACTTTATTTTAAAACCCAAATGGGGTAATAGAATGTGTTGTGTTGCAATTTGCTTTTTTGAGTGTGTTGGCGCTTTTCCATATCAGCACATGTAATTCTGCCTCATTCTTAAGGGCCAAATAGTGATGCCATGGTTTGGAAGTGCCATGGTTTATTTAACCATTCCCATATTGGTGGGCCTTGGGGATGTTACACATCATGTGCGTGCGTGTGTATGTGTGTGCGTGCGTGTGTGTGTGTGTGTGTGTGAGAGAGAGAGAGAGAGAGATGTGTTAAATTGCTATTGTAAATACATGCTGTAATAGCTGTGGAGGGGGTATGAAATTGTGTGCATACAAAAAAATTGTTTTGCATACCAGAACTAGTGTATATCTATAAGATAAATTCCTAGAGGTAGATTTGCTGGTTTGAAGAATAGGGTGTTTTTATTTATTAAAGCTTTCACTTAAAAACATGCCTTTATTGCAGAATATGTAAGAAATCAGAATGGTGACTACTGTGTAAAAAGAAAGGATGTTTCCTGCAAACATTTGGGAGGAATGGTTCACCAATGCCTAGGCAGCTTAGGTAGCCTCTTTTAGTTGTTGATAGATATTTTCATGTAGCAATTATTTTTTTAAGGGCCGTTTAATAAATGTTGATGTTAGATTTTATAGAGCAACAAGTTTGGATCCAGTCAGAGGTTCTTTAAAGAAAGCTTTATACAAAAAATTTTAGCAGATGATATGTCACCCTCTCTTGAAGGGAACTTCTCTGGATTTTCTCAAAGTCTCCCAGGCTGGCTGAATGCTAAAATATGCATACCAAGTTTAATGTTGGAGGGAGGTAAGGTGGGCTGTAATATTTTCAAATAATGTTGATAATTCTATAAGATCCACGTAAATATCCACATAGTAATGTGGATAATTAAGGTGGGGATCACTTTTCAGACTTTACTACTAATCTAATGTATCAGGACAAGTTGACTATGCTTACATCTTTGTGTTATCTTAATGTTGGGGATGGTGGCTCAAAGCAATTACCAGAATGGCATTACCAAACCATGTTACTAAATAGTTTGTAGGATTTTAGGTTCCTGTGTAGTTTCTGTTTTTATGTCAAATACTCTTTGCGAGAAAGGTAAAAAAAAAAAAAAAAAAAAGATGCTCTTTGCAGCTCTTCATTACTCTAGGACAGGGCCTCCAGAGATAGAGGATCTATTATTTTGTTTGCCTTTCATGGGCATTTTAATGCCCTTGTTCCATGAAAGGTGCCATTTCTGAGATATGTGTCATTGTGTCCTCCACAGAGAGGCCGCAAGTCAGAATGTTGGCAAAACATGCTCTAATATTCATTCATTGATCATATGAGGACAGCTCAGGGCCTGGTAGAACTTTCTAGCAAACAAAAGATCCTTAGTGAGGTAGGGGATGGCTAATAATATTTGGGAAGTTGACACCAGAATCAGTATTTGGACAATGATGAAGTAACATTACAGGTTATATTTTTCCAAACTGCCCCCCAAAGAAAATCAACTTAAGAATGGTAGCACTGCAAAATGTGTTAGAAATGGTGAGCAAGTTACAAAATCAAAGATCTTGCCCATGTTGTGGTAATTAACTCTCATGAGTCTCCTGGTGTTGCTCTGTCGTTGGTAGCATCACTACCATCTTTAAAAGGTAAATCCCCTGCTGTTGCTAGTCCCCAGGCTCCTGTGTGAAGCTGTCCGTGTCAGGAGTAGGTTCTTTCGAGGCGAAGGCCCACGGTTCTGGAATACCTGTCCTTGTGGTCTGGGCTCTGGGCTTCAGAGTTGAGGCCGTTCGTTGCTTCTCATCTGCGTTCGCTGCCCAGTCACTTTGTATGTGACACAACTCCCCATACTGGTAGAGCCGTTCGGGCACTCTTTTTTGCGCCTGTTTCAGTAAAATTGCAAAACTCATTAAGGTGACTGCCCGAAGTGAGTTTTGTCTCGTCTTCATAGCCAAACTATCTTCACTATACCCTAGAAATTTGGAGAACTTCCAGCATTTTCCATCTGATGCAATAACAGACAAATGGAAACAGTCATTTTATTTTTATTGTTAGTACCAAAGGGCAAGAGCAAGCCAGCTAGGATTTTTTTGTCTCCTGTCCCTGGTACAGGGATGTCCTGTCCTTAATATTGTGGAATGTTGTCTGTTGTTGAATAAACAAATGATGAGGTTTGCCAATAGTACCAGGCAAGCAAACATAAATAAAGGTGCATGAATCCTTTTAAAAGAGATAATAACTGTAGAAAAGGAAGCTGCAGTGATCCTGAAGGTCTATTCTTAGCAAGGCTGTTTGTGAGCTGACCGTTTGGCCTCATCCCGTCCTGTCTGCTTTGGCCATAATGAACCCATTCAACTCCAGTGTGCTCAGGTCTTTCTCACAAGTGGTTGTCTCTGACCAGACAGTGAAGGCTGAGTAGTCAGGGATTTCTGTTTATTCTTAACTCTCAATGTGATAATCACTTCCCCTCAGAAGCTTTCTCTGACTTCCAGGACCTGTTGGCTCTACTTGGAGCTTGCTGTGCTAAGTGCTTCCTCCCTCTCAGCTTGGTTTTCTAATTGCTGACATTAATGTCTGCCTCTCTTACTAGCCCCAGTAGAGGGTCTTGCTTACCATTCTGTCCGTAGTGCCTGAAACCGCAGGTGCTGGGTCACAGTGGGTGCTTCTGGAAGTATTTGTGGAATGAACAAATGACTGTGAATGGAATAAACCAACACGCCAATGCTAAAACTTAATGAAAACTGTAAGCCCAACGGGACAGAGCAGCACAAAACCAGTAATTCTGAAGGTTTTTTTTTAGCCCACCAAACCATACCCAAAATTATGGGTCTGAGAATCAAGAAAAATTAAGGTAGACCTAGAATGTAAATAATCTGTTTACACAGATCTTGTTCAAAGGCCAGCTGATGAAGCAGTTAAAAAAAGACACAGAGGAGGATGTTAGAGTAAGATCTGCTCTCATGCTTTTAAACTTTAAGACAGTTTTATGAATTCTGAGGGAGGCTATATGAGGATGGAAGGGTAAGGGTGACTTCTAGCTTTGGTGGTAAGACTGGTTTCAAGGTAGGAGAAGTCTGTATGCAGGCAAGAAACTTTTTCCCTCCCTATGTCTGGTACTCAGCCAAGTGATTTCTTAGCTTGAAGCAGAAAGAAGACATTTAAAGAACTTAAGGACCTGAAGTGTCCTGTGAAAAAAGAATTATAATTACAAGTTACTGTAAAAAGCAGTGAAGAGCAGATATAAAATAGGTTATCACCAAGGATTAGATGAGCAGTAGGAAGGGATATTGGGGTCCTGGAAGTGGATAGATAGGAGGCCTGCAGAGGCATTCTAGCAGTTAAGGAAAAGATGAGCAGCATGAAAATATCAGAAAGCACTAAGAAAACCTTTTGTTCCCCTGACTATATAAGTTCCCTTACTGAAACTTTCAGAAATACAGAAGAATATAAGTAACAATTGCCCATAATTCCAGCGCCCAGGGAAAACCACTATAAATGTTTTTTTCCTTTTAGCCAAATTTTGTCTGTCTGCTGTTACTGTACAACTTAAAGTGTGAGAATGTTAATGTACAACTCAATGGGTTTTTGTAGTATTCATGTAAACATGACTCAGCTCAAGATGTAGAACATTTCTATCATTCCAGAAGGCTCCCTTTGTGCCTCTTCGAGTCAATATCCATAGATTCTTTTTGGCTGTTCTCAAATCTCATATACATGGAATCCTACAGTGTGAAGTCTGTTGAATCTGGCTCCTTTAACTCATCATCGTCTGTGAGATCCATCCACACTGTTGCATGGAGTAATTGTTCTTTTTCTTTTTTTTTTTTTTTTTTTTTTGCTGGACAGTTTTCTCTTGTATATACCACAAGCTATCTGTTCTGCTGTTGATGAACATTTGGACAGTCCCCAGTGTGGGGCTATTATAAATAAAACTGCTTTGAATGTTCTTACGGACTCACTTCACTTTAGTCTGCATCTGAGAGCAGAATTACTGGGTCATAAGGTAAATGCTGCCAAAGTCATGAATAGGTTATATACTTGTAAGAGCTTGATTGTTGTAGCATTTTTATATAGGCCAGTGATATAGTCTGAATAATTTTTTGTTTAAAAGGATGGGGATCAAGGTTCTGTGTTTTCTCCTCCACAAGAATAGTTAGCACTATTTATTGGAAATACTGTTTTTTTACTTTCTGAATTGCAGTGGTGCCTTCCCATACAATTAGGTGACTACCATATGGCCATATAGGCCTCTTTGTTCTGTACATTAACCTGTTTATGAGTATTTGTTTTAAAGAAAATGGGATCGTGCTGAATATATAGCTTTAAAAAAGTTTTACACTTAATACTACATCAGGCTTCAAAAACAAGGATGCGGAAGAACTACTAGATACCATGGTATCTAGGGTTTATTTATAAATTATATTTATAATACCATATTTCTTTTTTAACTTAACTTTTCTCTTCCTGTTCTGTTTTGCTCTTTGATGTTGCAGGCTTTCCTCAAATGTCTGATAGTTTTTGTCCATTTTTGTATGAGACAATAAAAAGCCAATTAGAAGTTGTGTGTACAGGGGCTTCGCTGGGGGGTGACTGGGTGAGTCATTTCTTGGCGTCTCCTCAAATACTGTTATCACTAATATTTTTTCCATTGGGGCTGTTAGTTTTTCCAGAGGAAAATTCTTTACTGTATTCTCTTCAGGGTCAATGCCAGGCTACCTGGCATCTTGTAATTTAAAAAATTGCAACTTTCAAAAATACTGTTCTTTCTTGTGTATCTGCTTTGTTTGAGGTCTTATCTCATAGGGCCACTTTCTGAAAGCATAGTTCCTGCTCTCATTGTCTGGCTGAATGCTAATCCTGGAACTTGGAGCGTGTCTTGAATGGGATCACTGCATAGCAGTATTCAGTGCAGTCTGTTAATGGATCTTGGCTGCTGCTTGATTTGAGCTCATTTGAGGCCCTATGTTGTCTTTAATAGTACAATTTCCAGCTTACATTTGACCCTTGGTGTAACACACTCTGGTATAGTAGGGCTTTCATTTCACCTGACCAAATGTATAAAGGGAAGATGTTCATGGTGCAGAGTTCAGTATTGTACCTTAAATGGAAAGTTCAGCATTGTACCTTAAATGGAAAGCTCATTTGTGTTTTGATTATATTAAGTGGTTTGTACTAGAATGTGTCAAATTAGGTAATTTTTTTCTTTTTTTCTTTTTTTTTTTTTTTTTTTTTTTTACTTTGGTTGGCTTCTGTACAAAGTTGGGATTCCCAGTTGATTCCCACTAGGCAAAGTCGTGCTTTTCAAATGCCAGCCCCAGGATGTTTGATCTCAGCAGAGATGCTGTTTCTGTGGCTTTCCCTCTTCTCTTACTGGAATTTTTTTTTTAACTTAGAGGAAAATGAAGATAGATCCAGATTTCTATCCCTTTAAGATGACTGTGTGTCTTCAGAACACAGGGACAGAAGGAGGGGGCATGGTAGCTAGAGCGCCTGCGTGGTGTATGCTCTTTATGAGTGCCTCTTGGGATTTCCCCCCTAGACATGAAGTGATTGCTCAGGTAGAAGGAGAAAGGTACATACCCGAAATGAGGGGGAAACATGATGGAGGGAGGAGAGAGGACACATACATTCTTGAGGGTTCTAGGAAGAGAACAGCATGGGGATAATGGGGATAGATACAAGTAGAAAGATCAAGCTGAGTCATGAAACATTGGGGGCTGAAGCTGTAATTGTTTTATAAACGCTTCTCATGGGTCACTGTTCTCAGAACAATGTCTGCAGAGTTTGGTCCAGACCTTTACTAGAGTGAGAATGATCATTACTACAGGTCTTGTTGGACTAATCAAGATAAAATACTGTTTTGTTTTTTTAAATTTTTTATGTCTTTATTTTAATTTGAGTGACAGACAGAGAGTGAGTGGGGGAGGAGCAGAGAGAGAGGGAGACACAGAATCTGAAACAGACTCCAGGCTCCGAGCTGTCAACACAGAGCCCAACGTGGGGCTTGAACCCACGGACCATGAGATCGTGACCTGAGCCAAAGTCAGATGCTCAACCAACTGAGCCACCCAGGTGCCCGATAAAATACTGTTTTGATGGAATTAGGTTGATCCAGAGGAGCCCCCATTCCCCATACACTGAATTCCTGGAAAGCATAGTTATGATGACTGTGTTCTACTTCTGTGACTTAAAAAGTAAATAATGGAATGGCCACTGGGGGAAGGGTCAATGACATGGGAGTTCTATTGTGAACCAGCACTCACTAGTGCTAGAAGGTTTTCCACAGCCTTCTTGGTAGGAAGAGGAAATGCAGAAGCGGTCTGCACTTAAGTGTGCCCACATTCATGTGATTATTGCAGTGTTAGTCGCCATGAGCCTTTGCGTTAGGGTAAGGCGAAAGCCATCATCCCAGAGTATGATGCCATGTTGGCAGTGAGCAGAGAAGGGAAACAACTCTAGTTTTTTTTTCTGAATCCCTGTTAGGCCCCTGGAAAAGTAAGAGCCTTTAAAATGAGGGACAGAATGTAGATGTGAAGTTGAGACCCTTGAGCCATTCTAATTCCATTTATGAAGTTTGAATTTATAATCACCTCCTTCAAGTGACACTCTCACCTCGTCCTGCTGGGTTTAAGGCTCTACTCCTGTCTAGCTTTCTGTTTACCTTTTCTAAAAATCACTATCCTTATGTTTTTCTTTTTAACCTGTTGCCTAAGGCATAGGTTTGAGCCCTGTTTATCTCTGTACCCCACTACTTAGCACAGTGCCAGCAGTCAGCACTGTATAACTGTATGCTTCTTTGAATGTCACTCAGAGGAGTTCATTAGCCTACTATACTATTGGTTTCTAGAACTGGAAGTTCTGTAGAGGTATAAAAGGTTAGGGTAGGTTGCAGCCTGATTTATTTATAAACTATTATAAAGTCGTCTGGAATCCCATTTCTTTTTTTCTTTCTGCTCTGCTTTTCTGAAGTGCCTGCTTCATCTTAGGACCGGCTTCCTCAGTGCTGCGGATTGGCTGTCAGCAATTCTGTAGGTCATGTCCTTGCCAGACTTAGTGTGTGCCTGATTTAAGGGAAGAGGGAGGTTGGGAGTATGTTAGGAGAGCCCGAGCCCCAGGCTTTTAATTTTCAAACCACTTCAGAACTGATCCCAGTGGCTGGGGAATGCCATGTGTGATTGACTTAGTTCTGGATTCCCTGAACCAGTCTTTTTTTTTTTTTTTTTTAAACATTTATTTATTTTTGAGAGACAGAGAGAGACAGATCATGAGCAGGGGAGGGGCAGAGAAAGAGGGACACACAGAATCGGAAGCAGGCTCCAGGCTCTGAGCTAGCTGTCAGCACAGAGCCTGATGCGGGGCTCGAACCCACGAACCGTGAGATAGTGACCTGAGCCGAAGTCGGACACTTAACCAACTGAGCCACCCAGGCGCCCCTCCCTGAACCAGTCTTTATGAAAAAGGGGAAACGGTGACCTGGATTGGCTTAGGTAACCCTGGGCTCACCCTGGAGCTGGTACGGAAGCAAGAATGGACAGATACCTGACTGGAAATCTGACCACTATTATGTAGGGAGATGTGATTGTGTGGGCACCCTGCAAAGTCCATTGTTACTTTAATCTGAATTTTCTAGGGAACTTTGATAGTTATTTTGTTCTTTGCATATATGTAGAGTCCTTTACAAATTTATTGATTGCACATTATGAAGAATTAGTGAAATTATTAAATTTTGAGTATGGGAGTCTTCCTTTTATTAACATACTGTTTAATTGGGGATAGAACACCTCTGAATAGGTGAAAAGTTACGTATCAATATTGCAGGTGGGTAACAGTGCAAGGCAGTAAGAAGACAGATACCACATTCACCCAGAATATTTACTTTGCATTCCCCAGTAATGCTTTCAATCTGAAGTCCTTCGAATGTCAGGCACTGCAAGGGTTGCAGAGATGATGGACAGGAGATGCTGGCCCACCAGACTTCAAGAAGCCCATTCAAGAGAATGGTTAACAAATCTTTGGGGGCTGGGAAGCAATGGCCTCTCTCACAGAAGAAAACCACCAAGAACAGGAACCTATACACACAAATGGGGGGGTTCCTGGTGAGCCCTCCCGAGTCCTGGGAGCATGGATGGTCCAAGGAGATGCTTGGCATCCTGTGTAGAGAGCTCTGCCTTCAGTGCAGCGAGGCCTGGGCACGCAGCTCAACTGCCAAGAGCCGTGGGTCTTTGGTGGGTCACTGCCACAGTTGTCCTTGTGAGAAGAGCCATTGTGACCCAACCCTGTGTATTGGAGGATTTTTAGTGCTGGTTCAGCTGGTCTGATTTAGGATTAGTGCCGTTAGACTTTCTCCCTTCTTCCTAGAGCTATGCAGCCACATTTGTGGACATTTCAGAGAATTGAAAAAAAGAAAAAATCATGTTCTTGTACCAGGCATTGTGTTAAACTCGAGGGTCATGGTGATGATCCAGAGGTGACCTGATCCCTGTGGTCACAGCCTATGTGTAGTGAGGAAGGCAGGCAGTAGGCATATAACCAGGTACATAAGATATTTGTCAGTTGTGGGAATGGCGAGAAAGAGACAATGGGCAAAACTGAAGGTTTATAAGAGGTTTGAGATCCCTTTAAGGGATTTTGTAAATTAACTCTTGGGTTGAAGTTTTTTTCCTAATGATTTCCACGGATTAGATGAGAATAATTTTCATTGTTTGTCTCTTAGGTACATTCTGCAGGTCCCTGATGAACCCGGGGAACCCTCCACCGTATCCGGGCCCTGGTCCGACGGCCCCATATCCACCTTATCCACAACAACCAATGGGACCAGAGGGCTACCCTCCAGGACCTATGGGGGGACCCTACCCACCTCCTCAGGGGTACCCCTACCAAGGATACCCACAGTACGGCTGGCAGGGTGGACCTCAGGAGCCTCCTAAAACCACAGGTACTGGGAGTTGGGTATGTGTATGTGTATACGTGGGTGTGCATGTGCACAGTCTCACGTCACCAAAGGAAATGTTTCCATGTTTTCTTTGGCAGAGAAGGCACACTCGCCTTTGTGTGCTGTGGTTGACTTTCCCAGCGCTTGGTGACTGCTTAGGGTGGCTTCTAACTCCTGAGAAGGACATCTTTCTCAGGGGGCCTGCATCGGTTCTTCTTTACTTCCTTTATGTCTCTTATCCCTCTGGGGCTGATGACTTCCTGGTCGACATGTTTTCTGATGGCCCCTTCTGGAGTACCGGTGGGGAAAAGTACTGATGGGGTTCTTGCCCTGACAGCCAGTTTTGTTTTTTAGATTTGGCCTGTTGGGATTATTTTCTCTCTTGGTTTGTTGACCTCTAAGTCATTCTCTTGTTGCTACTCTTGGGTCGATGTTCTTTGCTTATATGTTTTCATAGTTCTCTTGAACCTGCTAGCTGAGTTTTCAGCAGGCTTATGAGTCCTTCTCGTGTGCTTGAACAGTGCTCCCCAAAGTTGACTCTGCAGATAAGCGCCAGGCCATGAATGTGAATGGCTGTGATAAGTTCAGAAAGTATGAGTCAACCCTGAAGAACTTGTAGAGTATTTGACATTGCTTTGACATTCAAGCAGGTGATCTTGCATTTTACAATAACGTCTCAGTATGTGAAGGATTAGAAAGGAAACATCTTGAGAAGCACTGTGCTAGATGTCTTGGTGACTGTTACAACTGTTGTAGGACCTTCCTGTTTGCTCTTTCACAGTACCTTCAGCTTTTTAAATTAGCTAATTCTTAACAAGTGCTTGTTGGGTGCCAGTGGTCTCGTAAGAGCTTTATATACATTAACATTTAATCCTTGGAACAATCCGGTGAGGTTATTCCCATTTTATGGTGAAATCATTGAGTCACAGAGTAGAGTAAGGACTTGCCCCACTAGAAGTGGCAGAATCCAGATCCGAATCTGGTTTGGCTTTGGAATCTGTATCTGTATCTGTAAGTTTTTACTCCAGCTGGGTGATTTTAGATTTATCTACAACTGCAGGCACTTCTCTTAGCTGAAGTGAAGGTGTATAGTCCATTCTGTGAAAAGCTACCTATGTAGAAACTTACTGATTCAAAGGAGGGGAGGTCTTCTTAGTTATTCTTAATCTGCGTCTGGTAATCAGTAAGGACTTAATAAAGGTGTGTTGAATGGATAGGTAGCTCGGCGATGGCTAATGTAAGCAGAATCTATATCTATATCTTTATTTATGGTTCAGAGTTTTGTGGGTTTTTTTTTTTTACTCTACAAATTGTAGTAAAAAATATCTTTGTTTGTTTTTCTTTCTCGGGAAACCAGTTTTTTGAAAACCATGTGATTGGAGGTGATGGGCGTTTGTGGGAATGAGGTTTACCAGGGAGCATACTTGAAGTATGTCAGGGGTCTCCTGGGATGATATTTAATAATAACTATAACAACTAGTGTTTCTTGAGCCTAGTGCCTGGTACTGGCCTCATGTAACTTTCACAAGAGCCTTGTAGCCATGTTACAGAGGTGGAATCTGAGGCTGGGAGAGGTTGTGTGTCAGTTATCCCTCGTGTAGCATATCACCCCAAAACTCAGTGGCTTAAAACAATAATGATTTATTCTCATGATTGGGTGAGTCGGCTTCATGTGCTCTCTTCTGGGGTCACTTAAGTCAGCTCTCAGCCTGGTTGGGGCGGGAATGTCCAAGATGTCTTCATTCACATGACTAGGGCCCTGGTTTACTTCCATGAGGCCCTTCTCTGCCTGTTGTCTCTCATCTACCTTGGCTATTTACATGGTGGCCAGCTTCCAAGAAGGTGAAGGTAGAAGCTTGTCAGCCTTTTCATGGCGAGGCCCAGAACTGGTCCAGCGTCACTCACCCATATTCTGTTGTTCGAAGCAAGTCACAAAGCTGGCGGGATTCAATAGGAGGGGAAATAGAGGTTTTCGACACCGCCCCCCCCACTTTTTGGTGACAACTTTATTGAGAGACCTAGTCGGGAGTTGTATGACCACCACCGCTATCTAATTCCAGAACATTTCATTACCCCAAAGAAACCCATATCCTTTAGCAATCACTCCCATTTCCTTAACCTTCCCCCTCCATTTATCTGCTTTAACTGTGTAGATTTGCCTGTTCTGGACATTTCTTATAAAATGAATCATGTAACATGGCCTTTTATGACTGGTTCTTTCACTTAGTTTAATGTGTTAAAGGCTCATCCACGTTGTAGGCGTATGTCAGTACTCCATTTCTTTGTGTTGGCAAATAACACCCCATTCTATGGATGCATCACATTTTCTTCATTCATGCTTGGGTTTCTGCTTTTTGGTTATGATGAATAATAAGTCATGGCGATTATAAACATTCATGTAAAATAAACTGCCATCTCAGGAGGAACAGCATGTGAATATAGAGGGGGAGGAATTGTTGGTGACCATCTTGGCAGACGGTTTATTGCATTCCCCTCTGTTCCCAGCAATTTACATCGTCCCCAGCCCTCCCTATGACAAAATACATCCATCCCTTCCAAGACTAGCAGGTGGCTCATCAGTCATTACATCCACTTCAAGTCCAGGTATCATCATCTGGTATCCCTAAGTAGACAGGGCCTCTCACCTGCCACGCTGCTTCCGTGACTGCCCACCCCTCATTCCCGCTCTGCCCCACCCTGCACACCTCAGAGACGAAACAAAATGTCACTGCTCTGTGGAGCTTTCCCTTGTGGATCCCACCCCTCTGGTAGAAGTTACCAATCCGGTGCTTCAGCTGCACCCTATACAGACTTCTTTCTGAACACCTCCTCTCTGAATTAAGTTAATTTTTGTGTTCTGTCTAGTGTACCTCCTTAATGTCTGAATGCAGTCAACCTAGGTGGTGCTGTCTTAGTGCAGGCTTTCAGCATTTGTGTTATGTTTTGCCAAGGCTCTTAAGGCTGAAAGTGACAGCATCTCAGCCTTAAAAATTAAGCAGCAGTAGAGAATTGCCAGAGACCTGAGTAAAGTCTCCAAAATAACAGATGGTGACCAAAACAGACGAAAAAGGGACTCTGAGGGGACAGAGACGATGCAAGAAACAAAAACCCTGCTAGAAAAAAACGAGAGAAAAATACTTCTAATAGTCTTAGATATGTGGGAAGATAAATCTCAATGAAATAAGAGTAGGGATGCTATATAAAAAGGAGCTCAGGAAACAAAAGCATTTAGCCAAGAAGACTGTGAAAGCAACCTCAGCCCGAGGAATAGGTCCAAAAGACTCATTCTCATTCAGAGAGCTAGATCTTGCCAAACCAGAACTGAAGATTTTTGCCACAGGCTGTGCAACAAACCACCCCAAGTTACAGATTCTGTGATTTGGGCAGGGCTTGGGTGGAAAGATGCATCTCTGCTCCCCATGGCTTCTCCCGGGGCTGGAACATAGATGATAATCAGGGCCCTCGGTTGACCATGAGGTTTATAAACTCTCCTCTGGGCTTTGTACAGCATGTCCAAAGGGGTGCTCTCGGGTTGGCTTGCATCTGCAGTACAGAGAAGTCGTGTGGTTTGGCAGAAGCTTCAGAAGGGGGAGGGCCGTGGGAGCAGGATGGCCATCTGACTGCAGGCGGAGGGAGGGTCAGAGGATGCCCACACTTAGATGCTACTATCTTGACGTGTGTCCCTAACCAGTCTTGGACTTCTTCCCTCCTATGGGCAAACCTTTCCCTTGAAGATTTCATTTAAGTTCAGACATATTCTGTCAACTGTTGCTGTTTCAGTGAAATCTTGTACTTCTGGTTCATTATAACAAATAATTGCTCTTTCAAATACAAAAGAACCCCCACAAAACCCCACGTCTGACATCACTGTCTTTCTTTCCCTCTTCTCCCCCACGTGGCCCCTCATTGGGACTAAGTTGGGCATGCTGACCACACAACAGCCTCAGGAAGTGGGGCTCCTTCAGAGTCAGTGTGCAAAAAAAAAAAGAGACTTTATTTAACTTCTAATTTTGAAACAGCTGCAGACTCAAAAAAAGAATGCAGAAATAGCACAAATGATTCTGTATACCTTTTACCCTGATCTGCCCAAACCTTACATCACACCATGTAATGGTCCTGACCAGGCCCAGAAGAATCAGAACAGCCCTTCTCTGACACTCCATTGGCCCAAGCAGCCATGGGTCTGTGTAGCTGGGATCCAAGGGGAGGGAAATAGACTTCAGTGCTTGGCAGGACAGTGGCAAAGCCACACTGCAGAATGGCAGTGTCTCGGGATCTTTGCAAGCCCTACAGCAAGTCCCAGTGGTGGACTCGTGTTCAGTGAAGCATCCTAACAAACAAAACTGCTGCTAGGTTCTTATGGCTGTGCCGTAGTTATAGAGTTGTTCAAAGTGAAAATTTAAACAAAACAATATCTCCAGTCTTAAAAAGCTGTCTATTTAAGGAAGATTCTTTGAATTGGTTAGAAAGTTGTGAGAGAAGAGGTATTCTAAAATGCTGTCACCAAAATTAAAATGACACCCCCTCAGGTACCTCAGATCATCATCAGCAGAAGCCCTCAGGTGCTCACCCGGTTATTTACCTTCCAAGCCATGGCAGGCCTCACTCTTCGTGGCCCTTTCTGCTTAGCCCTTATGTGGCCTCAGAATCCTCTGTACCACAGTGCCCTAGGCAGCCGCGTGAATAGACTTGAATCCAGTTGAATTGGATGAGGTGAAGCCTCTTACCATTCTTTGTGAGCTAACCCCCTCTTTTTAGAGAGGTTCAAACTAAAGCCCAGAGACGTTTAGTGACTTGCCCAGGGTCAGCGAGTTTGACAAGGATAGAAATCGTGATTCCAAGCTAAGTGCTTATCCTCATTTCGTCCTAGTGCTATGGGGTCCAGCACATTCCACTGCAGTTCTCAGACACCCATCTCAAGAAAATACCTTAGCAGCCCATTCCCAGCTCCCCCGCTGCCACCCCACCCCCACCCCCAGCCACCACAAAACAAACACAAAACCTGGTAGTTTAGAGTAGGGCACCAGATTCCTGGTAGCAGGCAGAGACAAAGTGGATTATGATTAATCTGGATTCAGATCCCCTTATTAATACCAGGACCTGGGCAGGTTACTTAATCGTGGTGATCGTTGTATGCCTGCCTCTCCATGGAAGTGTCACAAAGGCTTTCCCTCCTTCATCTCTGCTGCCACAGTACCTACAGAAGTGCCGCCACATAGTATGTGCTCAGTGACTATGTGTTGGTTGAGTGGGAATGCCGCATTTTGAAAGGTGATTGTGAGTTCATGTGAGTTGTCTGGGTCCCTTTCCTTTTGAGCCCCTTCCCATGCTATTTATCTCTTGCAAATCCAGATATGGAGGTTTTATACATGTCCTTCCGGGTTAAAACTGTGATATCAGGCAGGGTATTGATTTAAAATGAAAGAAATTCTATTTCAGCAGAGTCCTTGGAATGTCCCCATGGAGTTCAAAAGCCTAGTTGGCCTTTGAACCGGATTTCTATGCCTATAAATCAGGAACTAAAAGTGACCTTGTTATGGTTCTTTGTCATTTGAAGATGCAAAAGGAGAGTGTCTGTTCCAGGAGTGCCCTACTGGGTCATTGGCCAACCAACTAGAAGTTCAAAGTGGCCTCTCCTTTAGTCCAAGGTCAGCAGTCGGGGGCAGGGTGGTGATAGAATGGCATGTTTCTCCTTCTGGACACTCTTCTTGGTGTCTGACACTGCTCGCCTCAGTTATCGTGAGGATGGAAAAGGAAGGAATTTAATGGTCTGGCATCTGGCTGATTGGCTTCGGGTGTGGAATTACAGCTTGGCTTCTTGGAGCCTTTTATGCCTTTTTTCATCAGAAACTCTGATCAAGCATTTTCATTGCCTTGAGAAGCCTTTCCAGTGTAGATAAAGTCCAGCTCAGAGCCGCCGTTGCCAGGTATCAGATGACAGAATGTCCCAGCAAGGGCGCTGCCTGGTGCCACCGAAAGCAGCACTGGCTTAGGAATCTAGGTGGAGTTTCTCTCATTCCCGGGGCTTCACTTTCCTTTTCTGTAAAGCTGGGATGACAGGACTGTGATGAAGAATGAAGTAATACGCCTTGTACAGTTCATGGCACGTTTGTGGGCAGTGAGGAGGTTAGTACTCTCCCTCAGCCCACGTCAATTTTCTGAATTTTCGCTTGTGGGTGGATAGGGGTGGTGAAGACAGGAAGCCTTCAGGAGCGAGGTGGGGAAGCCAATTGCTGAATGTCATTCAGGTCTACCCTTGAGCATCCCCACTGGCCTGAGGCACCTGGGACAGCTCCTAAGTCATCGTCTGCAGTCACAGCCACACGGTCTCCTTCCTCCTGCTCGCCCCCCCCACCCCCCCGCTGTCTGCTTTCTGCCCAGACCCCCTAGTAGCTTCCCATGTCACTCAGAGTAAAAGCCAGCGATCTTCCGGTGACCAGCAAGGCCCTCTCAGAGCCAGCTGCTCCCTGCACGCTCTGCCCTGCTCTCTCGGGCTGCCCGTTCACTCACCAGGCCCACTCCCCTCTAAATGACACATGTTCTCATTTCACGTAGTCTGCAGGCACCTAATCAGAGCGGCCTTCCGCTTGCCTCCCCCAACCTTTGCCTAAATGCGGCACCCCACCTGGACCCTCTCTGTGCCTGCTCTCATCTCCTTTCCCCATGTATGTTAGCTGTTCCTTGGCTGCGCTTCTCCTCCCGCCAAACTATAAGCTCCTTTGTACATACATATAGGTACAGCTCCTTTGTATGTTAGGTTCACGACTCAGTTCCTGTTACTCGTTGAATGATTGAGCGTCCCCTTCCCCCATAATATCCTCTACCTGTGCAGGTGTCTTGTGAGTCATTCTCCTTTAGGCCTTCCCTGGGGTCCTCTTCCGTGGAGAATTCTGGGAGTGGTCCTGGTCCTAAGGAGCTGCTGCAAGTTTCTGCTGTGTGCCAGGCCTGGTGCTGAACGCTGTGTAGCCTTTTTTCGTTTAATTGGCATGACAGCTCTGGGAGGTGGGTCCTTTTAAAGGAGAGGGTTTGCCAAGGTCAGAGCTAGTGAGTGGTGGAGCGGGCATTCACACACCGGGTTTGACTTGAGAGCCTGTCTCTGTGCTGCACCAGCTCCACTCTGGAGAGGTGGTTCGTGCTGGTGGGCTCTGCTCCGTTGCTGCCTTCATCTGCCTGAGGTCTGCGCTTGGTGTACTTGGTGCCGCTTTTGTGCTTCTTCCTCCTTGGCCTCCTGGTTTCTGTTGGTCTCCTACTTCTTCGTGGCAAGAGTTGACTGTCTTACAAAATACTCCTTTATATCTTACCCTCAGTTTCTCTTTGTTTAGTCCATTTAACCTTTGTCCTTCCTCTCTTCCATCTCTTAGCCCAGACCCTGGGTAATGCATTTGAATCTTCTGATGCCCAAATGGCGTTTTCACGGAATTCCTTAGAATGCCTTTATGTGTCACACAAAACATGGGACTGGGCCCCCTGTCTTTCAGACTTGAGCCAGGCCAGGGGCGCCTGCGTGGCTCAGTCAGTTGAGTGTCCGACTCTTGATTTCAGCTCAGGTCATGATCTCATGGTTTGTGGGATCTAGCCCCATGTTGGGCTCTATGCTGACAGCGTGAAGCCTGCTTGGGATTCTCTTTCCCTGTCTCTCTGCCCCCTCCCTCTCTCTCTCTCAAAATAAATAAACTTAAAAAAATTGATTAGCCAGGCCTGTCAGAATTGAGAAGCTTTGGTTTCTGACCCAAGAAGTGGGATTAGTCACATATTCCCTTTGCTGTGAGGAACAGATGGATCCAGTGGCCAGAAGGATGGAGGCCTATAGAGAGAGGGGAAGAGAAAGATGAACAAAGAAGGGATAGGAGATGGACACAGTTGGTTCCCAGACCCAGCACAGTAGCTGGTGGTGGGACTTGAGAAAGATCTCCTGAAAGAATGAACCCCCAGGCTGTGTGCAGATGAAAGCGCACACCTGGAGACAGATGGGGAGTTGGTTGTGGTCTGATTCGGCCTGAACACGGCCCCTCAACTAGGGGAAGATGGGCTGCTTGTGGGGTCTCGCTGGTATTTGTGGCTCATGTGGCTCTCTGACATCAACGATTTCCCTCCCCAGAGATGGCATAAGCCTTTATGGCACATTGGCCTTAGAACTTGATGAGGCTTGCTTTGGAGGAGAAGCTGTTCATTCTCTTTGCGATGTTCTGATGGCTCCCATTTAGTCTGGAGGCTTTGCTACTGGCCTGGGTCTCTGGGTGATAGGCCAGAGGTTTTGATTTAACTGAGGATAAAGAGCTTTTGGTGGCAGCAGTTCCTCCCCTAACCCGTGGGCCTGCCAGAGTAGGAACTATACAAGGTAAGGGTTGCAACATTTTTCTCCCTCCTTAATGGTTTTGTATTATTCTTAGAATAAAGGCCAGTAGTCCAGAAGGCTTGAGGTCCTTCATGTTCTGGCCCTGCTACCAGAGTCCCAATTCAGTTCCTCAGCCTCACCAGGCCTCTCCTCCCATGTAGCTTCTGTAAATGGTATTTCCTCTGACGCTTGTCTCAAGTAACCCTTATTAATTGCTTCCCATCTTGCTCGTGTGGCACTTCAGCGACACTGAGTGCTACTTTTCACCCCTTAGTCTGGGTCAGCTTTCTGTCCTCTATTGCTTTGTAATTTTCTGATCTTGGCAGTAGTTACAGAATTAAGGTCTTTGATGATAGCAGAGACTTTGTCTAATTTGACCATTTGATTCCCTGGTAATGGCTTATTGACTGATGAAAGATGAAGAAGAGTTTAGAGAGAGGCAGGAGTGGGGACAGATGAGCTTCTGCAATAAGCTTTTTCAAAAGTTTTTCAGCTTTGGGCTTGAATTTGAATTTGCAGAAAAGACTGTTTGTACCTCCTTTCCCTCCCTCATGTTGATTTTTTTTTTTTTTTTTTTTTTTTGGTCTGGGTTCAGAGTAGCTTTTTTTTTTTTTTTTTTTTTTTTTTTGCTTTTAGATAGAGCAAGCGGGAGGGAAAGAGAGCATCTTAAGCAGGCTTGCCACTCAGCATGGAGCTCAATGTGGGGCTGATCTCAAAACCTGAGATCATGATCTGAACTGAAATCAAGAGTTAGCCACTCAGCCGACTGAGCCACCCCAGGCGCCCCCGGAGCAGAATATTCATTGTGTAGCAGGAGGTTGGAGCTCTGTTAACAGTAGTCGCCATCAGCTATATGAATGAACCGAGAAATGGAGCTTTGAGTCATTTTTGCTTCCATGAGTGCTAGCCCTCACTTCGTCTCTGGCCCCTAAACATATAACAACTCAAAAAACAATTTTTTAGGTTCTAGTCATAGTCCAGATATGTCATCGTCTCAAATCATTTTTGCATTTTTATTTCCTAGGCAGTTTGTGCTTACGTGCACGTGTCATTTGTACCTGGCTGCCACTGTAGGGCAGAGTTCGTTGTGTATTCTGTCTTCCTTCCCTTACTTTATCAGAAGCAACTTTCCTATAGGGCAAGGTTTCTCAGTTTCACTGTTGATGTTTGGGCTGGATAATTTTTTTTTTTTAGATTTTATTTTTGGGGTACTTGGGTGGCTCATTTGGTTAAATGTCCAACTCTTAGATCAGGTCATGATCTCATGGTTTGTGAGTTTGACCCCTGCATCGGTCTCCGCTCTGATAGTACAGAGACTGCTTGGGATTCTCTCTCTTCCTTCTTCTCTCTCTGCCCCTACCCCACTTGCTCTCTCTCCAAAATAAATAAACTTAAAAAAAACATTTATTTATTTTTAAGAGACAGAGTGTGAACAGGGGAGGGACAGAGAGAGAGGGAGACACAGAATCCGAAGCACACTCCAGGCTCTGAGCTCTCAGCACAGAGCCCAACACGGGGCTCAAACTCTTGAACTGTGAGACCATGACCTGAGCCGAAGTTGGACGCTTAACTGATTGAGCCACCCAGGCACCCCTAGTGGTCCAAATTTTTAAACATTTAATATTAACTGTTAATTTTTAAATAACTAGCTAAAGAACGAGCTAATACTTTAGTGGTTACTATGTGTCAGGTGCCTTTATATATTCATTCAGTCCTGGGAACAACCCTCTGAGGTAGGTCTTAGTATCCCCATCATCCAGATGAAGAATCTGAAGCATAAAAAAAGTCTAACTTAACTTTTTCATGGTCACACAGCTAGGAACTAGTGGAACTGGGATTCAAAACCCAATCCAACCCCAAGGCCCATTCCCCTCAGCGACTGCCATTTACTGGGTACCTAGTGAGGTGCCTGTCGTCAGGCTGAGAGCTTTGTGGACATGGCTTCAATTCTTGAAGTAGTCCTTCAGGCTGAGTAGTTATCCCAGGGTTTATAGATGTGGAGCCAGAGGCTTAAAGTTATGATGTGTTGCCCCTGGTCCCCCAGGCATCTGACCCAGTGCTTCCCTGTGTCACGTGGCCTCCCATGAATGAGTAAAAAAAAAAAAAAAAAAAAAAAAAAAAGTCACTACCTTCATCTTCCTTTTTCCCTTGTGTCAGGCACTAAATAAGTGTTAACTGTTTCTGATTAGATCTTACTCTTCAGGTGCTCTGTCTACATTATTTCATTTAATCCCTACAGCAGTCGTGGTGGTTTCCCATTTTAAAGATGAGGAGACTGAGATTCAGAGAGAGGAAGTAACTTGCCTAAAGTCATAAAGTAACGCACTGAGCCATGAATTGAACTGAGGTCTGTTTGATTTCAAACTGTGTTCTTAACTTTTACACTTTTTTGCATTCCATTAGAGAATATCCTTAGAATACTTCCAAATTAGCAATAGCTAATGGTTAGCAGTGGTACAGGAAGTGGGCTCTGGGTAAAACACATTCTTGCTGGGGACACTCAACTGCAACTCTCTTCGTTTTTTTTCACGAAAGCAGATGAGCTTGGCCTTCAGCGAATGTGCTGGGCTCTTGGTACCAACTTTAACTCTTGCTTCACACCCTCTTGATGTCAGGCTTTAATTCGGCAGATCTGTTCAGCAAGGCCCAGCGCTTTGACGATGTCCCTCTAGGAACTGCCATAGGTGTCGTGGACTGGGCACAATGTGGTCACGAGGACATGGGAACCATAGTCCCCTAAAGATGGTCTTGGGTTTTTCCATGTTCTTGGATTTAGAGATGCATTCTTTTTTGGTCAATAAATACTTTATGCGAAACATTCTCTTTTGCCTTTTCAAAAACTTTGGCCTGCCCAGCACTCAGTAGTGGAGTATACA
Source organism: Cryptoprocta ferox (assembly GCA_028646485.1). Lineage (NCBI taxonomy): Eukaryota > Metazoa > Chordata > Mammalia > Carnivora > Eupleridae > Cryptoprocta > Cryptoprocta ferox. The sequence goes on from CM053572.1 coordinate 28,941,740, forward strand.
AAGGAAACTGTTCTTTGCAGATCCAGTTTACTGAACTGGCTGGTGGGATGGCTCACTGCCTGCTGACAGAGCAGGCCGATTGGTCGGACCTGGCTGGCCCTGGGGAGACAGAAGGTATTGGGAGTCTTAACCTACCCCCAGACCAGTTTGCGTCATTGTTCTTTGCCCCTTTCCACCCAGGTGCAGCCTCGGTTTTCTGCTCTAATACTTCTTTTACCTAGTTTTCACACATGACCTATACATTCCCTTCACCTCTCACAGAGGCTTTTTAGAGTTATGTTGATCTAACCATGAAAAAAATTGGTTTGGTGGGCAAAAAAAAAGGAAGACTGCTTTGGGTAAAAGGCATCTAGGGAAATTGGAAGGTGCAGGTGAGACAGAGCAGGTCAGTCTCTAGGATTGGAGCCAAGACCTATTGTATTAGGTCCTCCCTGTGAAAGTGGGGTCACCTGCAGTGGCAGGCGTCTTTCCCTAGAACATTCATACCCTCCAAGTAGTAGGTAGGCATTAGCTGTGCTGGAGAGGCCGGCTCCAGGGTGCTACCTGCACCCCCAGCGGGGTGGCACGGTGCCTGCTTTCCAGCGGTCACTGTGGTTAGCCATAGTATATTGTGGCTCCCCAGAGTTGAGGTGCTCTAAAAAGCAGGATGCGGCATAGAATGATTATAATGAAAATACTCACAGTGAAGATGAGGCTCGGCGTCCACATCACTGGATGAGGGCTCAGCCCAGCAGCCACTCACACCGTTGCAGTGACCACATCCACAGTGACTGGGGGCAGGAGAATGGCCTTTGCCACACCCCGACTAAGGCATGTCTGCCACACGGCGGGCTGCTGCTCCTAGGTCGCACCGCTGTTCTCTCACAGAGAGACATGGCCTTGTTTTTAAAATACCTTTTTAAATCACAGAGATAGCTCTTATAGGAAGTAAATAATACCCTAATTTTGCTACCCAGAGATAGGAGGTAACATGAATCTTTTGCACTGTGTTTAGTTTTTTATGATGCAGCCCTTTTTGAAATTCAACTAGTATGTTAGTCTCTGCTCAGGGAACGTATTTGCAGGTACCATAACGCTACATCAGAGTGTTGTTGGGGATCTGTTTTGTTTTTTTCCTCCATTTTAAATCCCTCAGGTCCTGTATATCCTCTCCTGCATCTTGGCCCTGTAGACTATGCGTGTGCTAAGGAGTGGTGGTCAGTTGTCATTGAGGACTCCATTTTAGACATCAGTCTGGCACTGCTGACTTCACACAGGAGTGTCCTCCTTGCGCGAATTACTGTTGTTATGAAAAATCTCAAAACAGTGTAAAACTCTGTAATACAGATTGCTTTTCTTTTTTGCTTTTTAATTACTTCATAACATGACAGCAATGAGAACAGCTATTATTTATTGTCCATTTACTTTGTGCCTGGCACTGTGCTAACTGCTTTTCAAGGAGTTAATCATATACTCTTCCTAACTAAGAGGTGGGTCCTAAGAGATGGGTTCTTCTATTGTCTCCAGTTCAGGTGAGGAAGCTGAGGACAGAGAGGTTAAGGGGATTGCATTTTATTTAAATGGACCATGCCACCTGTAGCGAGCATAACCCTTGAATCTGGTGAACCTGTGTCTGCAGGAGCTGGCCCGTGGGGGGTACAGCAGTGAAGAGGAAGGACCCTGCTCCCGTCCTGTGAGCCTAGCCGACAGTTTGGCGGTGGCCGGCGGACCCACAGAGACAGACCAGTGAATGAATGCCGACCGTATAAGTAGCCTGCCCTGGTCTTCTGTTCACACTTGCTTGGTTCCCCTCTTCCAGGAAACACGGACTTTGCTCCGGACTCCTGTGGAAAGCCTCATCAGCTGGCATCGGGAAGCTTGCTGCTGTGTGCCGCCAGGGCTGCAGCTCTTAGGGTTTTGAGAGGCCAGTACTGCTCCCCTCCTCTTCCCAGTGCAGCGCTCAGTGCCTTTTCTCTCATTTGATCAACGGTGACTCGCATGTCCAGGCTGAGATCCTGAATGGAAAGGTGGCACACTTTCTAGGGATGCCCTTAGAATTTAAAGGCTTTCTGAAGCTGGAGAAGAAAATAGAGCCTTTTCCCCACCCTCCACTCACATGTTTAGGCGTATGCACTCTCCTTCTAGGGATTCTAGGGATGTAGTTGGGGGAAGGGGTGATGTGGAAAGCTTTCGCCTTGGGGTTCCAGGCATCTGCCCCTTTTCCCAAGGACACACCTCTTTAAAGAAGACCATAAATTGGGAGTAGCCTGGGAAAGATTTCAATGCCTTTCTATAATTTTTTTAATGTTTGTTTATTTTTGAGAGAGAGAGAGCAGAGGAGGGGCAGAGAGAGGGAGACAGAGGACCTGAATCGGGCTCTGTGCTGACAGCAGCAAGCCCAACGTGGGGCTCGAACTCATGAACTGTTAGATCATGACTCGAGTGGAAGTCGGATGCTCAACCAACTGAGCCACCCAGGTGCCCCTTAATGCCTTTCAGTTGTGCTTTGTGTAGGGAAAGATGGGGGGAAATGGCCAGTAGGCTTTTTTTTTTTTTTTTTTTTTTTTTTAAGTAGTGTTTTGGTTCCCTCTGAGCTTTTCTATTTACCCTTGAAATGACTCCATTTGGTTGCCTGGAATACCTTGTAGCCTGAAGGATTTTAGAGAGAGTGTTAGAGTGCAAGATTGTATATGAGCTCTTAATGGGTAAGAGTGGATTTTTGCTTTTGTGTGGGATATGTATCATGTGTAGTTTATGAGGGGTCTACCCCCGCCCCCAAAAAAGCCCTGTCCAAGTACCCTTGGGCAACCACGGCAACTATGAGCTCCTTAAGGCTGTGGGCAGGGTGCCCTGGGCCTGTACATCTGAAGGACAGGCTCTCAAGAGCCATTCTTCCTAGCCTAGCCAGTCTCTGGACCCTGAGCTCCCTTTACTCGCTTGACTCCAGGGTCTCCTCCTGGTCAGCTCGATCCCCTGTGGGATAAGGTGCTGGTTCCCATACCAGAGACTGCTCTCTCAGCCACTGCAATTAAGTTTAGGCTGAATGAGGTCTCTTGAAGGGTTTGAGCTGATGGAAGAGTGACCCCCTTCCTTAAGAGCTTAAAACTGATAGGATCTTCCTATTTTTTTCTTAGTAATGCTTTGCTCTTGCTTCAGACAATAGCCAGCTAAGCCCAAACCTGCAGCTTGCTTGCGAGGCAGGCTGGAAACGGTTTTTCCAGCCAAAGTAGAATGTGCAAGGCAAATTGTTGGCTCATTCGTTTATTCATTCATTGGTTTGTTCCATATCTCCTATATGCCAGGACTCCTGAGTGCCTTCGGCTGGATGAGGGGCATAGAGCTGCAAGTGACATTGGGAGTCTTCAGTATTTTTATCCAGGTGGAAACAGGAGCTAATAAGAGTCACCAGGGTTCCTTCTGGAGGTTGAAAAGAATACCTGACTCCCCTGGTCAGGCAGGGGAGAAGGGGGATGGTGGTAGAGGGCTCCGGGTGGTCACCAGCCCCAGCCTGCCAATGAGGACAAACATGGGTAATTAGCAAGGCCATGTGCTTGGGAACACCATTAGGCCCCTGCCTTTCTGGGTTATTGCCTAGCAGCCAGGTGTCCACAAGCATTTTGGGCTTAGGCAGTACCAAGGGGAAACAGATGCTTCTTTTACCCCATTTCTCAGTCCCGTGTTTATTCTTCAGAAAGATCGTAGTTTCTTGTATAAAGTGAAAACTGACTACAGGATCTCCCTACCAGCTTTACACTAGGTCCATGTTGCTTCCAGGTGCTCAGCACTTAGGGAGCCCTGCCTTCCAACCTTCAGGTCTCATGTCGTGGGAGGAATCATGGCAGCTAGGATGTAGTGAGTAGCTGCTGTACATTAGGCCCTGGCCTGTGTGGATTAATTCGTTAAGTCCTTGAAGAACACTGTGAAGGAATAGGTGATATTATTATCCCCATTTTGTAGGTGAGGAGCCTGAGCTCGGGAGAGGTGATCACACCCTCCAGGTGGCACCCAGATTGGACCCCAGGGTATCCAACCCGAGGGCCCCCACCCCTCCTCTCTCCAGTGTTCCTTGGTGAGCTGCTAGGCCCAGGAGCAGTCCCTTGGATCTGCTTGTGCTGTGACCTGGGGAGGGGTGCTCCTGCCAATGATAGGGCTGCAAGAGGGGGCCCTGGGCTGAGTGTGCTGGGCCTTCAGAGTTTGCCGAGAAGCCTCCTGTTCTCCACACTGGTGGTGCCATAAATAGACACCCTGCTTTGGGCAGCGGAACTCTGTTCAGTGAACGGGGAGTGGTCAGATGCCGTCTATCATTCCTGACACGTTGGAGGATCCCTGCATGGCCACTCCACCTCCAAGGCTAAGCCCACTTATTTTACCACTTGAGGGCTTTCATAGCAAGGATTAGCGTGTGTCTTCTGGTTTCAGTGGAAAGGTGGTTGGTCATGATGTTGGAGACTTTTTTCTATTGGGCTTTATTTGATAAGCAAGCTAGAACTCATCAGATGACCACAAAGGAAGCTGTTTACCTGAACTCCAGACCTGTCTCCAGCCCAGCAGGGTTCTAGTCTCAGCCCTACACACCAGGCTACCCCTCTGTCTCCCTTTCTCCACTGGGGAAGTCTCTGGCCTCACATTCACCACAGTGGGTGAGGACCCTTTGTCATTGCCCTTTGGGTTGACATGGGTGTGTGGCAGGGTTACAGAACAGCAAGGATTGTGGCAGATGACTTAGTGGGGGCCAGGCACCCCATACAGTTCTTTCTAGATCTACAAGGGTGACCGTTATTGCTCTGAAATGGTGGGCAGGGAGCTGGGGAGGCAGGACAGTCCTTACAAAGTGAGGTCTGCCTTAAATGCCTTCACCATGTTCATTGAGAATGGTCATCAGTTCTATCCCTGACCTGAGAACTCACCTTGTCCTCACCAGGGCTCGAAACTGAGACGCAGTCAGCTGAAAACACAACTCTTTTACTATTGGAAAATTCATCCAGACAGTGGAGGGAGGAAACAACCTGGAGTGTTTTGCATAAATGTATCTGCTAGAACTGTTAATCAGTAACACAGGAATCTGGTGCCTGTAGAAGCCAGTTATGGTCTGTATACCTAAGATAAAAAACACACTTTGTGTTCAGTAAAAACGATATGGCAGTGTTTACCTTGTTAGAAAATGCAGCAAGTCCTATTTGAATGAAACTCCCGAGGCCGTCACTCAGTGTGAGTCAGACAAGCATTGCTGATAACAGAGCGGCCTGTGCCTGTCTGTGCCTGGACACTAATTGGTAGAACCCAGCAGCTACCTCTTTGGCGATCTTTGCCCTTTTGGACAAGTTCCAAAGAGCCAGTTCCCCTTAGTATACTACCTCTGCAGTTTTTTTCTGTAACCCAGCCTGAAAACCTGGAAAATAATAATTTTCCTGATGTCTTTTTAGCTTCCAAAGTCGTAACAGTCATTGTCTTATATTCAGGAGCCAGGGACATTGGGAGTTGCTGTTTTCTGATCTCTCTCTCCTTGCTTTGTTTCTGCAGTTCTCTAATTCCAGGCATCTTTCCGGCTTCTTAGTAGGGTATGAAATAGCAGATCGTGAATTAACCACCTTGTCTGCCATCTTCTCCTTGGGGCAGGGAGAGTTGGGCTGTGATGACTGTCAGTTGGGAGAAGACAGGTCCAAACTAAAGTGATGCCCATTTCTTGATGAGCCACTCAGTAGCCATCGTTTCTTTAAATTTTCTTGCATTAGCATAACAGAAGAGACCTGACAACACGGCAGTAATAAGATGGACACGCCTTTCTCTGTAGCTCGTTGAAAGGGTATGTCCTGATTCCGAATGCCAGTTGTGTTTATTATTGGTCCCACCCATGATGGCATGTCCCTGTGTGCCTCCTCACATAGGTCTTTGGCTCTTCTTTCCAAGTGGTCTATGAGCTGCCCGAGTCAGGTACGGTGCCTTTTATTCCCGGACTCCCCCAGGGAGGCTGTGTCAGGAAAATGAGAAGCGGGCCCACGAGGTGGGAGGGAGACTGAGCACAGCGTCTGGCTCGTCCTCTGGTGGTGAGGTGCACTGGAGCCATCTGCAGGAGTGTTGAGACAGGAAGGCAGGTGGACATACGGCAGGCAGAGCGGACTCACTGTGTTTATGAGAACGACATGCCTCTTGCTGGCTGGGTCCAGGCTGGCCCTGGGAGAGCCAGGGTTGGCGGGCACTACGCAACCTCGGGGAACTGCTGCGGGAACAAGTGCTACTGAGCCGCTCACATTTGGAGTTCTGCCTGCTGCAGAGCTCAGCCTTGGTGTCTCCTTCCCAGGGCAGTGAGGTGCCTGGAATCCTCATGAGTAAGTGAAGCATTAAAGAATGTAGGGGATTTATGGGGCGCCTGGTGGCTCATTCGGTTGGGCATCTGATGCTTCATTTCGGCTCAGGTCATGATCTCATTCATGGTTTGTGGGTTCGAGCCCCACATGAGGCTCTGTTCCGGCAGTGCGGAGCCTTCTTGGGATTCTCTCTTTGCCCCTCCCCTGCTCGCATGCACATTCATGTTCTCTCTCTCGCTCTCTCTCAAAATAAGTAAACATTAAAAAAGTTACAAGAATGTAGGGGTTTTTGTGTATGGTAAAATATTCGGAACATAAAATTTATCATTTTACCCATTTTTAAATATACATTCATTGGCCTTAAATACAGTCACATTGTACAGCCATCACCACCATTCATCTCCAAAACTTTTTTCATCTTCTCCAACTTAAACTCTATACCTACTGAACAATCAGCCCCTCTCCAGCCACTGGTAACCACCATTCTACTTTCTGTCCTAGGAGTTTGTCTATTTTAGGTATCTCTTGTAAGTGGAGTCATACAGTATTGTCCATTTGTGACTGCTGTATATCTGTTAGCATCGTTCCTCAAGGTTAACCCAAGTCGTAGCATGCGTCAGAATTTCCTTCCTTGTTAAGGCTGAATACTATTCCATCATATGTATTAACCACATTTGGTTTATCCATTCCTCCATCGGTGGACACTTGGGTGCTTCCATTTCTGGCTTTTGTGAATATGCTACTGTAAACATGGGTGCATAAATACCTGTTCAAGTTCATGCTTTCAGTTCTTATGTTTAAAAGTTCTAAAGCACAGGCAGCAAGATGTCTTTGAAGGTCAGTTTCTGATAAATTGCCCTTTTCCACTGAGGGCTAGGCTTACAGACCAAAAGTTAGCCTTACTCACCATCTAATTTTAGACTCCGACTTAAGCACCACTTGCAACATCACGCTTCATTTTGATATTTGATAGTCTTTTACAGAGCATTACAACTCCATTTTTATATATTACCTTTCATTGACTACACTTAGTTGGCCACTTCTTTGTGATTGTGGGGGCACCCTTGTCATTTCCTGGTGGACATTGGTAGTGTCCTTCTTAGAGCTGGCTTGCTCTAGTAGTGCAGGCTCTTTCTGACTTTACCCTTCCTGACCCAAGTTGGGCTGGCCTCTTGACCTTGTCTCCGATCTGGCTCCATTTGGGGACCTAAAACCCTGAGCCCACTGACAACTGAGCCTCTTGAGACCATTTGTCTTTCACCCACAGCAGCTTTGTGAGGCATAGCATTCTCCCCCATCTCTGCTGGTTCTTGTAATTTGTCTTTATTTCATCCAGATCTTGTACAGCATTTAACATTATTAGAATCGTATGTAATATTTTTTTTCCTGGGAGAGGACAATATTCTTCTAAATACTTTGGCATTTGGAGTTGCCACAGGACTGGTTTTCACGGTACCAGTTTAAACCTAGTCCAAGGGCTGTTGGCACCTGGTGAGGTGTACACACCTGGGGGGTAATGGGCTTTTGATGGATTCAGCGGCCCTGTCATGGGTCTCTACCTCTTGAAGAGACTTCTTTAGACCACATTGCCAGATCAGTTCAGTTAGGAAGTAGAGATGGCTGGCTGTGAATTGTTTTCTTGATGGCTATATGGTTATTCTCTTTATTAATTTCTTAATAGAAATTCTCCAAATCCACACATAGGCCAACTCACAGCTCTTTTGCATAGTTAAGGACACTAAGAATCAGTGTCCCAATGGACCCTGAGCCAATGACATGAGACCTCGGGCCATGCAGCCCTTATAAAATGGGGCCATGACCCTGTCTCTGCCCATTGTAGGCATCTATCCTTGGCTGGAAGGCTTTCGGTGGTGCGTGTTAACGGAGACTGCATGTTCCTCGTTCCCATCCACCCTGCACTGGCCTTTCTGTGTCTGGTCCAGCAGGAGAACAAGGAGAACATTCTCTGCTACTTCTCTTCTCAGGGCTGTTACCTTCTCCTACTGCTCTGGCACATGGCTGCAGGGCCCAGGAGGGGAGAGGATCAAGCCCTATCTTGTTGCTAGTGCATTTTCATCAGTTTGGGGCCTCACTTACAGATAGCACTATCAACCGTGCTTTTTTTGCAGGTGAGGACACTGAGGTTATGGGAGGTGAAGGGGAGGGCCGAGTAGGGGCAAGCTGCACTAGAGCCTAAATCAAGAAGGAAGAAAGGGAGTGTAGAGGACTCTGGGCTGGGGATGAGTTGAGAGAAGGCATCAGTACATGCTTAGTACTGTGGCCGTTGTTTTAGTCTCCTAATGGTTGCTTTATTTGGCTTTGTTTTAGATGCCGGAGGATGAAGGGACAAGTTTGCCAGAGAGCAGATCATATGCTTCTCAGAGGATCAGAAAGATGTGGGTGGGGTGTGGAAGAAGAGCCGTTCACACAGTAACCCAATCTCCAGCTAGGTCTCTGTCCTAAACCCTGGGACGGGCCTGGTAATGAATCACGGAGCTATTCCTGGAGTTGACGTGAAGAAAAGGGGATGTTCTTCTGCCCTGGGGCAGACGAGCCATTCCTCAGGCAGGGACAGAGAAGGAAGAGTTGGTTCACGGAGTGCAGACAGATCCTGGTGGTGGGCTGTTGTCTGCATTCACAGATGTCACTGTCTGTACAGCCTGAGGCCTGGAGGTGCTCGTGAAACCCACAGTCAGGTTTCCTGCTGGAATGGGTGTCCACAGAGCCTAGCATGCCCGGGACTTCTGTCGGTGGGGTGGGTTGTCACTAGGCATGGGTCTGACAGTCAGGGTATAGGTATCTCTGGCCCTTGGATTACAGTGCCTGTGCTGCTGTCCTGTTTGTTCCCACGCTGGCCAGGTTCTTATTCTGTCCCAGGATTGGGATCCCAGCTCCCTGTTCCCTGCCCCTGGAAGCTGCTCTGTCGTGGGCCCTGCCTGAGTTTCCCAGAGTCCTACTGCCCAAAGATGTGACCATGTCCCCCTGACCCTGAGCTCTGATGTCACGTGTGTGTTTGAGGCAAAAGGCAAAGTGACGGGGACTCTGTATGTATGTGCATGAGTTGGGGTCAGGGCTGGGCCTTGTGCTCCTGGCATTTCCCCCTCCAATATTTTATGTTCTCCCACCACGGGTCTGCTAGAAATGGGGCCCGGTTCTGTTCATTCGCCCCCTTCCCTCAAGAGTGGCTTTGTGCACACCTCTCCCTTGGGCTGGACTTGTCATGTCCTCCAGACAGTGAAGAGCCAGCTGACCTGAGGGTCCTTTGCTCCCAAAACAGCCTGTGATTCTGCTTCTAGCCTCTGGTTTCTTTCTGAGGCTTCTCCCCAGTCTGGTGAGAGCCTCCTTCTCTCTGCCTCTGTGGACCTGTGTGCAAGAGAGCCACTAAGTCAGGGGAGAGGACTGCCTGCCGGGTCATGGTCTTTTGAATATAGTGATAACATCAGGGAACACTGATAAAAAGCTTTACAATGTGCTAGGCACTGTGCTAAGCATTTTGTGTGTCTGGTCTCCACATTTTCCCAACAATCTGTGGGGTGTAGATTATCAGTGTTAGTCCTATTTTACAGGAGAGGAAACTGAGGCTAAGAGAAGTGGTCACCTGCTCAAGGTTATGTGGCCAATGTGTAGATAAGCCTATATTTAAATCCAATTGGATAATGTCTTACTAAAATCTTTGTTCTGAAATCCTAATTGTGGTGCCTCCTACTAAATTGGAACAGGGTGTCTTTGGGAATTGTGAGCTGGATTGGAGAGGCAGTGTCAGGTGGGAAGGGTTCCTTCTCCGCTACTCTCTGAACTTCCTATGCCTCGAATCTTAGGAGAACCCCGCTGCCTTACACACACACACACACTCTCACTCACTTATTCGCTCTGTCTCTCTCAATCTCTCTCTCTCTCCCTGCCTAACCTCAGGTTCAGGTTCCTGGGAAGAGATGTTGGAACGGCTGGGGCCAGCTGGGGAGATGGGGACAAAACTTTTCTGAGAACACACCTCATGCCCCCTGCAAGCTGTTTTGGGTGTTGGAGGGTGGGGCATAGTGTACATCGACCTCCTGCTTGGCCTGGTCTGTGCAGGGCAGTCTGCCCACGGGACATGTGTTACTGCTTGCCCACAACTGCAGTGAGCATTGCAGGAGGTGCAGGGCACCTCTGTCTCTCTGCTCTGTGAATACAGCCTGAGTGGGCTCCTGCCGCCTCACAGCAAAGCTGTCCTGTCCCAGCTTTCAAAGGACCAGAGTTCTGCACCCACCAAATACAGGCCTCGGTGCTTGAAGACCAGAGGAAATTCACCACATAGAATTAACTTTTCTTTGGATTCTCAGTCATTCAAGTACTAGCCTTGACACTGTTCATGTGCCTAGAATGGGCTTCCCCCACTCTTGGAGAGGAAGCACTGGCCCCACCTCCCACACAGTACTCAAAGATCTCCTGAAAGGGGCTGATAGGTGAGGCCAGTTGAGTCTGCAAAAGCAAAGTGTGATACCTGAGGCCCTCAACAGGGCTAGGCAGCAGGGGTGCTAAACATGGGCAGATACGGACCCGTGGGCTCCATGCAGTCTGACTGTGAGCAGTCCAGATAGCCAAGGAGAAAGTGCTATAGGAAGGAGGAACCTGCATGTTTTGAGCGAAGGAGTGATGTGTGGACAGTTATGTGCACAACAGTGGGAGTATGCTGTGTGAGTGCCAAGTCAGGAAATGGACACGTGAATGCTACCTTCTAGCTGGTTTTGGACAGAACATGTAGACTTCTCTTGAACAGTTACCTCCTCTGTAAAATGGGACCACAGTGTGTTCTTTGCCTGTGAATGCGCAGGGCTCTGCAGACTTGTCTGATGACGAAGACAGGAACGGTGAGGTTGGAATCTAGGAGCAGCAGGCTGGTGCCTTGGCTGAAGCAGCATCCATCCCATGTCCCTACAGTCCAGGGTGTTAGAAGTCCCCAAAGGCAGAGCAGAAGCATGGAGGGGATGTTTCCAGGAAGGAGAGGATGAACCCAGTGACATTGTTGCCAGTGTCAAAGGAGGGCTAAGGAGTGGGGTGGGCACTCTTTTCAGGGTCAGATGGGTAGGCACTGAAGTTCCTGACAGGGATGCTGCTGAAGTGACAGACAGGCAGGGGCATGGTGAATGGAGGGGCTCTGCTGAGGAAGCCAGAAGAGAAAGAGCATGATGTTCACCTTCAGGAGTGAGCAAAGAGCGGAGCCATGGGGGTTGTCAAGGGGCATGAAGATGGCCCTCGGAAGACTGGAATCTTCTGGGGGTGTGCATAGGCAGGAACTGACTGTCCCTTCTCCCTTGGTGCCCTCTTTGTCTAGGCCTGAGCTCAGGTGGGCTCCTGTTACCTGCCCAAACCTAAACCCAAACTCAAAGGGGAGGAACAAGAGAGGCTGGGGTTTGGTGATTCCTGAAGTGCCACCAGCTGGTGGGTGGTGGAGAGGGAGGAACCTCAGCAGTGGGCTGTCTGTGATGCACAGGGCTCATCCTTAGGAACTGTATCAGTTTGGGGGTGCTCTCTGGTCTCCAAGCTCCTTGGAGGGAGTGGGGAGCAGTGATTTGAATCTGCTGCTCACCGGACTTGCCCTGAAAGAGTCAGTAAGGCCTGAGAGGAGTCAGAATTGCATTGAAGGCATCTCTGATAGGGAGGCCTGTGGGTCACAGGAGCCAAGTCAGGCTGCGAGAGGAGGAAGAATAAGTAGGAGCACAGGTTAGGTGGAGCTTGGCGGGGGGGTGGGGTGAGGGTGGCGGTGGGAAGACAGTCTAGGACTGAGGTGGGTGCCACCAGGGAGCCAGGGCGGTCACTGCCAGCTGCTCCCAAAGACTCTGGAGCTACTAGCACTTGTGGCAGAGGCTAGAAGGGGTCCAAGGAGTGCTGAAAATGGACAGGTCCTCCCTCCTGCCAGCAGGACCCAGCAGTGACAGTCCAGAAGATGCTTTGAGTGTGACTTTGGAATCAGACAAGCCTGAATTAAGGAAAGTGTAAAATGCAGATGTAAAATCCTCTATCCTTTGCCACATCCTGACCTTTAAGTTTCTTGTATTCTTTCACAAACTTATTTGTGTATATGTGTGCATCCTTTTCTTTGCACAGATCAATTAGGGCATGCCATGTACCTTGCTTAATTTGTTGGCAACGTGGAAGAACTACCTATTTCTTTAAAAAATTTTTTTTAACATTTATTCATTTTTGAGAGAGTGCGAGCGGGGGAGGAGCAGAGAGAGGAGACCGAATCCGAAGCAGGCTCCAGGCTCTCAGCCATCAGCACAGAGCCCAACACGGAGCTCAAACTCACGAGCTGTGAAATGATAACCTGAGCCGAAATCGGATGTTCAATCGACTGAGCCACCCAGGCGCCCCTACCTAGTTCTTTTTAAAAGACTGTTTACTTTTCTGTCTTAAAGTATGCATTGATTTAGCTAATCAGTCTCCTGTTGATATTAAGGTTGTTAGTTTGGGGTTATTTCGATACCACAGCAGACACACTATACACATATCTGAACACTGGGGCAGTTATTTCTGTAGGAAAAACCTTCAATGTGGAGGGGTTCTGCCAGTTCACACTTGGTGATAATGTCTGAGAATTAGAAATGACGCTGGTGACACAGAGCCGTCGTGAGGATTAAATGAGATAATGCATAAAGCTTTCAGCCAGTGCCTGCCACACCAGGCTGCAGAGCAGGGCTCACTGAAAACTGTATCACTTTGGACAAGCACCAAGTAAAGTGCTGGGTTGGGTTTCATCGTCAGCTTGGGGAAGGGGAGGTGTCAGGACACAGTGGTCTGACAGCTGCTGAGCCGTCCCCTTCATTCACACACTTAAGAAACGTTCCGTGAGTGCCTGATGTGTGCCAGACACTGGAGCAGAGATGGAGCAATGAACCAGACAGGCGTGCCCTCCCCACTCATGGAGCTGACCCTCTGGAGAGGGCAGGAGTCCCCGTGGCTTGTGCTAAATGCTACCTGCATAGGACGCTGCTACCCGCAGTCCCCTCTGACTAGGTCTCTTGCTCCCCTGCCCCTGCCTTGCCGCCAGTGTACGTGATGCAACGGGAAAGGAAGACGGACATGAACACCGGGTGTCAGGCAGCCCTGGCTGCATGTTGGGCTGCTCTCTGCTGCTGCTGCCTCCTGGACAACTTGGATTGAGCAGTCGGGACCCAAGTGCTCCCTCCAGGCCCACTGCCTTCTGTTACTGGAATAAACAATTAGTGCTGCACCATTTACATTTTTTCTTTCTTTTAACAATACCTAACCTACAGTTTTAACATTTTACCACCTATGACAGGTTTGAAGTGGCATCTCACTATCATTTTAACATAGTGACTCAGCAGTTCTACTCACTATGCAATGCTCACCACAATAAATACAGTCACCGGCTGTCACCGTACAACGTTAATATGCTGTCATTGACTGTATTCCCTTGGCCATATTTTTCATCTCTGCCACTTATTTATAGTAACTGGAAGTTTGTGCCTCTTAATCCCTTTATCTCTTTCACCCTCCTCCCCACCCATCTCCACTCCAGCAACTAGCACTTCTCTGTTGAAGACTTTAATTCCACATGTAAGTTGAAATCATATGGTATTTGTCTTTGTCTGACTTATTTCACTTAGCATCATACTGAGTCCATCCATGTTGTCACAGATGACAAGACCTCACTCTTTTTTATGGCTCAGTAATGCTCCATTGTGTGTGTGCGCAAGCGCACGTGTCTCTGGCGGGGTGTTTTTACATGTGCCAAATCTTCTTTATCCATTCATCTCTGGATGGGCACTTGGGTTGCTCCTATGTCTTGCTTATTGTAAATAATGCCACAATAAACATAGTTAAATTAGTGTTTTTGTTTTCTTTGGGTAAGTACCCAGTGGGAGAATTACTGGGTCATATGGTAATTCTCTTATTTTTTAAAGAACTCCATACTGTTTTTCACAGTGGCTGCACCAGTTTGCATTCCCACCAGCAATGCACAAGAGTTCAATTTTCTTTTTTCTTAAAGATTTTATTTTTAAGCATTCTCCACACCTGATGTGGGGCTCAAACTCACAACCCTGAAATCAAGAGTCGCTCACTCCACTGAACCAGCCAAGAGCCCCAAGGGTTTCCGTTTTCTTCACATCTTTGCCATTGTTATTTCTTGTTTTGGGGGATGCTCGCCATACTGACAGGTATAAAGTGTATCTCATCATGGTTTTCATTTGTATTTCCCTGATAATTAGTGACGTTGAGCATCTTTTTATCTGTCCATTGGCCATCTGTACGTCTTCTTTGGACAAATGTCTCCCCATTTTTAATAGAGTTAATTGTTTTTTTGGGTGTGGAGTTGTATGGGTTCTTTATAGATTTTTGGTGTCAACCCCTTTTGGGATATGTTACTTGGCGAATATCTTCTCCCATTCAGTGGGTTGCTTTGTTGTTTGGTTGATGATTTCTTTTGCTGTTTCTTCTAATGTGATCCCAGTAGTTTAATTTTGCTTTTGTTTCTTCTGCCTCAGGAGAAATATCCAGAACGGATATTGTTAAGGCTGATGTCAAAGATTACCGCCTGTGTTTTCTCGTAGTTTTATGGCTTTAGGTCTTTAATCCATTTTGAGTTTATTTTTGTGTATGGTCTAAGTAAGTGATCAGTTTCATTCTTCTGCATGTAGCTGTCCAGTTTTCCCAGCACCATTTATCAAAAAGAATGTCTTTTCTCCATTGTGTATTCTTGCCTCCTTTGTCATAAGTTAATTGACCGTATAAGCATACGTTTATTTCTAGGTTCTCTATTCTGCCCCATTGATCTCTGTGTCTAATTTATATGCTAATACCATATAGTTTTTTTTTATTGAAATATAGTTAACACACAGTGTTAGTCTCAGGTGTACAGTAGTGATTTTAGAAGTATATACATTATGCTATGCTCACCACAAGTGTAGCTACCATCTCTCACCATACAACAGTGTTACAGTGCCACTGACCATATTCTCTGTGCTGTGCCTTTCATCCCTGTGACTTGTTTCATAATTAGAAGCCTCTATCTCCCATAACCCTTCACCCATTTTCACCCATACCTCATTTCCCCACTCACCTTGGCAGCAGTTTATTCCATGTATTTATGGATTTGTTTTTACTTTGTTTTGTGTTTTAGACTCCACTTGTAAGTGAAGTCATATGGTATTCGTCTGTCTGACTTATTTCACTTAGCAGGGCACTCTCTAGGTCCATTCATGTTGTTGCAAATGATGAGATCTCATTCTTTTTTGTGGCTAAATTATATTCCTACATATATTCTCTCTCTCTCTCTCTCTCTCTCTCTCTCTTACTCACACACACACACACACATAATATCCATCCTACATCTTCTTTACCCACTCATCTATTGATGGACAGTTGGATTGCTTCCATATCTTGGCTATTATAAATTAGGTTGCAGTAGACATAGGGGTACATGTATCTCTTCAAATTAGTGTTTTTGTCTTGTTTGGGTAAATACCCAGTGGTAACTGGATCATATTGTAATTCTTTTTTTTTTTTAACTTGGTTTTAAGTTTATTCATTTTGAGAGAGACATAATGTGAGTGGGGTAGGGGCAGAGAGAGAGAATCCTAAGCAGGCTTTGTGCTGTCAGTGCAGAGCCCAACGCAGGTCTTGAACTCATGAAACTGTAATATCATGACCTGAGCCTAAATCAAGAATCAGATACTTAACTGAGCCACCCAGATGCCCCTTTTAAAAATTTTTTTGAGGAACCTCCATACTATTGGATTGGATTCCATTCTTTCTAACTCCTCACCAAGTATTTGTTACGTTTTGCCTTTTTGATTCTAGCCATTTTGACAGGTTTAAGGTGCTTTCTCATTGTGGGTTTGATTTGCATTTCTCTGATGATTAGTGATGTTGAGCATCTTTTCATGTGTCTGTGTGTCTTTGGGAAAATCTCTCTTCGGGTCCTCTGCCCATTTTTTAATCAGATTGTATTTTGGTGTTCTTTACGTGTTTTGGATATTAACCCCTTATGGAATATTTCATTTGTGAACATCTCCCATTCAATAGGTTGTCTTGTCATTTTGTTGATGGTTTCCTTCACTGTGCAGAGTTTTTTTTTTTTTTTTTTTTTGGTGTGGTCCCAATACTTTTAATTTTGCTTTTGTTTCTTCCCTTGCCTCAGGAGACATATCCAGAAAATGTTGCTAAGGCCAGTGTCTAAGAGATTACTGCGTTTTATTGTAGGAGGTTTATGGTTTCATGTCTCACATCGAGGTCTTTAATCCATTTTAAGTTCATTTTTGTGTATGGTGTAAGGAACTGGTTGGTGTCATTCTTCTGCATGTCGCTGTCCAGTTTTGTTGGCATCATTCATTGAAGAGAATCTTTTTTTTTTTCATTGTATATTCTTGCTTCCTTTGTTGTAAATTAACTGACCATATACATGTGGGTTTACATCTGAGCTCTCTATTCTGTTCCATTGATCTCTGTGTGTTTTTGTGTCAGTACCAGATCATTTATAATACTATATAGCTTTGTGTAGTATATCTTGAAATCTAGGATTTTATGTCTAGCTTTGTTCTTCTTTCTCCAGACTGCTTTGGCTATTTGAGATCTTCTGTGGTTCCATACAAATTTTAGTATTACTGTAGCTCTGTGAAAAATGTTGCTGGTATTTTGATAGGGACAGCATTGGATCTGTAGATTGCTTTGGATGATAAGGGCTTTTTTAAAAGACTTCATTTTTAAGTAATCTCTACACCCAACATGGGGCCCAAACCTACAACCATGAGATCAGGAGTTGCACACTCCACTGACTGAGCCAGCCAGGTACCCCTGGATAGTATGGACATTTTAACAAAAGTAATTTTTCTATTGCATGAGCATGGAATATCTCTTTGTGTTGTCTTCAGTTTCTTTAATCAGTGTTTATTAGTTTTTAGAGTACAGGTCTTTGACTTCTTGCTTAGGTTTATTACTAGATATTTGATTCAGTATTTTACTTACCTTACCAGATTACTAGTGACCTTAACATAAAAATAGAAACTTTTGGTGATTTACTTTCACAAATCCTGTGACTTTTTTTCTACTGGTTTGTCTTACTGATTTATAGGGTATCTCTAAATAAATATTACACACACTAATATTTGTCACTTTGACAGAGTTGCCAATATCCTCTCCGTCTACTTCTTAGCCTTTTTTATAATGTATTTTTTAGTATGAAAGTTAAAAAAAATTTTTTTAATGTTTGTTTTTGAGAGAGAGGGACAGAGAGAGGGACACAGAATGTGAAACAGGCTCCAGGCTCTGAGCTGTCAGCACAGAGCCCAATGCGGGGCTGGAACTCACAGACTGCAAGAGCATGACCTAAGCCAAAGTCAGACGCTCAACTGACTGAGCCACCCAGGTGCCCCTCTAGTATGAAAGTTTTTAAATGTCATGTTTATCAGCGTTTCCCCTTATGCTTTGGGTTAGTCTTTGAAAGATCCTGTTCTATTTCAAGATCATAAAGATAAGCCTGTTACCCTCTAATTGTTTTTCACAGTCTTTAGTTGACCTAGTATCAGTTTTGATCATGGTGTAGGTTAGAATTCTGGTTTTCTTCTTCTAGTTCCAACACCATTAGGTCATCCTTTCTCCATTGATTTGAAATAAGATTGGTCATATACTAAGTTCCCCTTTAACAACAAGCTAGAATCAGAAGAGTCTGGTCAAATAAGCATCTTGCCTACCCCTAGTACATACACATACCCCTTTTTCCTCTTCAGAATTTGCTTGGCTATTCTCGGGCTTTTACTCTTTAATCTGGATTGTAGGATGAATGTGTCAATTTCTATAGAAAAGCAACATGTTTGGCTTTAATTGGAAGAGTATGTAAGTTACAGAATAATTGGGGAAACAGTTGACATATTTACAGTACTAACTTCCTGTCATAAACATGGTATCTTTCTCTTTAGTCATTTTTATGTCCTTGAGTAAAACTGTACAATTTTAATCACATAGCTTTATGTTGGCTTTTAAAATTGATTTTTTTCTGAGTTACATTAGTTTCATTGGATTTTTTGGATTGTGGATGGATTCTTTTTAAGAAAATACTACATTTCTGGTGAAAAAATAATTTCTTGAGTAGGGTCACAGATAAGATTCTAACCCAGTTTTATCACATTGCCTTGGGGCACTTTATTTTTAAATTTTATTTATTTCTTAAGTAATCTCTATGCCCAACTTCGGGCTCAAACTCACCACCTCAACATCAGGAGTCACATCTCTACCAACTGAGGCAGCCAGACCCTACTCCCCCCTCACTGGGGCACTTTAAACTGTGAGAGGAAGAGTTCTTCAGTCCATGGTATGCATACTCCTGGGGAACCACTGTCTGTCTAGAAAGAGCAATATTCATTCATTCATTAAATGCTGACCATTTCCAATGTGTTAGCTAACTGACCACACAGAATAGACCCCCTCCCAGCCATCATGGAGCTTCTTGACATTCTGGGGAAGGAACCAAACGGTAAATAATCCCCCAGGTAGTACTTAACATTCTATTGCCTACAAAGGGAAGATACATACTGCCATGAAAATATATAAAGCGGGGAGGGGACATTCTTGAATAGTCTAGGAGAGCTCTGAAAGATGAATAGGTGTTAATAGGCAAAATGGTTGTATGAAGGGCAGGTGCTGAGGCCCAATGGCAGGAGAGAACATGGCTCATTTGAGAAACTAGAAGAGGTAACTGGCATAGCAGAAAACAGTGAGATGTTGAGAACAGGTGAGAAACCGGCAAGAGCAAGGTAAGAACTCCTAATCCCAGTTAAAGATTTTAGTTTTTGTTCTGTGAGTGGTGGGAAGCCTCTGAAGGGTATTAAGCAAAGGGATGACCTGACCAAATTGGCATTTTTAAGAGATCCCTTTGGCTTCCGTGTAGAGAATGATTTGGAGAAGGCACAGGTTCACATGATTGATCTGACATATTTGGAAGTAAAATCAAGAGGAGTTGGTGATGGATTGGATACGGGGATTGAAGGAGAAAGGCACAGAGATGATTCCTGAGCTTCTGACGAGCTGGATGCCTAGTGTTTGTGGAGGTTGGGACAAGGGAAA
This sequence comes from Cryptoprocta ferox, assembly GCA_028646485.1. Taxonomy (NCBI): domain Eukaryota; kingdom Metazoa; phylum Chordata; class Mammalia; order Carnivora; family Eupleridae; genus Cryptoprocta; species Cryptoprocta ferox. Next base: position 28,961,086 of record CM053572.1, read on the forward strand.
GGTACTATGATTGGTTGGGAGGAAGAAAACCATGTTGGGCACTGAACATACTGGGTTAGACAGAGGTGTCAAGACGCCAATGAGACCTTCATGTGGAGATGTCAGATAAGCAGCTGCATATATACACCTGGAGCTTGGAGGAGAGGTTGGGCGGGAGATAGCACCATGGGAAGCACTGGCATCTTGGTAACAGGAGCTGTGGGGGTGAATGAGATCAAGGTGGATAGGGAAAAGAGGTGGCAGTGGAGGGGTGAGCTTTAAGGAAAACTAGCTTGGGCCCATAGGTGTTGAAACATCCAAAGGAGTCAGATATGGAAAAACGGGAGAATGGGGTGTCCTGAAGTAGAGAAGAATGTGTATTAAGAGAAAGGGAGTGACCAGTTACCATCAAATGTTGCTTGAAGGTCCAGTAAGAATCCACAGATGTCCAGGGGCACCTGGGGTGGCTCATTCCGTTGAGCGTCCAGCTCTTGATTTTGGTTCAAGTCATGATCCCAGAGACGTGGGATTGAGCCCCTCCCCAGGCTCTGCGCTGAGCATGGAGCCTGCTTGAGATTCTCATTCATTCTTTCTCTCCCCTTCCCCGCCCCACCTCTGCCCTTCTCCCCCACTGGCATGTCCCCCCCACCCCCCAATAAAAACCATTGGACTTAGTCACACTATTGTCACTGAGGGGTGGGTTTCTCTCTAGTTCCTATTCTTTGAAGGACACCAACAGGGAACAACAGGACTGCTAGGACCAGTGAACAGGGTTCCTTGGGCATGGAGGAAAGCGGATATTTGTGTAGGCCTGAGAGGACTCTAGAGGTGCAAAGAACCAGCTGGGGCATGAGGGCTTGGAATCCTGGCCACACTGGAGGCAGTAAAACTTCATGCAGTAAGACATCAAGTTCCAGAAATGCCAGGCACCAAGTAAGCAAGTCAGGCTACTGACCGAGTAAACACTGCTCCTCAAGCAAATTGGGGTGTCTGTCAGAGGGTCCAACACATAGATAACCAAGCATGTGACATCCATGTTTCAGGGAGGCCCTTTTCTAACACAAATCTTTTCAAAAGAAGCTTTACATGCAACTCTGGTGTGGAAAACAGAATCTGTGGAATTGCTGTTGAGGCAAGGAGGGACCACTCCCTGCCTTTTTATGGGATCCCAAGGACCTGAGGAATACATTTGAAAGCCTTTGGTCTTTCCAGGTTTTCCAGTATATTTGGCAAAGGGAGATTTGGTTTGGATGGATTTTGCCCTTGAATGCCTCTCTGCGATACTGCCTTGCAAATAAAATCATCAGTGTGTAACTGCGGGTGTATTCGTGAAGAACTGGTGGGTGCTTGATTTCTGAGTAGCATTGTATTGTATGGAGATACCAGTTGATGCACCTATTGCAGGACATTTGGGTTATTTCCACTTTTCAGTAATCACAAATTTATGTACAGGTTTTTGTATGAACATAAGGTTTCATTTCTCTAAGGTGAATACCTAGAAATGGAATTTCTGGATCATAGGATTAAGTGTATGTTTTAAACTGCTAAGTTTTTGTGTGAACAGGTTTTCATTCCTCAAAGGTGAATAACCAGAAGTGGAATTTCTGGATCATACGATTAAGTGTATGTTTGTTTAAACAGCTACTCTTTCATTTGCATTTCATTTACATTTCCATCAGCAATAACCGACAGTTTCAGTTGCTCTGTATCCTAACCAGTACTTGGTATTTTTTTTTTTTTTAAAGCCATTCTGATAGGTATATGGTGGGATCTCATTGTGGCTTTAATTTGCATTTGTTAAAAGGCTAATGATGTTGTCATGTACTTATGTGTCCTCCTCCTATCCTCTTTGGTGAAGTATTGGTTGGAGTCCTTTGGCCGCTTCTAAATGGAGCTGTTTTATTACTGTGGAGTGTTTTTCAAGAGTCTTTACATAAAGTAAATACAAGTCCTCTGTGGGACTGTATTTGCAAATATTTTCTCCCAGTCTGTGGCTTGTCTTTTCCTCCCCTTAACAGTGTCTTCCAGAGAAAAAGCTTTCGTTTTGATGAAATCCAGTTTTTCATTTTTTCTTCTTTTGTAGAGCATGCTTTTGGCATCAGGTCTGAGAAGTCTGCCTACCCCTGCTCATGAAGATTCTCTTCTGTTTTCTTCTAGTGTTTGGTTTTATGTTTTACATTTAGATCTGTGATCCATTTTGGGTTAATTTTTATATAAAACGTGCGGTTTAAAATAGTTGGTTTTCTTTTTCATGCTAGTTTTTTCATAATTTGTTTGAAAAGATTGTCCTTTCTCCATTGGATTGCTTTTGCATATTTGTCAGACATAAATTGGCCATGTTTATGTGTGTCTGTTACTGTCCTCTCCTGTTCCTTTGACCTTTGTGTCATTCCCTCTGCCCATACCGTACCTGTCTTGACTACCTTGATATTCAACCTTAAGATAGTCTCTAAATCTTCCAACTTTGTTAAAATTGTTTTATTCTAGTTCTTTTGTCTTTCCATAAATTTTAGAATCCGTTTGAAAAATCCCATCATGTTTTTTATAATTACAGTTGCATTAAATCTTTAGATCCTTACAGGGCCTGATGAGTATTTAAATGAGACTGGTTGGGGTGGCTTGGGTAGTTAAGCATGTGACTTTTGATTTCAGTTGAAGTCATGATCTCACATGGTTAGAGAGATCGAGCCCCACATCCAGCTCTGTGCTCACAGCTTAGAGCCTGCTTGGGACTGACTGACTCACTCTCAAAATAAACTTAAAAAAAATTTTTTTAAAGGATATTGCTTGCTTTTATGTGCTGTATAACCTTAATGACCGAAGGTAGCCTCGTCCTTCAGTAGCTGTGTGATTATTCCAGAGTTAAAGCCCTGGGTTCTGATTATAGTGTTGTCTTTTGAAGTCTGGCAGTAAATGAGGTGTGGTCTACATAATAGTGGTAGGAACGGCTACGAAAAGACAACCAGAATATTGAGGGGCTTGGGCAGGTCAGCCACTATCATTCACAACTTTGGTCTCTTTATCTTGCTTCTGAGCAAGTCATAAGCAAGATCATCTGCCGTTTGCTGGCCATTAAAGGATTCTCCTTGCCTCAGGGTCTTTACATCCCTGTCACAGGGTCACAGAAGGGCTGTATACTGGGGTTGGTCAGGTTGTTTCTCTAGACTTTCCTTAATTTCTTCTGCTTGGGATAGCAGCCTCACTCGTATTTCTCGAAAAACTGCATTAGAATTATATTCATGATCTAATTGCTTTCCCCCTCAGATCTTTGTAGTGACCTCTTCCCCAGTTCATGCCCTTGGTTCTCCTGGTCTGAGGCAGTGGTACAGAATTCTAGCGGAATAGTGAGGCGCCAAGGGATGGGCTGTTGCTTGTGTACTCATCCTGTTTACTCCTTCCCATTAGAGACCTTCAGTCCCCTCCCCAGTCTCTTGACTGCATTCAGAATAAAAGAAAAACTCAGACTTCCCAACTCCTAGTCTTTTAAATGTGTACATCCTTTCCTCCTCGACCATCATTTCATATTGTTTCATATCCTGTTCTTCTGTGGACCTTTGTGTCTGCATTGTCTTAATGACAGCCACAGACTCCTCCTATCTAGGCAAATGCTCATCAAATGTACATGTAAAAGTGTTTTCTTACTCCCTTTATCTAATGAAATGGCATGTTTCTAAATATGGCACCCTCTCTGGTCTCTGAGACAGCTGAGGTGTCAGTGTTCTGCCTCCCTAGCCCCCAGGCATATACACAGCCCCTTGCCTCTTCTCTGGTTGTTTCCCCTTTCCTTTTCTTTGAGCAGCTGTGCTTTGCAGGGACTGCCAGTGTCCCTGCTTTTGTCCTCCTGTGATGATTTGGGGCCCAACACACAAATCCCATTGTGAATGCGGATTGGTTGGAGGAGACCCTGCTTCACACAGACCCAGAATAAGAAAACCTAGATTTCCGGTGATTTCTTCCATAGGACGTCATCATATTATGGCTCCTACGTAAGTCCTCTTCCCTCTTTGGCTTGATGCCAGGCCCTGGGCCAAGCACTTTATTTGCTTATGTTTTTGTCAGAAAACCTAGGTTCTTAGATATACCTCCCTCCCCCATTTTGCAGTGAGAAGACTGGGATGCAGGGAACACACCCAGTCAGTGGCAGCTTCCGGTTTGGAACTTGGTCATTGCCCCTCTGGAGCCCATGTATGTAGCCACCGTCCTTAGAGAAGTCACCCCTCCTTGCCCACCCCAGAAGGTGCCTCCCTCTGCACCAGCACACCCACTTGCCTGCCTAGGGACTGCAAAGTCAGGGTGAAGAAGGACCCTGAAATTTACTCCGCCTCCTGGTTAGTCCAACTGCTGGACCACGTTGTTCTGACGTAGTGGACTCTTGACTATTATGGGGACACACTCTGGAACAGGGCAAGGACTAGATCTTGCTCTCCCAACCCAGACTTTGGGTTTTTGAGGGAGAACGGGGCCCAGAGAGAAAAAGGCCTTTCACCCCTCCACACAGCCACATTTCAGGTCACTTGGAGCCAGGCTACTGTCTGATTTGAAGTGAGCCTGATAGGCAAAGGAGGCAGGAAGGCCAGGGGACAGGCCATGACATTACTTCCCTTTGAGCTCAGCATTCTTTTGCCACAAAATAACTGGCCGACCTGCAGTTTACTTGCCATTCTAGCATCCAAGATTTTCTCAACTGTCCCAGTATCTATAACCAACTCTGTCCCAGTGGCCCCCGCAGGTCCAGCCCAAGGATAAGGCCACAGGAAGTGGTGGCACTGCAGTCCTACTTGTCAGACTGGCACAATGTGTCCAAATGTTCTTGTTGTTTATGGAAAAAAAATTTTTTATCAGGTCTATGGTTTATAGGGTCGATAGGGAGGTGGACAGGGCTAGTATGCAAGCTGGCCTGGTGACTAAGCCACAAGGGGGTTGGGGGCTGGGAGGACTGGGGCTCCATAGACCCTTGTCACCCTCTCAGAAGGCTCCATCTTGGTTTTACGTAGCACCTGCTTCCTTCACAGGATGGTGGCAAGTGCTCCTCTGAGATCTCCTAACACCCACCCCCACGGAGGTCAGCAGGCTCTCACCTTGTACCAATCCACATACACACCTGGTACTCGATGCCTAAAGAATGATGGATGGTGGGCTTCATGGACACTAGGATGGCAGTCGGTAGCCACATGGGTGGGTGGATGAACTGGTTGCAGCTGGCTCCCAGACTAGAGCACCGTGGAGTGGCTATCTTGAAAGACTAAAGCAAGGGAGAGAGAGAGGGAGACTCGGGAGACATGGCCTCACCTGACTCAGTTGCACAGACAGGGCTGCCAGAGCTAGAGGCACAGGAGGCTTGAGGAGCAGAGTGGGCCCAGAGCCCTGGGGACGTCATGAGCTTCAGCCCAGCAAAGGCAGCTGCGAGTGCAGAGCCCAGGCTGCGCCGTGCCGTGCCAGACCCATATCCTGCCTGTGGAGGAAGAGGAAAGTAGGTGGCTTCCCAACCTCTCATGTTTAACCTTCACACTCCAATGAAAACTATACCCCCTCATTTGCCTCTACCATTTAAAAAAAAAAATTTTTTTTTTAATGTTTATTTTTGAGACAGAGAGCATGAGGGAGGATAGGGGCAGAAAGAGAGGGAGACACAGAATCCGAAGCAGGCTCCAGGCTCTGAGCTGTCAGCACAGAGCCCCACACAGGGCTTGAACACACACACCATGAGATCATGACCGGAGCCGAAGTCGGAAGCTTAACTGACTTAGCCACCCAGGCACCCCACCTCCACCATTTCTGACCACCCATCACTGTCCCCCTCAGCATACGTACCTGGGCTCTGAGAGCAGGTGGCACAGTGGTATTGCCTTTGGGACATCTTTTCTCACCCATGCAGCCCCGTGTGCTGAGTAATAAATAATCTCGCTGCACTTGCACATCCAAGGAAAGTTGAAATGAGTCCTCAGCAATTGTGTGCTTTCCTCTCTGCTGCTTGCAAGGAAGGAACAGGATCCATCCCTGTGGCTATCTTGAGATTTAGCTTATTGCTAAAATGCTTAAAGATGTGCCTCTCCCTGCCTTTTGGCATGCGCAGTACCGAGGGATCTTCTGGCATCCTCTGCTACCTCCTGGGAGGTTGGCCGCTTTCTGTTGGTCTACATTGTCAAGACTGGGCAAGGGCAGCTTGACACAGACTACAAGCCTCCTGCCTCTGGCAAAGCCATCATCTTCACTGAGGGCACTTCCTGGGAATGCCGTGGTGGTTTCAGCCGTAGAGGAGCAGTCCTGGATGTCTATCAGGGGTGCAGGCTGTGAGGCCAAGGGGCAGCCTTAAAAGGAAGGCCCAGACACGAGCACTCTCTGAGAGGCCCCAGTCTTTTTGTTTGCTTCTCCGTATGAACTTTCCCAGGATGGGACTGTGTACAGATGCACAAACAAAAAGGGAGGGCCCAATAAAGCTGTATCACCACTTCAAAGCACTTGATTAATCATTTAAAATGTCTGGACTGTGCCAGGTAAAGGTTTCAGGTTCCAGGATAAGGGTGATGGAGGAATTGGAGCCTTCAGTTGAGAAGGCCTCTGCTCACGTTTCTTACAGGTTTTCTTTGTCCTGGTCCTTCTGCCCGGAACCCCACATGCCCAGTGCTGCCCAGAAGCAGGTTTCTGAGTGGCACATAAGAATGGCACTGCGAGGCTTGTACAATACAGGAGTCCCAAACTTGGGACTGCTGTTGGGTGAGGCTGGTGGCTCTGGAGAAGACCCCAGGGCTTGGTGGGCAGGTAGTTGGACACAGGGGCTGTGTGCACGCTTCCAAGTGTCTTCGATCTGTCTTCTCTGCTTCCAGCACAGATTCAAGAAAGGTGGTGGGAGACTTTCCTAGAAGCTGCTCAGCTCCTTCCAAAGTCACCCTGCACCCAAGACTAACCTAGGCCTTTCTGGCCTGTTCTGGGTCTTGGGGTCACACCTGGGTGCACGTACACCCCTCCCTGAACATTCCACCAACCCCCTTCACTACCACCACACACACAGCACTGCTGCACTTGCATTCAGGTGGCAAAGCTCTGAGTACCTGCCTGGTGACCAGCACTGTGACACTTCAGTGCGCATGGGTCCCCTGGCTTCAAGTACCCAGGGACTCGGGCAGAGTGGCCTGCATACTACCTAGCCAGTCATCCAGGGCCATGTAGGAGGAGCTCTCAGGCAGATGGAACCACTGAGGGACAGAGTAGGGGAAGAACAGTAAGGCCCCCGTGGTGGGGTCGGGTGGTCCTGGGGCTGACTGGGCCATGCTGCTCAGTGTAGCAGGCAGCCTCTGGACATACAGGACCTCACACCCTACATGGATGTAGAGCATCTAGGAAGATAAAGTTGTACGCCATTACTGGACCACCCAGGGTGCCAGGAGGAACTGTGTGGCCTTCCTCAAGAGCTTTCTCCTGGGCCACTCCGACCTGCAGACCTACCCTCTCTCCACACCCTCTTCCACCCCCTATCTTTCCAATAGTTTGGGGTTAGAGGTTCTGTCGTCAGCTAATGGCAACAAAAAAGTCAGAAGGTCTTTGGAAGATTTGGTCATCCAGGGAATAACTGATAGGGTTTCCAACGTATGCACTAGCACCGAGCAGCCCATCTGAGGTTGGGACAGCCCTTTGGTTGAAGTCTTCTGTCCTACAGCCAAACTGATTTCTACCCTCTATTAAGCAGTGTCTGGGAGTATCGTTCCAGGTTTTGGAGGTTGTCATATGAAAGAAGCCTTGGCAAGGACAAACTTGACTAAACTGAAGGAGAATGGTGTTAGAGGAAGCAAGACCGGGACATTTTTGTTTCCCTCATGAAGCTCTGTGGTGAAACAGGAGTAAGCACAGGGTGAAGGAAAAGCAGTGAGGAAGACAGGTGTCCAGATACCTGTACCACAGGTTTGTGAACACTGAGTGGTACTGTGTACAGAGGGCCCTTTGGCATAGGTCCCGGCACAATTGTGATCTCAGCAAATGGTAGTTTAAGAGAGGCTGCAGGACCTCTCACATGCCAGCTGGGCTGGGTCTCAGGCCTGTATCAAGCAGACTGTTCGTAGAGCTGGCAGGGGAGAAGACCCTTCTGTCCCCAGGCAGCTGGGCAGATGGCAGGTGAAAGCCGTTGCCTAGGGCTTTCCTGCTGAGGTGACCTCTGAGTCGTGAATGCACAGGCCTTTCATGGGGTGGGCTCTGACTGGTGAGAGGACTGTCCTTGACCCCATTCAGTCCCGTGCCCATCCTGGTTCCTTTTCTATCCCGGATGGGCCTGGGCCCGTCTGGCTTGCCCGAGGCCTGGGTTCAGACCCTCTACCTGCCTCGGGTAGTAATGTGTGCTTGAACAAGAGACTTAACCTTTCTAAGCCTTTTGTTTCTTACCTATGAAATAGGAATGATGGTATATCTGTATTCAGGCACTACTGTTAAGACTAAATCAGGTAATGTACCTTATAAATGGGCTGTCTTCTCTTTCACTGGGCTTCCCCAGGGCTGGGTCTTGTCTGCCAGACCTTAGAATGGTGTTGCTACAAAGCTGGGCCAGATGAAAGCAGCTGACCTGAAAATTGCGCCACAAGAGAAAGGGAGGGGGAGGCCTGTGGATGGCACCACCCCAGTGGGACAGTGTAGAAAATCTCACTACTGGGGCACCAGGGTGGCTCAGTTACACATCTGACACCTGATTTCAGTTCAGATCATGATCTCATGGTTCGGGAGTTTGAGTCCTGCATCCGGCTCTGTGCTACTAGCTTGGGATTCTTCCCTCCGCCCCTTATCCATCACTCACTCTCAAAATAAACAAACATTAAAAAAAAAAAAAAAAAAAAAAAAAGGAAAGAAAGAAAGAAAAGCTCATTACTGACCTGGAGTATTGTAGCTACTACACCAGGCTCCAGAAAGAGGACTGGCCAAAAGAGGCAGCAGAAAAATAGAACTGAAAGAAGACTGCCGAAGGACCAGTTTAATTTGTAAGATCCGTGGATCTGAAGGAGTTTAAACTCTGAAAGAGTTTAAAATCCTCACTGCTTATAAATGAGTTTGGCAGTAGTGGTTGTTTTAAGATTTTCCTAAAAGTGGCCACAAATCCTCTGAGGCCAAGGTTGACCATCAGCCATCTTAAGTATGTGCTTACAGGAAGAGAAGGTGATGTCGGCTGCAAGTCTGCTGACTCCTAAAGGGTCACTGGGATCCTTTAAGACCTGTGAATTTGTTTAGCATGCATATTTAATAGAGCACTTAGCCCTGACAGGGCTCAGATTTCCAACCGCATTCTGAGAAAAAGCACAGGTGCCAGGCTCCAGCCATCTCTCACACTTGACCAGGTCTTCACCCCTGCCTCCCACGGCTTTGGAGGCTGGGGGACATTCTGATAGTGCGCATCACCCAGGTTTGAAAAACGAGGGTTCTTGGCATAGCTGTATCTAAGGTATAGGATATAGTGCTGCCTGGTTTATAAACTGAGCAGGGTCAGACAGTAATGGACACTTCTTATCTCTCTAGCTGCCTTGCTGTGAGGCCACTTTGTTGGTTCTCCTACCTGTCCCTACAGGGATAAAAGTCTTTAGGAAGAGAGAAAGTAGCTGAGGCTGTCAGGCCTGGGCTTGTGCCAGTTCATTCTCACCCTCTCTCTGCGTCCCCCTCCAGTATACGTGGTGGAAGACCAAAGACGGGATGACCTGGGCCCATCCACCTGCCTCACAGCCTGCTGGACTGCACTCTGTTGCTGCTGTCTCTGGGACATGCTCACTTGACCAGCCCAGCCCTCCGGTCCTGCCAGCTCTGCCACCGCCTTCAACAGGTGTGCCTGCCCCATCTCTTCTGATTGCTGAAATAAATGAAAATGACTAGCTCTGCACAGACACTTCTACCTTCAATACAATGGGATTCTAGATTATTAGCAGGGGTTGTACGGCTGTTTAATTCAGTGACTTTATCTTTTTACTGTTCAAAATCCATTTCTTACTGGCCTTTCACAAATGTGCTAAATGACTTTTATTTTTTTGGCCAAAGGCTTAGTTATAAAATATATATTTATAATTTTAAAATTATACCTTCAAGGTAGTGACATGATGTAATCACACTGAATGATTTCTCTGCTAACACCCTGTATGTTTCAATAAATTTGTTTAAACCTCAACCATGTGAATTATTCCAGACAGGATACAAGCCCTGGGTTTGTCAGCTAGTTTTGCCTTTTTATTCCCCTGTGGGTAGGTGCTATTAGGAAGGCAGGTTCTCACCAAGCTAGCATTCTCTCCCTGGTCCTGCTCAAGAGACAAGCTCACCAAACTGTTTTATTATGTCCTTTTACCCAGAACCCTATTTCAGTAACTGTGGGCTGCTCCACAGACCGCCTTTTCAGCTGTCCCCCACCTCCCTCTACACACACACACAGAGAAGCAGCCACCATCTCAGCTTTGGCCGCAGGGGGGCGCTGAGCCGCCGTAACAGCAAGTCAATATCACTCAGCTGGCGGCTCAGGCGGCCCTGAGAGGCTACAGCTGACAGATCTCAGCCTGCCCACCTGCTCTCCGAACCTGTGAGGTGCTCACAAATACTTAACTACCAGTTCTCTTTAAAACAAAACCATATGATCCCACAACAGCTGATTTCAAGCTACCAACCTGATGGGGAGTTAGGAAAAAAAGGGCAGGAGTACACCGATTTCCATCATCCACATACAACAAACTGTTAACCTCAAAAACATAGGTAAGGGCCAGATTTAGTAATTAGGAAGGGGCAAGTCTGAATATTACCCTTATTTTAAATATGATATTTACATAAAATACGATATTTACATAACTTGATTTTTAATAATTGGCTCTCCTGACCCAGTACAAGCCAGCTTCAGCACACCACTGCCCCTAAGCCTCTAGGAGGCCTTAGGATTGTACTGTCCACCGAGAGACAGCCTGACTGCATTTTCTTATGAAACATGTGGGAGGAATCAGGGAAGGAATCTTTAGGCAGAATGCCACCAAGGTTGACTTAAATTCAGCTATGCCCTGGTCTCCCTTCTTCCTGATCTGCATGGAGGTTCAGAAGTAGAAGGATTTACTCAAAGGAACAGAAAGGCTTCAATGCAAGAGGAACAGAGCCAAAGCTCTGGAGAGGGACAGGTCAGGGAGGAGCTGAGGTTGAAAGCCTTCACCTCTCTGGCCCTCCATTCTCAAGAAAGGCAGACTTAGAGTGGGTGGGGGAACAGATTCCTTTTATTGGTCTAACCATCATAACTAGTAGTAGGTTTGGGCAGAGCTCCCCTGTCTGGCTCCCATCTTCCCTCTCCTGTAGGGCAGGGGTGGCAGGCAAAGCCAGGATCAGAAAGGGGATCAGGGTGAAGTAGAAAACACAGGGTTACCACATCATTCAAATAAAAAGTCCATCAGGGCGGAAGAGAAGATGTTTCCCCATACAGGTTCCTCTATCCTTGACAGGAATGGAAGGGGGCAGGAAGCTGTCACTAGAGGTTTCCTACTGTGCCCTTCGTGCCATCAGCATCTCCCGGATGTTGTCCTCGGCTTCCTTCACACTCCGCTCCAGGTAGGATTTTTTCTGCTGCAGTATGACAAAGAAACCAGGGTTAGCAGGTATGGGCCAGGCTGGCAGATGCAGCTTTTCTGCCCAATGGTAATGGCTTCTCCTCTGTGAACACTGACTTCCACTAGCATGTTGTCTCCTGGGGGCCTGGTACACACACACCTGCCCAGAGTGCTCCCCTCATCCTACCCACAGGCATGAGGGAGGGAGGGGGAGGTTATTTGGTGCAGGAAGCAGAAGTGCTCTGTGGAAGGCAGCTGCACTCTTCCCCCAGAAGGAAGTGAACTCAAAACAGGCGTCTCAGTACATGAAGTTACACCAGACAGACAAAGGCCAGGAAATTCCAGGACAAAGCTCCGGCCGCATAACAGACGGTCTCTCAAGGTTTTCCATGGCCTGGGCCAGGCGCCTGTAGCCGCCACTGCTGCAGAACGGACTGCCCTCCGCTCTGTCTAGTGAGACGGCAGGCTGCACGAGTGCTAAGAAATTGTATCACACGTCTCATGGAGGCAGATGAGTCAAGATGAAATCTGCTTTTCTAATGAAACCGCTGCCTGCCAGGAATCCAGGACAGTGACACACGGAGTAAAACAGACCTTTTGGAAGTTTACCTCCCTACCCCATCTGGGTCCTAAATTAAAAAATCTCGACTTAGACAAAGAACTGAAACTACTTTCAGGAGCCACATCTGGGCCAGGATTACAAAAGATTAGTCAAAGGAAATGATGTCTGTACATTTACCCTGTGGTCACCCCAAAAATATGGTGGCTTCACCACTGGTCCCTCCCCTGAGGACATACTTGTGGCTACATTCTCACTTGACATGAAATGAGGCTCCTTTCTTCAGGAATACTCAAAATAATCTCCTTTCTAAGGGTGCATGTGACTAAGCCACACTGGAGTCACTAAGGCAAAGCCCTGACCAAGACAGCTTCAATGCATCCAGTGCCCTTCTCTCACTCACCCCTACACTCTAGCAGCTGTGGATTCACTTTGTTCAAGTGCCCACATGACCTGGTAAAGACTGGGCCAGAGAACAGGTGAGCAGCCTGGCCTGACAGGCCTTCCTCGGGAACTGATGCCCAACCAAACCACGGAGGCAGGAAAATCGAAATGAAGGCCTCTGGTGCTTGAGGCCTTCACCATTAAAGGCTCTGGTGCCCCTCTACACATCCCTGAGTCTAACTTCTCCCACTCTTTGTCCAGATACGTATTAAATGAAACATTTAAGAGACTTTTTGCCAATAGGCTCCAATGCTGTGGCATCTTTATCAGTTCTTATGGGAGCCTCTGATTCCTGTCTGGCCTCTCCTAACTTCAAATCTCCTGAAGGCTAGAAAGAGCCATATCTCTTTCCTCCTCTCCTCTCTGTCCAACTTCCACACCATTCCTTACCAAACAACAGGAGCTCCATAAAACTCACAGTGGCCACCGATGTATGCTGTTGCTAAGGAATTTATTACATTGCTATACTTCATAGAGTCCTATCATTGTGATATCAGAATAGGAACTCAAAGTTCCTTTGATAAACAACCCCTAGACTTTACATGTGGTGACTTAAAGAGGGAAATACTAATAACTCCTGACACACCACTGAAGAATGTACACGTACTGGCTGTTGCACAGAAGGGGAGCAGCAGCTAAATAGTGAGGGCCATGTACCATCTGGGCACCTTCCCAGCCCTGTGGGAATCTGAGGAAAAAGCCAGTGGGGTAAGCGGGGTTGTGTTCCCACAGCATCAGCTGGTGCCCAGGGACCCAGGTCCGCTGCATTCCATCTCTGTCAACTCGCTGCCCCAGCTGGCAAAACTAAATAGCTAGAGCTTGAAAAGCCAGAGCTTGAAACATCAGCCACAGCTTTTCTACCTACCGTACAGGCCTCTGGACAAACAAATTCAGGTTATAATTCTAAAAATTTTTTAGTGTTTATTTTTGAGAGGGAGAGGGAGAGAGAATGAGAGCCAGGGAGGGTCAGAGAGGGAGGGAGACACAGAATCTAAAGCCAGGCTCCAGGCTCTGAGCTGTCAGCACAGAGCCTGAACTGTGAGATAATGACCTGAGCCGAAGTCAGATGCTCAACTGATAGCCACTGTCAGATTATAATTCTTACCTTTAAAATTCATCATTCTAAGTTTCTTTCATCTTCCACTTTCAGTTTTGTGATTTTTTCAGGATTTTTACCACTTCATAACCTAAAGTCTTCAAGTTTCGAAAAATAATGCAAAATAAACTTGTCTATCTTTAATTACTTAAATAAACTTTCTGCACATTAACATTTTTATTTCAGGAGCACCAGGGTGGCTCAGTCTGTTAAGTATCTGACTTTTGGTTTCGGCTCAGGTCACAATCTCATGGCTCGTAGGATCAAGGCCCACGGGGGGTTGTGTGCTAAGAGCGAGAGCCTGCTTGGGATACTCTCACTCTGCCCCTCTCCTTCTCATGCTCATGCTTGCTCGCTTGCTCTCAAAATAAATAAAACTTTCTTTAAAAATTTAAAAAATAAAATTTTTATTTTTTAAGAAAGTTGGGTCATCCCTAACACAGAGGGACCTGTTTTCTAACTTTTTCGGCAGTTTCTGTCTCATCCTTAAAGACACCTAAGCCAAGGAGACCTTCACAATCAAACCTGAATCAGAGTATGTGATGTGTGTTGAATTGTGTCTCACAAAAAAGATACGTTGAAGTCCTAACCCCCAGGACCTGTGGATGTGGCCTTATTTGGAAATAGGGTCTTTACAGAGGTAACCACGTTAAAATGAGGTCATAATTAGGGTTGGCCCTAAATCCAATGATTATAAGGCCACATAAAGACAAAAGGGACATGGAGACAGAATGCCATTCCTTGATAGAGGCAGAGAGGGAAGGATGTATCTATAACTCAAGGAAGGCCAAGAAGGGTTCCCAACAGAAGCTAGGAAGAGGAAGGGAGGATTCTTCTCCAGAGGCTTCAGAAGGAGGGTGACTCCACAACACCTTGATTTTGGATTTCTAGCTTCCAAAACTTTTGAGAAAATAATTTTCTGTTGTTTTAACCCACCCAGTTTATGGGGTGCCTGGGTGGCTCGGGTTAAGCCTCTGACTCTTGGTTTCGGCTCAGGTCATTATCTCACGTTTTGTGGGTTCGGGCCCCGCATCAGGCTCTGTGCTGACAGGGCAGTGCTTGCTTAGAATGCTCTCTCCCTATCTGCTCCCCGCCTCCACTCATGTGCACACTCTCTCTAAATAAATAAAAAATATATATACCACCTAGTTTGTAGTAATTTGTTAAGAAACCCTAGGAAACCATGAAATGAGGGATGCCCCAAAGAATGAATCTACGCAAAGTTCTTATGTACCCACATCTTCTGACCACACTGACCACATCCTAAAGGCCTGGGTAATGATTCTTAAAAGTATACTGGGACCTGTACTTCTCCCCAAAAAAATTGTGGTAGAAATGATCCAAATAGAAACCACACAGAAAGGATGCAAAAAATTAAGGAAACAATTATTAAGTCAACCTTGAATTTCTACATCTTTTTCCTAAAACTACTCACCAAACCAGAAATTTTGTAGACCCCAGTCTCCCCCATTTGATGACAACTCCATTCTTGTGAATGCTGAAAACCTTTGGTGTCACCTTTGAATCTTCCTTCTTTCACATCTGACATGTAATCAACCAACAAATCCTATGAACACTCTCAAAATGTATACATAATCTGACCTTAATAAATAACCTAAGTGGTCTCCCAAGTTTATTA
Source organism: Cryptoprocta ferox (assembly GCA_028646485.1). Lineage (NCBI taxonomy): Eukaryota > Metazoa > Chordata > Mammalia > Carnivora > Eupleridae > Cryptoprocta > Cryptoprocta ferox. The sequence goes on from CM053572.1 coordinate 28,976,331, forward strand.
ATAGTTTGAGAGAGAGAGAGAGAGCGCATGAGTGCACACATGCATAAGCAGGAAAAGGATGGGGGGGTAGGGCAGGGGGGAGGAGAGAGAATCTTAAGCAGACTCCATGCTAAGCTCGGAGCCCGATCCCATAAACCACGAGATCATGACCTAAACCTAAATCAAGAGTTAACAGACGATGCCACCCAGGTGCCCCTCTTCTGCCCTCTGATCTGCTTCAGTTTCTTCTTCACACAGTGCTCAGAGTCCTCTTTTAATGCTCCAGTCGCTTCCCTTTTCAAAGTAAATGGCAAAGCCCTTTTGAAAAGCCATGTTTAGACTTGTTCTCAGCAGACTCTGACCTCAACCCCCTCTCACCCACTCAGCTCCAGCAACACCGGTCTCCACCTCCGCCTCTGCACTGCCCCCCGACTCTGCACTGCCCCTCCAACCCACCACCATGCTCCTGCTTGGCTTCTGCACTTTGGCTCTGTTAGGAACTCTCTTCCCCACAGTACTTGCTCACTTACTTCCTTCAGCCCTTTCTCAAATGCCTCTTCATAGAGAAAGCCGTGATTATACGACAGCTCCACGCTCCCTATTCTCACCCTGATTTGCCTGCACAGCCCGTCACCACTGGAAGAAGCAGTATTTGTGGATCTTCTCTTACAAGAAAGGAAGGTCCAGGATCATGGGCAAGACTGTGTTCTGTTGGCTGATATAATCCCTGTGTCTAGAAAAATGGCTGCTACATGGCAGGAACTCAATACTTGTTGAAAAGTACGTTATGGGAAATTAGGACTTACTGATTTACTTGTATACACACTGCTGCTTTGTAGTTCTCCCTCACAACTTGAATGAGGATCACCAACAGCAAAGGTAAAAACTGACCATCTCCTTCAAGATGGTTTTCAGTTTGGGGCATTGCCTTCTAACCTCTGCCCCTGGTATGCACAGGTCTAAAAACTCAACCCTCCCTGATGTCCATGTGAAAATCAAAGGCTTGGCTTCCATAAACAGAACAGACCCTAAGGTTCAGGCCCCTTGATCAGATCAACCTGTGAAACTAAAAATACTATCCCAATTTCCCATGTCCCGGAGTTAGAAATCCTTGAGAAAATGTGCCAAGACTGGCTGGGGCTGTCAGAAGCTCCAGGGGAATTACGACTGCTGTGTAAACTCCCAGAGACCTTTCAAAACCACACCTTCCAGCAGGAGTCCCAGGAACGCATCTGCTGGCCTCACTGCAGCATTTTTGTGTCTTGGTGAGCCATCTCCCTCAGAACCCTAGGAAACTCTCTAGTGGAATCGAACCACAGCACCCTGGATGCAGAGACATTCTTGTGGGACCTTGTTCTGGAGCGAAGTTCTGAAATTTCCTGTGGGGCTCAGCATGGCCGGGGAAAGGACACTGCTGGAGTTACTGCTCATCAGCCCAAGGCTCTCCTTTCTCGGAGTCAGGCTGAGGGGCTAGTGTTCCACTCACATCCTCCCATTAAGGAAAGAGGCTCAAGTCTCTAGAACTTTTCTGACATCACATAATCTCTCAGAGACACTTCTGAAGTAATTTAGCTTCTGATGCTCTATCTCTACAGACTTTTTTCCTCAGGAAATTTGTTTCCCCCCTTTCTCTAATATTTTTCCTATCTGTCATTTCTTAGGGCACAGAAAGTAGTTTTTCCCTCTCATCCTCTACTTCCCCATTTTTAAAATGAGGATTTAGACAATACCAGTATCCGTACTCCCCCATTATTATTCTTTAGTCACAAAACTTTTTCTTCAAATGAACTCTTGTCTTAAAGACAAAACAAGTTAAGACAGGTAAAACAGAGCTGGGGGAAGGGGGGAGTTATGGTGGATAAAGGCAGACCTAGCTTGTCCCCTCACTCCAGTCCAGTACAGAGTCAGTAGAAGGGGCCATCTTGATTCCCTTCCACCCCTGATGTTCTAGGAAATTTGTGTTCAGAGACCCTCTGCTCTGAATCCCATGTCAGATCCTGAATTTGACCCACCCTGGCCAAACACTTCTCCGTTATGCTGAATTCATGGCTTCCAGCTTCTGCAGACCATTACTAACTTAAAGCTCTCCTGTTAATCTAAAAAGGGCAAAGCAAAGGCCACCTTCTCACTGTTGCTCCCATGACTTCCAAATTATAAAACCCAGAGCCTCAGTGATTCTCATGTTCTGTCAGTTTGCAGAACTCTAAAACGGCCAGAGGGTGCCAGCTGCCCACACAGGGGAAGTTTAGCAAGAGGCCAAGAATTCACCGAAGGCTGAGAAGGCATGTCTTAGCAGATGGGGGGGTACACTGTGATGAACGCAGAGAAACAAAAGGAGGAAGAGAAAATAAGAAAGGCAATGTGGAGGCACAATCAGAGAAGTCAGGAAGGGAAATGAGACAGAGACGGGCAGGGCTACAGCAAGCAGAAGAAGGGCAGAGCTCTGAAAGTGCAAGTGAATGGGTGAAGAGCACTCACCAGAAGCAGGCCAGACAGGCCAAGCCTGACTGGGAACCGAAAGCTAAGAGACAACTAACTGGTCTACAGACACGGATCTACTTGTGAACTCATGAGGGTGCATCCACTTCACCATTAAGGATACAACTAGGCTATAAGGGAACTTCTGAACTAGAACACAGGCTGGGAGACAAGCTCAAAGAATGAGAAAGCAGTTTTAGGCATGGAGCAGAATATAAAAGAAATCTACAAATCTAAAAAAGAGTCACTGTCTCTGCATCTTTTAGAAACTGCTTTCAAAACCTCTTTCAAAGGTTCCTCTGCTAAAAGACTTGGTTCAACTGAGCAATGATCTTGTTTTTCTCCCAGGTGTTCTCTTAACCTGCAAAGAGACTCTGACACTGCTACTGGACGGGGTCAGAGTCCCAAATCCTACCTGTAATCGCATGCTCAATCTGCCCAAGTCAAATCTCTACATTATTCAACACCTTATGGCAGAAATACAGTGGGGGTGGGGGAAGGTTTATTCTTTCCTCCAAACAACAGTGTTTGGCCCCTAGGTCCCCCTAGAGTTTAGGTGATTTCTGCCAGTGTTGCCCTACCTAACCCATCAGCTTCAATTAAGTCCCAGAGAAAGCCCATTCCATCAGACAACCCAGGAAAGAAAGTAGAAACTCCTAGGTAAGCACAGAACCAGAAGGGGCAACTATTCCAGTGCACATGGTGCTGATTAGGCCACATCCAAAGAATTGTTACATTTTGGGGCATCAGACTTAAAAGGGATGAGACATGCCAGTAAATCATGTCAAGTGACTCAGAAAAGATTAAGAGGAGAAGGAACCTGACCATGGCCTTAAATATCTAAAGCAATGGCTCTTAAAATGTGGTCCGTGGAATTTTTCCAGAATCAGCAACTCCTGAGAACCTGTTAGAAATGCACAATCTCAGGCCCCAACCCAGACCCAGTTAATCAGAAATTCTAAGGATGGAGCCCAGCACTCAGTGTTTTTACTGCCCTCCAGGTGATTCTGAGGCACTTTTAAGTTTGAGAACTAGTGTTCAAAAGTGAGAGCAGAGGGCTAAAGAGACAGTAGCTCAGGCTCTGTGAGGATCTCATGTCTCTGTCACAATTACTCAACTCTGCCATCACAGCATAAAAGCTGCCACAATGTGTCAACTAAGGGGTCCACTGAAAATGAATGGGGATAGCTGTGTTCTAAAAACACAAAAACAAGCAGCAACCTGGTCTGGCCAGCAGGCTATAGTGTGTCAACCTCTGTTCTTAAAAAGCAGTCTTAAAAGAACGGAATCCAGCAGGTAAAGATTTCAGCGATTTTTAACTTTCAATAAAAGTTGCCTGATAAAAGCCCAAATTTCTAACCATCCATCCTTCTGATTCATTCATTCACTCATTCAGTCCAGTGCCAAACCATATCTCTTTTTTCCTCCCCAACTCTGGTCCTTGAAGTTTGTGGCAGCAGGCCTTACCAATCTCCTGTAGCTCCTGGTTGCCGGAGTCTACAATATCCTGGACACTGTCCCTCATTCAATGATGGCTCACGGTCTTCCTCTCTCCACCAGTGCTGCACCACTCAAGGTGACTCCCAACAAAAATGTAGAAGATCCATTCAATACCATGACCTCCCCGGTCCTCACCCCACCTCGGCCACCCAGCCCACAGTCATACGCTAAAGACCGTGTCAACACCACTAACTGCACCACCTCAAAATTTCAGCTTTACCATTGCTACTTCACATTTTCCCATGTCACTCTATCTGATAACTCTCAACTCTAGCATGTCTTCAACCTCATCCCAACGACAAGGTTTTCATTACATATTATGCTTCCGTGGCCTTTTCCCTCCTACTCCACCTAAGCTTCCACAGTGCACCATTTATATTTAACCCCTTATAAATACTTTTTCCACTTTGCTCTGCTCTCCCTCTGCTGTATTTGCCTGGCAAAATGCCAATGCAAGTTAAACCCAACCATCTGCTTACTCCATGCTTATACCTAGATGCTGCTAAAAAACACATAAATGTGCTGGTTTCATTTTAACTTCAGGACCATGAATCTCAAATGGGCACTCAACACTGTCCCAGTATTCTATTAAACTAAGTTCACTTGTGTGTTCTCCAAAATAGCTACTTCACCTTGTTTCCTCAAATCTATACTCTCTCCTCCCCACCTCCTTCCCAAGTCACTGAGAAAATACAAGCACTCTTAGCAGAATTTCCTCTTCTTCCCACTACCACATCTTCTACCTGACCTGCACCGAAACATATACTCTCTTCTTTCCCTACTGTAAAAATGGACAGTGTCCCTGCTTCTGTCAAAACACAACCCTTCCACTTCGGTGTTGGTTCCATCGCCATTCACCTCAAAACTTCCACTGCTGCAGTGAGCCTTTTTCTTTCTTCCTAATTTTCCATTTCCCTTTCTCTGCAAGATCTTTCTTGTTGAGGCAAATCACTTTTTTTTTTTAATGTTTATTTTTGAGAAAGAGTGTGGGCAAGGGAGGAACAGAAAGAGGGAGACAGAGAATCAGAAGCGGGTTCCATGGTTTAGTGTAAAGCCAGACATGAAGCTCAAACCCACAATATCATGGCCTGAGTCAAAGTCAGAAGCTCAACCAACTAAGCTACCCAGTGGCAGCGGATTTAAGGCAAATCACTTTAAAAACTCTTTCTTGTCCTCACATTCCCTGCAGGTACTGTACCCTTTCTTTCCCTTCTTAGCAAAATTTCTTGAGCCAATTATTTTTAGTACCTCCCTCCACTTCCTTACCTCCCATTTGCTCCTCAGATATCTCCAATTACTATTGTGGTTATTTTTTATAGAGCAGAGAAATCTGTTACAATCTTCTTGTAACTCTGTGACTCTCTGGGCCAAATACTCTATAAATCTTCCAAATGAGCAAATAAAATAAGTTTTACTATTTCAGTTTATCTTATTTTGCCCTACTCTTACAAGAGCAAGAGAATCCAACCCACAGTGTTTACAGTGGTGTCTGGCCTGTAGGCATGATAAAGGGGTAGGTGGAAAAGGGTGCGCCCTCTCTTAGAGGAAGTAAGGGCAACACCCTGCATTCTTGGATGTGGAGGTGCACCTGACTCAACTGTGAGGGCAAGACTAGCAGGGAGATATGTGACGCAAACACCTGAAGTCAATTCAGCGCTACTCTCTGCTCCAAGCAAATCAAGAATTTCAGTTTCCTTACAATGCAACAAAAAGATGAACCCAATTAAAAAATGGGCAAAGGACTTGACCAGACATTTCTTCAAAAAAGATATATGAATGGCCAGTAAGCACATGAAGAGATGTCCAACCTCATTAGTCCTTAGGGAAATACAAGTAAAAACCACAATGAGATACTAATTTATACCTACAAGGTAACGCTAATCAAAACCAGAAAGCAGGCGCTGGCAAAGATGTAGAAATATTGGAACTTGCATATACTGCTGGTAGGAATGTAAAATGATGCAGCAGCTATGGAAAACAGTCTGGCTGTTTCTTAAGAAGTTAAAAGATAAAATTGCCACATAACCCAGCAATTCTACTCTTAGGCATATACTCAAAGAGAAATGAAAAGAGGTATTCAAATAAAAATATTCATAATAGCCAAAAACTGTTAACAACCCAAGTGCCCAATTTATCAATTGACAAAATGTGACACCCATACAAGGGAATACTGTGGGGCTGTCAAAAGGTATGAAGATGCATGCTATAGCACAGGTGAAACTTGAAAACATGCACAGGTGGCACAGGTGGCTCAGTTAACCATCTGACTCTGTATTTTGGCTCAGGTCATGATCGCCTTATGATCTCACCATTGTGGGTTCAAGCCCCACCTAGGGCTCTGCACTGACAGTGCCAAGCCTGCTTGGGATTTTCTCTCTCCCTCTCTCTCTGTCCCTCCCCAGCTCATGCTTTCTCTCTCTCTCCCTCTCTCTCTCTCTCTCTCTCTCTTCTCTAAATAAATAAACTTCAAAAAGAAAAAAAGAAAACATTGAGCTAAGTGGGAGAAGGCTGATACTGAAAGCCACATGCTGTATGATCCATTTATATGAATATCCAGAACAGGCAAATCTATACACACAGACAACGGATTAAATTCCCCTAGTGCTGAGGGAAAGGGGAAAAGGATGACTACTTAATGGATAAGGGGTTTCTTTTGGAGGTGATGAAAATGTTCTAAAATCAGACTATGGGCATGGTTGCACAACACTGTGCATTTTATGTTACGTGAACTTTATTTCAATTAAAAATAAAAAAGAATTCCTAGTCTTCTCAAAATGCTGTTGCACAAAGAGAAAAAACAGGACACGAAAACCCTGTATTTAAAAACAGGCATGGTAGGATGCTTGGGTGGCTTAGTCGGTTGAGCATCCAACTCAATCTTGGCTCAGGTCAAGATTCCAGGGTTGTGGGACTGAGCCCCAGATAGAGCTCTGCGCTGAGTGTGGACCCTGCTTAATATTCTCTCTCTCCCTCTGTCTGCACCCCCCCCCTCGCCCCTTCTGCCCCTCTCCCCTGCTTGTACGCACTCTCCCTCTCTAAAATAAAAATTACAAAAAAAAAAAAAAACACAAAAAACAGGCATGGTAAGGCAAGTTCCTACTGAATTACTGTCACAGCAAATCAGTATTTACTCCACACAAAAACTCAGAGTAACACACACAAATTGGGTAAGGTAAAATAAACTGATGTATTAATTTGTGAAAAGTAACTTTAATGTTATCAGCGGAAGCAGTAAACATTTAGATTAATGATTTAACACGGTACTCTGGGAGAGCCAATGAACAAACAAGGGTAAGGAAACTTCTGTGTGATCACACTACTACTTTCCAATCGAAGAGCATATTTATACAACTAAAAAAATAAAGATATGGCAACCGGAAACCCATAAAAGGAACGGGAGACAGTGAAAACAAGCAAGAGCTCAAAGCCACCGTAAGCACAGATTCATGACTCAGAGGCTCCTCCTCTGCTGATCTGTATAGGTCAGCAGAGGGCAGAACTGGAGAACCACAAATACACTCCAGTATCAAAGAACTATTTATAAAGCCTTCCCAAAAAACTGGCTTTCTTTTCATTAAGAAACAGAAAAGGAAAACTAATAGTTATACCTCTCAGTATCACCAAGGAATTACTGTTCTTGAACTATAAGCTATACCCCGAGATCAGACCAGCAACCTAGGATCTTTACTACCATCGCTCAGAGCGTTCTAAAGGGCATGGAGAGGTTAGCTCACACCACCCAGTGATACTTCTCCATCCGGGGTGATCCAGGAGCTCACACCATGATGAAATCACTCTACAGACCAGACGTCACAGCTGCCACTTGTCCCAGGGACTCCACACACACCCAAGTTACCATGGAACTGGTACAAACAGAATGGAGTTTAATACGCTGTTAGCTCTGATCTAAGTAGCTGACATAACACCAATTAAACTTATAATGACACTAGAATAATAAAAGATCACTTGGCACACTTCTCTTTGCAAACATGATTTAAGGGGTGGTTTTCATTTTGCCCTTTCTTCGATTTCCAGATGCTAGGTCACTAAGAAGCCACTTAAGTTCTTTTAGCTCAGAGTTGGGGTTTAGGGGTTTTTTGTTTTTTTGTTTTTTTTTTCATAAGAAAACGACCACTAACATTAGAAGGCCCAGCTACTAGGAATATCCAAATATGGAACAGGAACCCCCATTTTTTCAGAATATAAATGAATAATACTATGGGTGGAATCTAGAATCTGGAATCCTGGGTTCCCACTCATCTTCCTCTCTTTCCCTGACTGGTTCTGGTTCTGTGAAGAATATTTGATCTCCATTTTTTTTTAAATGTTATGAGAGAGAGTACGTGCATATGTGCACACGAGCACAGGAGGGGCAGAGAGAGTGGGGAGAAAGAATTCTAAGCAGGTTCCATGCAGTCAGCACAGAGTCCTACACGGGACGCAATCCCACAAACTGCGAGATCATGACCTGAGCCAAAATCAAGAGCCAGACACTCGACTGAGCCACCCAGGCGCCCCTGATCTCCATTTCTAAAACATGGGCAGAGGCCATGAAATTGAGGAGATGGCTTCACCAGAGAATCCATGGCCATTATGGTACTTGCATTCTTGAGCCCATCAACTAGCCCTACCAATGGCTATATTTATGCTACACATGGAAGAAGTCACTGGGGCCTTTGGCCACACTTATATGGTACTTGTTATAGACAGTGGGTCCTTGCATATAATACAGAAAGTTATGTCTTACTATAAAATACCCTATAGCAGTTTAAATGAGTGAACTACATATATTAATGTGGGTAGAGCTCAAAAAACAAAAAAAAAGGTTACTGAAAGATATCAACAGTATGATCAGTATGATGTCATGTGTTAACTACAAGATACCATAAAACATGGAATGGAAAAAGAACACACCAAAAACCTGATAGTAGTTGCTTCCGGTGAATAGGAATGAAGTTGAGGCGGGGTTGGAAGGGAAGTTACAAAGGAGATTTCAATTTCATTAGTATTTTATTTTTGAAAAATAAAAAAGTATATGTTACAAATGCTAACATTTGTTAATTCTGGGTAGTGAGTACACAGGTGTTAAGTTAGCTTTTGTACGTTTGTATGTATTTAATTTTTTTCCAAATTAAAAAAAAAAAAACCTTTATAAGCATTGGTGGCAATATGTTCAACTGGTAAGCAGCTCCTGAGCACCCACCACATGCAAACAACAAATCTTGTATTTAATATTTATTGTGTGCAGGCAATGTCCAATGATTTACAAGTTTCATGTTAAAAGGTAGGTATTGGGGGCAGGGGAGGCTGGCGCTTGGCTGGCCCAGTGGGTCAAACATGTGAATCCTTATCTCAGGGTCATGAGTTCAAGCCTCATCCTGGGTAAAGACATTCAAAACAAAAACAAACAAACAAAAAAAATAGGTGTTTTCTAAGGGAGAAATGCTTAGCCTCCTCACCTCCAGTATTCATCAGCTATAGTGCTGGCCTCTATCTACTCTCAGGAAGACTAGTGGTTTTTCTGATTGGCATGTTTGGGAAAAGGCAATGTTGCTTAGCTTCTTTTGCTCTACCAGCATCTGTCTGCTTGCAAAAGGTACACAATCTGCCTTATTTCAGTTGGTTCCAAACTTAGGCAGACAATAAAGGAATTATTTATTGTTCCCTTCCATCAACACCGTTGTTGCTATTTTATAGAAGAGCATATTTAGGCTTATAGATGCTAAGTAATTTACCCCAAGTGGTGGTGAGTGGCAGAGTTAAAGGTCAAATTCATATTCATCTGATTCCAGAGTTCATACTCTTAATTATTATACCAAGATATTATGCTACACATATCTGAGCAAAGAAAAGCAGTACCTACTACTTGCTAAGAATCTTGAGATGAACTAAAAAAAATATTTTAAAGGTTGAAGTTTTTCTTAGTATATACTGAAAGAGGGTAGGAAAGTGCACATATTTATGTGTGTGCATATATGAGAGTGTATATGAGAAATAGGGAAGGAACTAATTATTAGAACTTTTAACCTTCAAAACTAGTTCAAAATTAGTAGGCATGTTTGCTTTCACTCATTTTAAGTACCCACCTCCCTCAAATATTACTCAACATAGCAGGTCTTCTTATCTCCTATGCTCTAAATGAACTGTATTCAACCACTCCCTGCAGTACAGTCCTATGGACAGAGGACTCAACTCTAAGCCTAATCTGACGTCAGCCTCTACCTTCTGCAAACTCCTCAAGTACCAGGCTTGCTTCCTTCAGCAGACCAGGCTTGCCCGGCTCCAGGGTCAGTGCTACTAAGAGAAGGCCAAAAAGCATTTGCAACTCAAGTCTAACAGAGCTGACAGCTTCTGCTACCACCACAAAACCAAGGGCCTGAACAGCCTCCTAACCATGGAAGGACTGGTCCCTTGTCTCAGCAGCGGTTTGCCCATGTGAGCATTCACTTAGTTTTTTGGACTCACACTACACACTGTCTTACACCTCTAGAAAGAGTTTTACATCCTGGTGCAGTGTCCTTGGGCTCAGTCCACGAAATGCATTAATTCTTTCTCTAGCTACCTCTTCTCCTTAGTTGACCTAATCCAGTTCTATAACTCTAAATGCCACCTGTAATAGATAATTCTCAATTATATTTCACTAGCCTAGAGTGCCAGATTCATATATTCAACTATCTATTCAGTATCTCTACGTGGGTATCACAAACCAAACTTTCAATTTGCCTTTAAAATTACTTTTGAAACCTGAAGGATCAACAAGGAAACAATGACCAATTAACTGCCAATAGCACATCTGTTCCCATAAACATGTGCCATCTCTGTGGAGCCCAGGCATAGGGAATGCTGTGTGGAAACCACACTAAATGAAGAGCACTAGCACTGGGAATAACTACTTGCCCAGAACAAGTAGTACTTCTACAAAGTGAGCAGAAATAATGCAGATTTCATTCGTTTTAGCCTTAACACTTTTCTCTTAAACCACTCCAACCTCCTTTACCACTCCACTCCCAGACTTCTGTTCCCACGATTTCCTTTATCTGAAATGCTCTCTCCTCTGCCCCAGCTCTACATCAAGCAAAATTCTAACTGACCTTCAAGGCCCAGGTGAAATGACCCCTCTCCCATGAACACGTTCCAGATCTCTCCAAGAGGAAAATGAGTGATACACGGGGAAGAAGGAGGGCCCAAAACTTTTGAGTCCTCTCTTTCATTCCTACACCCGATTGTCTTTGGCTCTACCTTAAAATATATTCAGAATCTGACCACCTCCTCTAGCATTGCCCTGGTCCAAGCCACCATCAAACTCTCCCTGGGATAATGCAACAGCCTCTTAAGAGATCTCCTTGCTTCCACCCTTGCCTCCTGTACTCTATTTTTAATATAGCACCCAGTCTGGTCCTTTTAAAATACAAATCAAGGGATGCCAGGGTGTCTCAGTCAGTTAAGCACCCGACTCGATTTTGGCTCAGGTCATGATCTCACAGTTGTGAGAATGAGCCCCACGCAGGGCTCTGCACTGCGCAAGGAGACTGCTTGAGTTTCTCTCTCTCCTTCTCCCTCTGACCCTCCCCTGCTCATGCTCTCTCAAGAAACAAAAACAAAAAGCAATATGAATCAGATCATGGCATTCACCTGTTCAAAACCACCCCAAAACTCCCAATTCCAGAGCACAATCCAAAACCTTTACTTAATGTGGCCTGCAAGTCCTATGTAATCTACTCCTTGGCCACTCCCTGATTTCTTTGAATATTCTCTACCTCACTCAGCTCCAGGTGAACTGGCCTCCTTGCTGTTCTCCCAACTCATCAATTACACTCTCACCTTCAGGTTTTTATACTTATTGGTCCCTCTGCTTGGAAGCTCTTTTCCCAGATGTAAACAGAGCTTGCTCCCTCACTCCCTTCAGGCTTCTGTTCAAGTGTCACCTTATAAGTAAAACCTTCCCTGTCAACACTATATAAAATAGCATATACACTCCCATCATTCTCTGTCTCCTGACTTCATTCTCTGTCTCCTGACTCCATGTTATTTTTCTGTTTAGCATTTATAAATTATACTGTTTATTATCTATTGCTCCCTCCCATTCTCTAAAATATAAGCTCCATGCCCATCAGGGTCTTCGCTAATTTTGTCTTCACTGCATTTAACAGTGCAAGGCATATATCAGGTACAACAGACTGTGTTCCTTAATGTATGAAAGTAAAAACAAAAAGTCTCCACAGTTAGACATACCCCCAAAGTACCATGTATAATCAAGATACTCTACAAATATTTAATAATGCTTTTTTAAAAATATGCATATACTTCTTCTGGCCTAACAACTTGATTGGCCAAAGCCTTATGTCATGAATCTAGGAATTGCTTAATTGTACCAAAGGAATCAGTTTTAAATCAGTTCAGCCTCTGATACGAAAAGCATCTAAGTTTAAAAGTTTAGTCAATTGTGGAGTGCCTGGGTGGCTCACTGGGATAAGCATCCAACTCTTGGTTTCAGCTCAGGTCATATCTCAGAGTTCGTGGGCTGATGGTGCAGAGCCTGCTTGGAATTCTCTCTGCTCCTCCCCTGCTCATGCTCTTTCTCAAAATGAATAAACTTAAAAAAAATAAAATAAAAGCTTAGTCAATCAATATTTTAGAGTTTAGTTTGAAACTTGAACCAGTTTAAGGCTTCAACTATATAATCAGAAGCTCCTTCTCTTATGTTTTTTAACACCACCTACCTAAAGAGGAGAGAGTATGCATGAATTAAGGCTTCGAATATGAACTCCAAAGAAAGCCTTTAGCAGAACTCCAAAGAAAGGTTCTTAGCAGAAAGTCAAGTTTTTCTTTACAAATTTCTAGAGCTGATTAAACTCAACCACAAATTACATCTGTGTTCTGCTACTTGTAAAGATTTAAAGCACTGCCAGTTATGTCATTTCACATGAATCACAAGACTTAATCATATAAATAGCACAGATAGTCTTGAGACTGTGTCCTACATTATGTATTTGAGAACTGTCAGTTCAATTAAAATCATGAGTTCATAAAATTTGGGAGTACAGCAGGTTGGTGACTTAAGAAATGTCTAAAAGTAAGCATTCCCTGGGGTGCCTCGGGCGTCTGACTTTGGCTCAGGTCATGATCTCACTGTTAGTGAGTTTGAGCCCCACATCAGGCTCACTGCTGTTGGCACAGAGCCCGCTGCAGATCCTTGGTCCCCCCCTCTCTGCCCCTCCCTCACTCACACTCTTTCTCGGAAAATTAACATACATACATACATACATACATACATAAATAAATAAGCAAGCAAGCAAGCGTTCCCAAAGCCTGTAGTATCTAAGTGCTCAGATCCCAAAGCTTTAGGTAAACACCAGGATCTTCATTAATAAAGACTTTCCCAAGACATTCCCCCCAGCAAAAAAATCTCTAATAAAAGCAATCCATTTCTTTCTTTGGTGTTTAAAGTGGTCAAGTTCAGACCACCTGCCCCCACCACCACCACCCCCAAAAAACAAAAAACAAAAAACAAAAAAAAAAAAAAAAAAAAAAAAAAAAACTGCACAAAGGAAGAGATTTTGGATAGGACTTCAGATACAAAAATAAGTAAGCAACTTAACAATATAAAAATCAATAATCCCTCAGGTGGTCAACACAAACTATAGAATACCAGGAGTATAACTGAAAATCTGGTCCTAGTTTTCATATACTCCACCACTGGTAAATACACAGGAGATAGGAAAGGCATTTAAACCATTCCTTTGTGATCAACAGTTTTATAAACAAGTACTAGATTGCTATCTCTACTTCATAGACCGTTATCTCTATTATTAGAAAGAAGTGAAGGCACAGAGACGTCAAAAGCCAAATCCAAGTACAGCTTTATGCTGGCACTGTGGGTTAAAAATGCACACAGGTATACTGGAGTCAAATGTGTGGTTAATTTCATCAAACAACCTGACTCTCTAAACAGTGAGTTAGGGAAAAGTACTCAACAGAGAGATTTCTTTATTCTCACACTAACTCCCCCGTTTGTAATCACCATTCTCTCCTCACCTTCTCTCACACACTGACTGCGTATTTCCACTGTCAAAAGTCACATTTAAAAGACTAGCAAAAGACCATAATCACCTGGCTAATCTCTAGCATAACTACTGATCAGAACATGCTCTTTGAGCGCCCCAGCTCTAGCTCTGCACTGTAAATGGATGTGGGTGCGTGAGCCCTATGGGGCTTGGGAAAGGGAGAGCTCAAACAATGTTCTTGTCAGCACTTCAAACAAAAAATCCATTCAATGAGAATGGCACCATGTTCCTTTTGCCCTTTCTCCCTAGGAACTAAATTAAACAGATTACAGACAGTGGCAAAAGCTGGCCTTAGAACAGCCTCCCCCTATTTGTTATTTTTAGCAATTTAGTCCGACAACGCCTGACAACTAAACATGCCTAGAATAGCGAAAGGGAGGGGGGATTATCAGATACTACCAGCAAAAAAACACTAGTCACCACTTCCTCCAACCCTAAGAAAGAATAATTTTCCATGTCTTTATAGCATCATCCAGAGTTTGAGCTTTTAGAGTCTCATATAAAAACAGACTGTGTAGAAAACATCAGTGGAAACCGATAATGCTTCCTGATCTAGAGGACTGTTCCACCCTCACGTATGTTTTCTTAAAAACAAAAGCAGAATAAAGTGAAGTAAGTTATTTTACACAAAAGTTAGGAGTAAAATGCACCCGTGTCCATTTTGTAAGAATTCCCTCACCAGTAATTATGTACCCAAAAAAATGGCTTCATGAATAGTGAAGGAATTCAAAAATTTTCATTATGCTGGTGACAAGTGAAAGACATGTTTGCAAGTAGAACAAGGTGAAGTGGGAGAAATTCCTCTAATTAATCAAAATTAGAAAGAAAGCATCACCCATAAATGCCCTAGTTATAAATGAAACTATGTGGTGAAAAATCTCTGAAAAATGAAAAAATAGAAAGGTAAAGTCCTGGGGCACCTAGCTAGCTCAGTTAGTCGAGTATGTGACTCCTAATTTTGTGAGTTCAAGCCCCACGATAGTGTAGAGATAAATAAAATAAAAATAAATAAATAAATAACATCTTAAAAAAAAAAAAGATAACGTCCTAAGCAGTGTAACTATCTGCATCAGATTAAAATTCATAAAAATAAATATTTTAATATTTATTAAGATAAAATGTCCATGGACATTTAGGAATATAATAATTTATGAGCATCTTCTGAATATTTTTTGCCACTATTCTAAGTAGCATGTGTTTTCTAAGATAGTATAGGATTAAAAAAAAAACACTACAAATGAATAAAATGATGTCTTCCTATGTTAATTTATGTTTGTGGAATTAATTCAGCTCCATCTAAAAGTATCTCTAAAATGTGTAATGCCTAACATAAACTACCTTAAGCCACCACATATACATCTGTGATTTCAGTAATTTAAGCAACTACTAAAAAGATATCAAAAGAGATGCGTTACCTTGTATTACATTTTAACTGGCAAAGCTGTAGGCACACAACTACTTTTATTTTAGCTTCAAAGAAAAGGATTTCAATTAACTTCATAAATTAAATCTGGACATGAAAAGAAACCGGTTTTGTTTTGTCTTGCCTCCTTCCATCTTTTCATTTTAAGGGGGGCATTTTGTGCTCCTAAAGTGTCAATTAAAAGAAGACTAATGTTTTAATGATAAACTTCATAGAAGTGACCATACAGACCTTCTAATCTAACCCCTCATTTTACAGATAAGGAAACTGAAGCTTAGAGTACAACAGGGCTAGGGGTACCTGGGTGGCTCAGTTAGTTGAGCCTCTGACTCTCGATTTCAGCTCAGGTCATGATCTCACAATTCGTGCGATCGAGCCCCAGGTCAGGCTCTATGCTCTCTCTGCCCCTCCCCCACTGGTGTGACCAGGTATGCACTCTCTCTCACAAAATCAATAAACTTAAAAAAAAAAAAAAGTACAGCAAGGGCTAGAATCCAGAACTCGTCACTCAACAGAAGGTATTTAAATTAGGAATCTGGGGTAATGAATGCTCTGTTGTAAATCTAGTAGACTTGGAGATCTCGATTTATGGTTCAAGTATCAGTTTGGATCTTGTTCTTTCGAACTGACATGCAGAGTGCTCATTAATACAGGTGTGGCCTGTCCACACTGAGTATCGAACAACTCCCTTCCTCTGTCCAGTATCTATTACTTCAAGTTAGAGAAGACCTGTACTGTAACAACTGACCAAAATTGGTGAGGTTACCAAAAAAAAAAAAAAAAAAAAAAGTATACTGATTAACTTCCCCTTACCATCTAGATAAAGAGGAGGGATATATGCAATAACATGAAAGAAAATTCAAAGTCTACATCATCAAAAGAAATCATTCTCTAGGCAGGCTGAAAGTGACTGCAGGAACTCTCCAGTATGGGAGGGAAGAGGATAAAGACAAATATTTATGGTCAGGCACAGAGAAAAGTTAGATCATATAAAAAATAAAGCAGCAAAGCTTGAGGTCAACAACCCTCTGAAGCATTCAAAGGGATAGTCTGGTATGGGTACAAATATTCCAAGGAGGAAATCAAGGCATTCTGGGAATGTGTCCTAGAAGAAACGATGAACAGAATCAAGATGCAAAAAGCTAAAGTCAAGGCTAAATGGAATGCAAATCCTTTTTATCTTATTCATAAAATGAAGACACACAAATCAGTGAACAGATCAAACCAAAGGGGTTTATGTGTAAAATATCTGTGATATATATTTCACAAATAAGAAAGACTGTCTAGTTAAAAGGGCTTATCTATTTGAATTGTTCACGTTCAAGTTCTCACCAGAGCTGAAATATTTTTTAAGTAAACTCTACCCCCACTGTGGGTCTCAAACTTACAACCCCAAAATCAAGAGTCGCATGTTATACTGAGTGAACCAACCAAGCACCCCTAAGCTGAAATATTTTTAATAAGGAAGTGAAATATTTCACAGTTTACATTTGGGTAAATATTAGCACTTGGACTGTAACACATATACTCTGACCAAGGCACTGAAAATATTGGTAATAACCAATAAAGAATACTCATCCACAAAAAGAGCATACTGAGCTTTTTCAGACTCGTGCCTACTCTTCTCTAAAAGCCAAAAAGGAAAATTATGCAGCTCCATTAAGCTCTAAGACAACAGATATAGAGAATATATACATACACAGCTCACTATAAACTCTAGGGCTTCCAACCACCAGGTTCTTTTAGATTTAAGTCTTAAGTAACTAAAAAGTATTTTAAAACAAACATCCATTTTTATAAATGTTGAGAATGCAAATGAACTCTATAAAGAGATAAGTATTCATATCTGAAATCCCAAAGTATGAGACAGTAAGAGAAACTTTACTCAAGACTCCCCAAGTCAAAACATAGAAAAGAGGGAATTTACTAACCTGTAATTATTTTTTTAATAATAAAAAAGGCACTCAGAGGTGTCTAGTGACCTAGCTACTACAGAAGGTGTGGGACACCATCAAGCTCATTTTTACAGTATAAACATTTTATACTTCTCTTCAGGACTCAAAGTTTCCTGGGTCAGAGTGGGAGAGGTCTCTGAAAAATAGCTCCCTTCAGCAAAAGGCTACAAGATAAACTGTAAAAATACTCTATGAGAACTTGACTTGGTTAAGAATAAAAATGGACCATCTACAAAGATAAATTGTGTTACTTCTAAAAAATAGAATACCATATAGCAATGAAAATCAACAAATCACAATCTCGAGCAACATGGATGTACCTCACAAATACAATGTTGAGCAAAAGGCAAAATACCTATACAGTGATTTTTTTCAGAAAAGTTCAAAAATGAACAAAAGTAAATTATACTGTCTGGGGAATGTATACATAGGTAGTAAAACTAGGAAGGGAGGGAGGGAGGGAGGAAGAGGGGCCCTGGGTGGCTCAGTCAGTTGAGGGTCTGACTCTTGATTTTGGCTCAGGTCATGATCTCACAGTCGTGAGATCCAGCACCGCGTCAGGTTCAGCGCTGACAGCACAGAGCCTGCTTGGGATTCTCTCTGTCTCTGTCTCTGTCTCTCTCTCTCTCCCTCTGTGCCTCACCCACCCACTCACACACGCTCTCTCTCTTCTCTCAAAATTAATTAACATTTTAAAAAAAGAAAGAAAAAGAAAGAATACAACTGCACCAAAAACAGTAAGATACTTAAGAATAAACCTAACCAAAGAGGTAAAAGACCTGTATTCTGGAAGCTGTGAAACATTGATGAAAGAAATTGAACAGGAAGCAAAGAAATGGAAAGACATTCCACGCTCATGGACTGGAAGAACAAATATTATTAAAATGCCAATACTACCCAAAGCTATCTACACATTCATATATTCCTATCAACAGCATTTTACACAGAGCTAAAACAATCCTAAAATTTTTGTGGAACCACAAAAGACCCCAAATAGTCAAAGCAATCCTGAAAAACAAAAGCAAAGGACTCCAGTGGGTGGTTCAGTGGGTTAAGTGTCTGACTTCAGCTCAGGCCATGATATCGCAGTTCATTAGTTTGAGCCCCATGTCAGACTCCACATTATCAGTGGAGAGCCTGCTTGGGATTCTCTCTCTCTCTCAAAACAAACCAAAAAAAAAAAAAAAAAAAAAAAAAGAAAGAACGAAAGAAAGAAAGAACAGAAAAAGAAAAAGAAAAAAAGAAAAAGAAAAAGAAAAAGAAAAAGAAAAAAAAGGCAAAGCTGGAAAGCTGGAGGTTATCACAATTCCAGGCACAAAAACAGACATGGAACAGAATAGAAAACCCAGAAATGAACCCCACTATTATATTATATGGTCAGTCTTCAAAACAAGCAAGAAAAAATATCTAATGGGAAAAAGACTGTCTCTTCAACAAATGGTGCTGGGAAAACTAGACAGCTACATGCAAAAGAATGAAACTGAACCACTTTCTAACACCATACACTGAAATAAATTCAAAATGGATGAAAGACCTAAATGTGAGACCTGAAACCATCAAACTCCTCGAAGAGAAAAAAGGCACTAACTTCTTTGACATCAGCCATAGTAACTTCTTTCCAGATATCTAGGTCTTTTGAGGCAAGGGAAACCAAAGTAAAAATAAAATAAAAAGCTTCTGTACAACAAAGGAAAACAATCAACAAAAGGCAGCCTACAGAATGGGGGAAGATATTTGCAAAAGATATATCTGAGAAAGGGTTAATATCTAAAAAAAAGAACTTGCAAAACTCAACACTGAAAAAATGAACAATCCAATTAAAAAACAGGCAGAAGACATGAACATTTTTCCAAAGAAAACAGAGACAGTCAACAGATACATTAAAAGAGACTCAATATCACCTATCAGGTAAATATAGGTCAAAACTATAATGAGAGAACACCTCACACCTGTCAGAATGGCTAAAATCAACAACAATCAAGAAACAACAAGTGTTGGCGAGAATGTTGAGAAAAAGGAACCCTCATGCACTATTGGTGGGAATGCAAACAGGTGCAGCCACTAGGGAAAACTGGATGGAGATTCCTCAAAAAAGTTAAAAGTCGAACTACCCTATGATACAGCAATCGCACTATTAGGTATTTACCCAAAGAACACAATAATACTAAATCAAAGGGGTACATGCACCTCAGTATGTTTTTTTTTTAATGTTCTGTTTATTTTTGTGAGAGAGAGAGAGAGAGAGAGCGCGCGCAAGTGAGCACACACATGCGGGGGGTGGGGGGTGGACAGCTGACAGCAGTGAGCGTGAGGAGCTCAAACCCACAAACCACGAGATCATGACCTAAGCCAAAGTTGGACACTCAACTCACTGAGCCACCCAGGTGCCCCACACCTCAATGTTTATAGCAGCTTTATCTACAATAGCCAAATTATGGAAACAGCCCAGTATCCATCAACTGATGAATGGATAATGAAGATGTGGTATATATACAATGGAGTATTACTCAGCCAGAAAAACGAATGCAATCTTGTCATTTCCAAGGACATGTATGGAGCTAGAGAGTATTATGCTAAGTGAAATAAGTCAGTCAGAGAAAGACATGCCATGTGATTTCACTCCTATGTGGAATTTAAGAAACAAACGAGCAAAAGGAAAAAAACGAGAGAGGCAAACCAAGAAACGGACTATTATCTACAGAAAACAAACTGATGGTTACCAGAAGGGAAGTGGGAGGGGAGGTGGGTCAAACAGATGATGGGAATTAAGCAGTGCACTTGTGTACCTGTGATGTATGGAAGTGCTGAATCACTATATTGTACACCTAAAACTAGTATTACACTGCATGTTAACTGGAATTGAAATAAAAATTTAAAATTTAATTATCACAAAAGTTACGGTAGTAGCTATGGAAGAGGGCAGGGATGGCCTTGTGACTGGGGGGAGAAAGAATGTGGGAGCGTCTAGGTCATGCCAATTTTTTATTTCTTGGCCTACGTGACTGTTACAAGTGTTCGTTTCATAATTATTAAGCTATATGTATTTTAATGTGTATTTCTGTAAATGCTATATTTCACTACCAAATATATGCTAATTTCTTAAGGGATTCTAAATTTTAAGTCATGCCAGCTCTGAGTATAATTCTTGTATAATGAATAAAAAAACATTCCATTACTGACTCTGTTCTCACCCGCCCTTCTCTCTCCAGTGAAAACACAGACAGGAATCGGCGTCTATCATGTAACAGTGTCCACTCGACATCACCCCCAAAGAAGGGCTCCCATCATACCCACAAATGGTACCAACTAGAAATTAAAAAGTACGTAGGGCAAAACCTGGACATCCAGCCAAATGCCTACCAGTTACCACCCATGCTATGGAAAAACTGACCTTCAATAGGCAGAGTAAAACCTCCTCAATCACGGGAACTCCTCCAAAACATTCCCTCATCAGAGTCTCAAAAACTCAGCCAACTGCATTAGTGTCACAGGCACCTCCTACCAGTTCCCTTGCCACTATTCTTTCTACTTATTTCAGGAACCACAATCTGACCAAAATTGTCATTTCTGTGGAAGAGTCAGCACTTTTACAATTTCTTAGATTTTACTTATAGCATGGGCTGCAAAGCGATTTCACAACCCTGAGATTGTAACATTCTGCGTCACAAGTGGCATCATACAGGCCAGAATGTCCTGGGTTTCCTTATACTTGTTTTTATTCTGTCACTGCTGACCTAACCAGGGTAGTGGAAGAGGTGGTAACCATGCCAAAGATAAAGGAAAGGAAGTGGTCACCCGGTATACGCATGTGCCTAAAATATGTAGCAGAGACTTTAGACTGAGTGCAGATGAGCCTCAAGCAGTAACTGTCCCGCACCTGGAACAGAGGAGCGAACCTAAAAGAATGGTGGCCAAAATGTGCTCAAATACATCACTGAAAGCTTGCACTTATCTCAAGGATTCCAAATTCCTGAGATTCAAAAGGCAAGAGGTCAGAAATTGAGCTCTAGATCATCTGAAAGCTGAATCCAAGTTTTTCCAACTGCAAAAAAAGTCCACAAAATTATTCCCCCTTACCTCCAAAAAGGTGAGTAAAAATATAGGATATATTTTTTCACTCTTTAGAAGAAATATATCACCTCAATCTATCAGTAAGGTTTTAACTCAACCTTAACTGAAAGTGAATTTTCTCAAAAATTTGAAAAAGACTATTTCCCCATCATAGAAATGCTACACATTTCACAAAGAAAATTATTTTTACAAAGAATACAAGACTCAGAGTCATCATTCCAAACTCCAATTATATTCATGTCATTTGAAAAATTATGCCACTGGGTACCTGGTGGTTAGGACTCTTAAATTCTGCTCAGGTAAAGATCTCACGGTTCATGAGATCAAGCCCCACATAGGGCTCCACACTGACAGCACAGGGCCTGCTTGAGATTATCTCTCTCTCTTTCTCTCTGCTCCTCCCCTGCTCCCCAAAATAAATAAATAGACATTTTTAAAAAATTATCTATTAGGGGCACCTAAGTGACTCAGTAGGTTGAGTATCTGACTCTTGATTTCAGCTCGGGTCTTGATCCCAGGATCCTGGGATAGAGGTCTGTGCTGGGCGTGGAGCCTGCCTGATACTCTCTCACTCATCTCTCCCCCCTCTGCCCTCTCCCCCACTCTCATGCTCTCTCCCTAAAATAAAAGTTTTTAATTGTGTTTTTGTACTTTTCTAACAACATACACTGTATTATTATATACACTAGGTCACCTTATTTATTTTTTAATTTTCTTTAAATTTTTTATTTATTGATTTTTTTATTTGACAGAGAGAGAAAGTGTGTGAGCAGGGGAGGAGGGGAGGGAAGAGGCAGGGAGAACATTTTAAGCAGGCTCCATGCTGAACATGGAGCCCCACATGGGGCTCAATCCAACAACCCTGGGATCATAACCTGAGCCAAAATCAAGAGTTGGATGCTCAGGGGCACCTGGGTGGCTCAGTCGTTTGAGCGTCCGACTTCGGCTCAGGTCATGATCTCACAGTTAGTGGGTTCGAGCCCTGCGTCGGGCTCTGTGCTGAAAGCTCGGAGCCTGCTTCGGATTTTGTGTCACCTTCTCTCTCTGCCCCTCCCTGCCTCAAGCTCTGTCTCTGTCTCAAAAATAAATAAAACATTAAAAAAAAAAAAAAGAGTTGGATGCTCAAGTGACTGAACCACCCAGGTGCCCCTTGGCCATCTTCTTTAAAAAGTTATCATCGAATTTTTTTTAAATAGACAAATAACATGGTTACTCTATCATACTAAAGCCACCATTTTATGTTTTCTCTTAAACAGGATCAGCTTCACTGGTCTATACTAATCACCATTAGGATGAAATGGTGATTGTTCCTCCAAGAACCTGATCTATCATCTTTATAAAGGAAAGCTAAAAATCATATTATGAGTCTGTTATGAAAGTATTTTCTAATCAATCCCAGTAAAACAATTACAGCCAGAAGAATAACCCAACATGTGGGTATTAACTTGTAAATATGGAGTTTTAAGAAGAAAAAGACAATAAGACTATCTTCCCAAAAAGAGTAATTTCCTTCACCCTTCCATTAAGTAAATAGAACTCCCTATCGAAGGAACATGAGAGCAGGGTTACAGTATCCCCGCCTCTGCTCCATAGAAAGAAAGGGCCAGCAAGTGAGGCCACTAGACTGCTTGATAAGGCAGGCACAGCATAAGAGAGTTTATCAAAAGCTAAACAAATTCTAGGTAAGCTTTCAACTCATAAATAAAGACTGAGGGAGAAAATTTGCAGAAGGTAAACATAAAGAAACAGTAAGAACAGACATGGATAAAAAGGAGTCTAGAAAATACTAATGAAAATGGGTTCTCATAGGAGAGAAGCTGAATCAGACTACTTAGTAACTATATAATTAAAAAGGTTTATCCATAGCGTCATCTGTATACACCGCTGGCACAGAGTGAGGAGACAAACAAATTGGACCAATTTAAGAGCTTTGATCAAAAACTCAACCTAAAGACCCTGACACAAAACAATGTTACTCCTTCAAAGATGAAAACACGCTTAATGGAAACAGCCTGGCCTTTATCTGCTGACTTATGTATAAACTATGCCTCCCCAACTATATAAGGTATTTTAGGGCAAAGATTAATGATGACAATAAGTAAACAGGATTAAGACAAAACAGGTTGAAATGACAAGAAATGCTAGAGCCCAGAAAAAAACATTTTCAATATGAAAGCATAAGCAACAGCTCCTCCTTGGGAAGAACTGTTTCGTGTTCTGAATCTGTATCAAGCTTCCCAACTAACAGGAATCCCTATTTGTAATTACTTCAGCTGGTGATAGCTTATATGTCCAAATTACCACACTCTACTATGAAACTAATGAAATCATTACAGAGAACAAGGAAAAAGGATCTAAATTAAAACTGAGGAAACAAAATGATTCTTTGGAGAAGGAGCCCTAAGCTAAGATCTTAAGGACTAATATATAGAGCCGGTAATAACTGCAAAAAGAGAAAGCTTCCCAGTGGAGTAAATAAGTTTTTGCAAAGACATAGTAGAAACAAAGAAAGCGCAGCAAGTTCTAAAAACAGAATATTCCTGAATGGGTGGAGTATACAGTGTAAGAAAAGGCAAAGGAAATGAGGGAGATGATAGAAATAAACAAGAGTCCTTTCACAAAAAGCCTTGAAAGTATGTTAACAAGTGTGAACTTTATCCTAAGAACAATGATGGGTTTTACACAGAAAAGTAACAGAACCAGATTTTCTAATGTTTTACAAAGGTCATTCTAGCTTAAATAGAATAGTTTAAAGGTGGGGGGGGGGGTGAAATTCCAGAAAGAAATACCACCTAATAGAGAAAACAGGAAAGAAGTAATATTCAGAAATACTAAGAATTTTCCAGAAATGATGAAGGATCTTAATCCTCAGATTCAGGAAACCCAATTTAAGCCAAGTAGGATTAAGAAAAAAATTAAAAGGGCAGCAGGGGGCGGGGGGTGGCACCTGGGTGGCACTGTCAGTTACTCTGATTTCTGATTTTGGCTCAGGTAATGATCTCACGGTCTGTGAGATCGAGCCCCGCATTGGGCTCTGTGCTGACAGGATGGAGCCTGCTTGGGATTCTCTCTCCCGTCCCCCACCCCCCCCACACACACAAAATAAATAAATAAACTTTAAAAAAAATTAAAAGCCACACCTAACATATCCCAAAGAAACTACAAAGCATGAAGACAAAGAGAATATTAAAAGTAACCAGTGAAAAAAGAAAAGAAACAACAACTAAGCGGACAGATGACTTCTCAACAGGAACAATGGAAACCAGAGGTCAGTGGAATACTATCTTTAAAAGACCTGAGAAATTCCTTAATAATAAAGCAAAATTAAACCTATCCTCTGAACTATGTATACAGTAATAATGAGCAGTACGATACCCGGACAGTAGTCTCTAAACACCATTGCCCACTAAACTGAAAGACTAAAGAGAAACTGAGAAGGATCATCATAGAGGGAGATTTTGACATTATCTCTCTCAATAACTGACTGAAAAATCAGAAACAAAAATATCAGTAAGAAACACAGAGAATTTGAACACTACAATTAACAACGTATGTGTTGGGATATCTGGGTGGCTCAGCCTGTTGAGCATCCAATTCCTGATTTCAGCTCAGGTCATGATCCCAGGGTAGTGGGACTGAATTCTGTAACAGGCTGTCCTGATAAGCATGGAGCCTGCTTAAGATTTTCTCTCTCTCTCCCTCTTCCCCTATCCCCAGCTTGTGCTCGCACTCACGCGCTCTCTCTCACTCTCTCTCTCAAATAAAGAAAAAAACAATGTATTTGTGCATTAGTGCACATGTGGCATATGTATATGCATTCATTTCTGGTTGAAGTAACAAAAGTATGGCAGTGCAAAATATAGGATTGCTTCAGGGGAAAGAACAGTGTGTGCAGTAGATGATACTATAAAAATACAAATTAGGACAGTATTGGAAAGCATTCTGAACGCAGAAGTAGGGATCATGCAATAATTAAATGCTCAGGTAATAAGGAACCTACAATGGTTAAGAGAATTGGAAAACATGAATGTGGAAAATATAAACTACAGGTGGAAAGATAAATCGTCAAATGATGAAAAATAGTATACACAGCATAATTCCTCTTTATTTTTAAGAAGTGTATACATGTGTGTATGAAAGTGTTTATTAAAATAAAGTTTGGAATGGTACCCATGAAACTCCAGGGCTGACATCTGCAGGTGCACTGGCAAGAGGGGAAAGTAGTATTTTCATTTAATCATGTTTTATTTTTTTTAATTTTCTTTTAGAGTACACTTAATAATACTTTTGTAATATAAAAACAGCATATAAAATAAAAAATTAAAAAGAAAAGCGACACAATAAAATGTTCTAGGGAAAAGCTAGAGTTTAACGCCCTAGTTTTCTCTAGCTGTAATTAGCATTTCAAATGGATACCAACAAGCCAGCTAATCTACTTCCATTACCTGACAGATATGAGGATGCTCTACCAGTAATGAGAAACTCCAAAAAAATGGTAACTCTGGGGAAAAAAATTTCCTAATACTCATCAAAACTGAATAGTATGCTAAATTATCATCTGTGGCAATTTTACCTTTAATAGTCTTTTAGTTAACACAGGTGTGCCTGGGTGTCTCAGTTGGTTAAGCTTTTGACCTCACCTCAGGTCATGATCTCATGGTCTGTGAGTTCAAGCGTGGATCGGGCTTGCTGCTGTCAGCACAGAGCCCGCTTTGGCCTCTGTCCCCCTCTCTCTCTCTGCCTCTCCCCTGCTCACGCACTCTCTCTCTCACTCTCTCAAAAATAACTATTAAAAAAAAAGTTAACACATACTTTTTATAATTGATCCAACACAAAGATTATAAGAAAAAATAATTTCATACCCATATCCCATCTAATTTAATTTCCTTAGGGTAACCATGTTAATTTAATGTATATAATGACATATCATTTTGACGGTTCATATACAGATTTTGTATGTTTTCATAAAAAGAAAATTATATACACCTGACTTTATATCTGGCTACTTATTCATCAGGGTAATTTTTATATATATTTACCTAAAACTGTAAAAACAGACTTTTTGGTTCTCTAACATGAAATAAGTTTAATTTGGAGTTTTAATTTTTTTTACATTATTTATTATTGAGAAGAGAGAGAGAGAGACAGAGCACGAACGGCGGAGGGGCAGAGAGAGAAGGAGACACAGAATCGGAAGCAGGCTCCAGGCTCCGAGCAAGCTGTCAGCACAGAGCCCGATGCGCGGCCCACACCCACAAACCGTGAGATCACGACCTGAGCTGAAGCTGGACACTCAACTGACTGAGCCACCCAGGCGTCCCTAATTTGGAGTTTTTAAAGTTATTTAGTTTGAAAACAGTAGAAGATAAAAAATTCAATCTAGAACGCTTGGACTAACAAAAATGACAAATAGGTCACAATAACAATCTGGTTACTAAAGGATAAGCTTTTTTCTTTTCTGTCCTTATTTGTCTATATGCTTAATTATTATTTTTACAATACGCCTTTCTAAGCTACAAATTATCAAGTTTGTTTAAATTATGATCAGTAGTTAAACAAAAATAAACTTAAGTAACCTAAGACACTACATACTCACTCAGGCCATGCCAAATTGGTGCCCCTAAGAAATCCCCGGGAGGCTACAGGGGGTGTCTCATCAATTCCACAGAGAGCTGAGTCAGCTTCTGAAATACTGCCTCAAATAGTACTCACACAAATTAGATAAAGTGACCTATGAAGTCATTGTAACCACCCTATTTCAGGAAATCTTGGCCCCAAAGAAATAATAACCAGTCTTTTGCCCAGGCCAACTTTTACTATATACAGGATGGACCTTCCACTCAATCCCAAGAAGAATATCTCATCAAAGATTTTAATGCATATGGAAAATGTAGTAAATTTCAATTTTCCAAAAATTTAGTAAGTTACTCTTACCCATCATCTTTTTCCCTAGCTAAAAAAAGAATTTCTCTCCTTGCAGCACCATCATTTAATTATACCTAATCCATAGTAAAGGAATTACAATATATACAAAAAGACCTATGTCAAGATCCTTTAAATACTATTATCATTAACCACTCTCATGCCTATCCACCACTGTATGTGACATTTAAAAATATACTGTGTGTCTGTTTTTAAAAACAGACGTGTTCATTCAAAGGCAATGGAAAAAATAAATTCATATTAAAAGCATCCTATCTTCTTCAAAAATCTCTACGGTTGCAACAAACTATTTTTCTTTCTTCCTTTCCTTTCCTTTCTTCATTGGGGGGTGGGTGTCTTACACACTGCCATGAATTTGAGTGCTTCACTGCTCTAACACAATTCAAAAAAATGAAAACAATGGCAGCACACATTTTCATTTAATATGACAAAGTTGAGGTAATTACTTTTTTTCTTAAAATTTACTACTCAAAACTTACTTCCAATTCTTTAATTTTTTCTTCTGCTATTTTTTGTTTCTCTAACAGTTGATTGTGAATTACCTCCTTGGACTGAAGAATAAACCTACAAAACAAAAAAAGTTGAAGATTAAGCCACATGACCACTATAATCAAAATCAACAGCTACATACCAAAAATATTAAACTAAGAATATTAAAAGGATGATCTCCTAATTCAGGACCAATAAAATGCACTATGTTAATGTGACACACTCGGGAAACCACCACAGGTTTAAGCCTTCTTGGCTGAGAAGAACTAAAATTTAAAAGAAAATTCTGCTTTCTTGTCTAAGAAGGGAAGCAGGCTTTAAGCAAGATTCATAAACAAATGAAAAAATCAAAGGGATAAAAATTTATCACAGGCTAAGAGTTAAATAATAAAAATGCCCCATAATTTTTATTTTTCAATTGTATCAACTTTTCTCCAGATATTTTTTAAACAATATTTGTAAATTGGAGCTCCCCCTCCAATTTTTTTTAACTTTTTTTTGTAACAGCAGTAACTCCTGACCTTTTAAAGTCACAATCAAGCACTGTGTTAGGATCAATGCATTAGTGTTTATATGAGTTCCTCAAACAAAAAGCGCTGTATAAAGCTTAGTATCTTTTATTATTATTTCCAGAGTATAATACCTCTGAAAAGCTCAGAACGCACAAGTGGAAAATTTCAACTTTTTCCATTTTACAATCAAGCACATTATTTATAACTGATGAGAGTGGAAATATGGGGAAGCTTTAAAAATTACCACTGAATCTGTTTGGTGCACTTATGTTCATAATTCTTGCTGTAGGGAAAGGAAGAATAAACTATTCTGTAGACTCAAAAAAGTGAAGTGAAGTATTTCCTTTCAAATGAAACCAAGGGTCCAAGTAGGCTACAACAGATTTCAATGAAAGATTATATTTAATTAGGCAGATGGTTTCTTCTCTTTGCGTGTAACTTAGAGTTTAGCAATGAAGAACATTTCTTTTTGTTGTTGTTTTTATTGAAGTATAATTGACAAGCAACATTCTATTAATCTCATGTGTACAACATAGTGATTCAGTATTTGTATATACTACAAACTGATCACCACAGTAAATCTAGTTATCATCTCATGGTATTCCTCATGCTGCATATTATATAACCATGACTTAGTTATAACTGGAAATTTGTACCTCTTGATCCCCTCCACCAATTTTGTACCCCCCAAGCAGTTTCCAACCCCCTTAGATTCTCTGCATCTATGAGTCTGGGTTTTGTTTTGTTTCTTTGTTCTGTTTTTTAGACTCCACTCGTAGTGAAATCATTTGGTATCTGTCCTTCTCTGACTTATTTCACTTAGCATAATACCCTATAGGTGTACCCATGTTGTCATAAGTGCCAATATTTCATTAGTTTTTATGGCTGAGTACTACTCTAGTGTGTGTGTGTGTGTGTGTGTGCGCGCGCACGCGCGCGCGTACGCCCGTGCACACGTGCACATGTGTTTTCATATGCCTGGTGGCCATCTGTAGGTCTTCTTTGGAAAAATGTCTACTCAGGTCCTCTGCCCGTTTTTTAAGTGGATTGTTTGGTTTTTATTTTTTCTTTTTGTTATTGAGTTATATATATGAGTTCTTTATATATTTTGGATACTAATCCCCTATCAAACATGACTTGCAAATATCTTTTCCCGTTCAGTATATTACTTTTTCATTATGTTGGTCTCCTTTGCTATACAAAACCTTTTTTGTTTAATGTAATCCCAACCATTTATTTTTGCTTTTATTACCCCTGCCTTTGGAGTTAGACACCATCCCCCCAGCCCCCCAAAAAAATCACTAAGATGATACTAGGTGCTTACTGCCTATGTTTTTCTTCTAGGAGTTTTACTGGTTTCAAGTCTTACACTGACATTTTTAATCCACGTTAATTTTTATATATGATTTAAGATAATAGCTCAGTTTTCCAAAAACCATTTATTGAAAGTGACTGTCCTTTCCCTAATGTATATTCTTGCCTCCTTCACCATAAATTAATTGACCATATTGTATGAGTTTACTTCTGGGATCTCTAATCTGTTTCACTGAAGTGTGCCTCTGTTTTTAACAGAAAGACGAATAAGAAAACATATCAAGGCATCAATATGCAGTTTTCTCTACCAACCTCAAAAAACAAAAACAAAAACAAAAAAACCCACCACTGTGTCTAGGGTACGTTTTTACCAAGAGAATAGGTTGTTATAAATATAAAAGAAGTAAAAACAGACCAAAACTCCAGCTTTGTCCACAGACACCTGGGAGAAATCTGCTTCCCTCCGCCTCTTCTTTATGACTGAATACATCTTGGCATACATAATACCATCTGGTAAATTTCTCTTTCACTCCACTAATAATTAACCTTGTTAATGTCCTCTTGATGTGGATAGTCCAAATTATTTAACTGATGATCCTGGTGTTCAGTAACTTAATCCTTTGTTAAAATCTTACTCATATAATCACTGCAAAGATAGCCCACTTTTATGTAAAACAGGATTACTATATAACTCTTTGTGTTCAAAATATTACTATTTGTCCAAGGACAGTTGTGCTGTTTCTGATGAGACCATGACTTATAGAATATTTTTTCTCAGAACTAATTATTCAGTACAGTATTTGAAGAGCAAAGTGTTTTTATAACTGTATTAACTCTTAGTGACACCATGTAAAAAGTATTATAAATCTAGGCCCCACAGTCACCATATTAGGTCATTTCATGCAAAATTTTACTAACAGCCTTTTAGCCATGGAAATAATTTTCAGAATAAAATAGAAATTTTTAAACAGCACTCATTACTGGCCAGTGAGTAGTATTCTCAAATAATAGGTCATCAGACATTACCTTTATTAGTGTCTGGGAAATTTTCAAAGCTAAGATTAGAGATCAAGTCACTACTTATGTGGCCTTTAAAAATAAAGTATCTGAACAGATACTAAATTCCCTGAGCAGAAAATAAAATTACTAGAAAGCAAGAACATATCAACAACAAAAACATGTTTTTCCATGGCCACACACCCCTTAGGTAACTCCAATGGACTGTGCCAACTTCAAAGACCAGAAAGATGTCACCAAAGCTGGCCAATTTACTATAAGCCTAAGGACATCTCAGCCATGCAAGTTTTAAACAAGGAGGAGTATTGGGTAAACTCAAATGTTTTACCTCTATGAGTAGTTACATTATAAAATTCAAGCAAACAAAACTTATGGAAAACTTGGTTGAGTCCTTGATTTTTAAGACATACCAAACAGGGGGCGCTTGGGTGGCTCAGCCAGTTGAGCATCCAACTCTTAATATCTGATCAGGTCATGATCCCAGGGTCATGGGATCAAACCCCACCACTGGGCTCCACGCTGAGTATGGAGCTTAAGATTCTCTCTCTCCCTCTACCCTTTTCCCTGACTCACTGTAAAAAAAATTTTTTTAATTATTAAAATATAAAGAAACTAGGGGCGCCTGGGTGGCTCAGTCAGTTAAGTGTCCGTCTCTTGATTTCAGCTCAGGTCATGATCTCATGGTTTGTGAGGTGGAGTCCTGTGTCAGGCCCTGTGCTAACAGTGCAGAGCCTGCTTGGGATTCTCTGCCTCTCCTCTCTCCCTGCCCCTCCCCCTGCTTGTGCTCTCTTTCTCTCTCTCAAAATAAATAAACTTTAAAAAAATTAAAAAATAAAACATTAAAAATAAATAAATAATAAAAAGGAAAAATTAAAAAATGCCAAACATAAATCCAATGAAGACTGGGAAGAACCCCAAGAAACATTCGGATTTCTGGAAAAACTCTCTAGAAAACATGTTATCTGTTGTTAAAAGACACTGAATTATCACATGCTATTTTGAAAACAGAACATATAATAATGTAATTATGAGTCATATATCAAAAATAAATATTAGGCACACAGTTTCTCAAAGTAGAGAATTTCACAGAGATGCTGCCTGATAGTTTATGGAAAGCCAAATGGGAGATAAAGGATTCTGCAATTCACAATGTGCCACAAAGGAAAAATAAACTATGAAGAGGAAAATTATTTTTATATGACAAATGTCATGCAAAGAATGTACTTACAATATTCAGGATTATATATTTTAAAGTAGAGTCATTGCTTTGTAAAAGGCCTCTACATCAGAAATCAATGCTATATGGGCCTGCATTGTCAACTTTCAAGGACAAGTAGCCTATTTCATTTCCTCATTTATAATTATGCCAACTCAAATACATAATTTTAATGATGGCTTGTAGGTTTGTTTTCTGGGAAACATCAAGGTTATGTTCTGAACTGTCCTGCAGGTTGGTACATAACTTCCATTTTCTTACGACTCAGAATGAACCGAAAGTGTTGTTTACCTGCCGAGAATATAATCCAAGATGAGTGGCGAGGTTATCTTTTGGGTATACTTGCAAAGTATGCTCACCTGGACATGCACATGATAACTTACTATGTTTGGGTGAGAAATTCTTAGAGGATATCTGAAAACATAATGGCATGTAGGGCATTCACAAATCAAGTGGCACAGGAAAGGCTGAATGAGTCTACCTTGCTTCTTTGTTTCCTTCTATTAGTGATGAAAACTACTACCATCTACACACAAAGATCTATGTGCAAACAAATTTTTACTTCATAAGTTTTAGAAAGCCAGCAAGGAAGAACCAAAATCAGTAAAGAAGCAATTTGAAAATCATGGGACATCAATATTGTACAATACTGAGCAAGGAGAGACTTTTGTTACTGGCAATATGCAGAAGAGATACCCAGAACATTCTTCCTGATTAAAAGCAAGCAAAAATTTTTTTTAATATTTTGCTGAGCAACGTCACACATAAAACATTCCAGAGGCCCAAAATAAAATGAAATCAGGAATTGTGAAAGGTATGAAAAGTAGTAAATTTGTTATCAACTTCAGAGTTTCTGCTGAATCCCAGAGACCTTGAGGATTCAAACTGGCAAGAAACAGGATATAAAACAGGAGATAAAACCTACAAACCAGGGGCACCTGGGTGGCTCAGTCGGTTAAGCATCCGATTTCGGCTCAGGTCATGATCTCACGGTTCATGAGTTCAAGCCCCACATTAGGCTTGGTGCTGACAGTTCAGAGCCTGGAGCCTGCTTCAGATTCTGTGTCTCCCTCTCTGCGCCTCCCCAGCTCACACTGTGCCCCTCTCTCTCTCTCAAAACAAACAAACAAAAAACTAGAAACCATCCAAAATGAGGATACTATTAGGAGAATCCTCAGTTACAGCCAGTCCCCAAAGATTTCCACCTTCAGTCTAAGAATGAAGAAACTTGCCTCTCAGTAGCATAAAACAGAAGAAACTAGTCTATAGCATAGTAGTAAATAAAGTGAAGAAACAAAAATGTCCCCTAAGCATTTATAACCATAGAAAGGGCAGTGGGGAGATGGGTAAAATGGGTGAAAAGGAGCGGGATATATAGGCTTCCAGTTATGGAATGAGTAAGTCACAAGGATAAAAGGTACAGCATAGGGAATATAGTCAATGGTACTGTAATGGTGTCATATGGTGACAGTAGCTATACTTGTGAGCACAGCAGAACATACAGAGTTGCCAAATCACTTTGTTGTATACCTGTAACTAATTAACATTATTTTTTCTTTTTGGTTTTTCAATTTGAGAGAGAGAGAGAGCGAGCGAGCAAGCAAGCACACACAAGCTGGGGGAAGGGACAGAGGGAGAGGGAAAGGAAGAGGGAGATAGACAGAGAGACAGAATCCCAAGCAGGCTCCAGACTCAGCACACAGCCCAACACGCAGCTCGATCCCACTACCCTGAGATCATGACTCCAGCTGAAATCAAAAGTCAGACACCCAGGGCACCTGGGTGGCTAGGTCAATTAAGGGTCACAGGGTTCCTGTGTTCAAGCCCTACACTGCACCCCTATGCTGACAGCTCAGAGCCTGGAGCCTGCTTCATATTCTGTGTCTCCCTCTATCTCTGCCCCTGCTCTGCTTGTGTTCTCTCTCTCTCAAAAATAAACAAACATTAAAAAAAAGTCAGTCACTCAACCAAATGAGCCATCCAGGCACCCCTATCAGATTGGATTAAATATCATGACCCAACTATGCAATCACCAAAAAATCCACCTAAATAAAGACATATAAAGGTTAAAAGAAAAAGCATGATCACATCCACTAGGATGTAAATAATGAAAAAGACAGATAATAGCAAATACTGGAGAAGATATGGAAAAACTGGAACCCTCATACAATGATGGTGGGTAAGTACAATGGTGTAGCTGCTGTGGAAAACATTCTGACTGTTCTTCGAAAGGTTAAACATAGAGTTACATGTGTCCCAGCAATTCTACTCCTAGGAATACAGCCAAGAGAAATGAACACACACATGTACATAAATGTTCAAAGCAGATTATTCATGATAGTCAAAACTGGAAACAATTCAGGGCGCCTGGGTGGCTCAGTCGGTTAAGCCTCCGACTTCGGCTCAGGTCATGATCTCACATTCATGGATTCGAGCCCCGCGTCGGGCTCTGTGCTGACAGCTCAGAGCCTGGAGCCTGCTTCGGATTCTGTGTCTCCCTCTCTCTCTGCCCCTCCCCCTCTCATGCTCTGTCTATTAAAAATAAATAAAACATTAAAAAATTTTTTAAAAAACTGGAAACAATTCAAACATCCATCAAATGATGAATGGATAAATACAATGTGGTATACTCATACAACAGAATATTATTCAGCAAAAAAAAGGAATAACGCACTTATACATGGCTACAACTTGGATTAACCTTTAAAATATAATGCTGAGAAGGCAAACATCCCTATTACTGTATGACTCCATTTACATGAAATGTGCAGAGCAGGTAGATGCATACAGACACAATGATTAGTGACTGTTTATGACTGCAGGAAGAGAGGAATATGGGATAACTGCTAATGGAGTTAGGGATTCTTTTCATAGTGAAAGATATGTTTTGGAATTAGTGGAACTGATTGCACAACTTCATGCATCTTCTAAAAACCACTGATTTGTGCATTTTAAAATGTTTTAATAAGGGAATTTTATGTTAGGTGAATTTTATCTTTAACAAAACAGCAAAAAGACTTAGACACTTCATAAAGAGGTAAAGATGACACCAAATACTCTATATCAGGAGTTAGTAAAGAAATGCAAATTAAACCCACAAGGAGATACCACTGTAATGCTTAGGATTAACAACAACAAAAAAGGCAATACCAAGCATTAATGAGACGCAAAGCAACTGGAACTCTCATATATACATGGTTGGCAAAATAGTATAGCCGCTTTGGAAAAGAGCTGGGCAATTTCTTATGAACTTAAGCAATTGCTCACAATTCAACCGAGCAATCCCATTCCTAAGTTTATAACCAAGAGAAATAAAAATATATGTCTATGCAAAAACATACACAAATATTCATGACTATCATATTCATAATTGCCAAAGACTAGAAACAACTCCATGTCCATCAACCAGTAAACAGATAAAATGTGGTGCAGCCATATACAGAAATGCTATTGAGTAATAAAAAGGAACAAACTACTGATATACCTAACAACTTCAAGTAATCTCAAAAGTTATACCAAGTCAAAGGTGAAAGACATAAATTGTTATATAAAGTATGCTTCCATCTAGGTAGCATTCTAAAAAAGGGAAAATAAGAGGGAAAAATATATTAATAGTTACCAGGTAGTAAGGGTGAAGAGAGAAAAATGAATAAGGAATGTTTTAAAGGAAATGTAAATATTGCATCACTAGGTTATGATGTTAATTACACAATCACATATGTTTGTCACATGTGCATGACCTAAAAGGGTAAATTTTAGGGGTGCCTGGGTGGCTCAGTCAGTTAAGTGTCCGACTTCGGCTCAGGTCACGATCTCACGGTTCATGAGTTCAAGCTTGTAAGTTCAATTCCCACGTCAGGATCTGTGCTGACAGCTCAGAACCTAGAGTCTGGAGCCTGCTTCAGATTCTGGGTCTCCCTCGCTCTCGGCCCCTCCCCCACTCACACTGTATCTCTCTCAAAAATAAACATTAAAAAAACTCTTTTTTTTAAATAAAGGGTAAATTTTCTCTATGTAAACTATACTAGAAAATGAAAAATGAGGAAATGACTATTTTCAACGAAATGAAAATAACAGACTAATGCTAAAATGACATTAATATAAGTATATTTGAGAGTTTCAGGAGCACCTGGGTGGCTCAGTTAGTTAAGCGACAGACTTCGGCTCAGGTCATGATCTCATGGTTCATGAGTTTCAGCCCTGTGTAAGGCTCTGTTCTGACAACTCAGAGCCTGGAGCCTGCTTTGGATTCTGTGTCTCCCTCTCCCTCCTCCTTTCCTCCCTCTCTCTCTCTCTCTCTCCCTCCCTCCCTCCCTCCCGTGCTCATGATGTCTCTCTTTCTCAAAAATAAATAAACTTTAAATAGAGTCTCAAAGTGACTAAGGAAAGACCTCCATTTTTTTTAAATTATGAAATAAAATCAGGAAGATGTGTATCTTCCAGAACCAAATTCTGGAAATTAAAATTAACAAAATAATTACTACAATAATTAGTTAAGGGATACATGACATAAAAAGATGTTACATGTTATCATATGATTTTATTCATGTGTGGAATTTAAGAAACAAATGAGCAAAGGGAAAAGAGAGAGAGAGAGACTCTTAACTACAGAGAACAAACTGATGGTTACCCGAAGGGAGGGGGTGGGAGGACGAGTCAAACAGGTGATGGGGATTAAGGAGTGCACTTGTCATGAGGAGCACTAGGTGACTTAGGGAATTACTGAATCACTATATTGTATACCTGAAGCTGAGATAACAGTGTATGTTAACTACACTGAAATTATAAAATTTAAAAACAAACAAAAATTAAAACATTACTATAAAGTGTTTAAAAAAGATGTAAAATGTGAAGTCAAAAACATAAAACATGGCGGGGGAGGAATAATAATGTTGAGCTCTACAATGGGGTCAAACTTAGGTTATTATCCATTTAAAACAGATTGTTTCAGGTATGTCATTGTATGTAAGCCTCATAGTAACCACAAAGCAAAAATCTATAGTAAATATACAAAAAATAAAGAGAAAGGAATATAAGCATACCACTGAAAATATCAGACCACAAAGGAAAAGAGCAAGAGAAGAATCAAGGAACAGAAAACCACAGGGGCGCCTAGGTGGCTCACTGGGTTAAGCATCTGACTTTAGCTCAGGTCATGATCTCACGGTTTGTGAATTAGAGCCCCGCATTGGGCTCTGTGCAATCAACATGGAGCCCACTTTGGATCCTCTGTTCCCCTCTCTCTCCACCCCTCCCCACCACTACAAATAAATAAACATTTTTAAAAAAAGAAAAAGAAAACCATAGAAACATCCATAAAACAACAAAATGACAATCAGCACGCATCAATAATCACTTTAAATGAAAACAGACTAAATTCTCAAGTCGAAAGACACAGAGTAAACAAATAAATAACACATATGACCCAGCTATGTGCTGCCTACAAGACACTCCCTTTATAGGTGTCTAGGTAGCTCACGGTTGAGCACCCGACTCTTGATTTTGGCTCAGGTCATGATCCCAGGGTCGTGGGATCTGCTTAAGATTCTCGCTCCCTGTGCCCTTCTCCCCTGCTCATGCATGCACACTCTCTAAAATAAAGTAAAATATAAAATAAAACAATTTAAAAAAAGACAAGATACTCCCTTTAAATGTAAAGACATATGCAAATTTAAAGTGAAAGGATAGAGAAAGATATTCCATGCAAATGGAAACCACAAGAAAGCTGGAGCAGTTATACTTATATCAAACAAAACAGACTTTAAAACAAAGACTGTAAAAACAGACCAAAGAGGGCACTACACGCTGATAAAGACATCATGCCAATAAGACAACACAACATTTGCAAACAGTTTTTGCACCAATCATAAGAACACCTAAATATAAAGCAAATATTATCAAATCTAAAGGGAGAAACAGACAGCAATACAATAATGGCAGGGCACTTTAATGCGCCCAGTTACATCAATGGATAGATCATTCAGACAGAAAATCACTAAGGAAACATCGGCCTTAACGACACGTAACACCAAATAGACTTACTTACCACATGTTTACAGAACATTCCATTCCAAAACCAACAGAATACATTCTTCTCAATTGCATATGGAACATTTTCCAAGTTAGATCATATGTTGATCTAACTTGGAACAAGTTTATTTATTAAAACAAGTTTTAATAAATTTGAGGACTTAAATCATATAAGCATTTTTTCACGAAACTAGAAATTAATTACATGAAAAAACTGGAAAACTCACGAATACGTGGAGACTAAACAACATGCCACTAAACAACCAATGCACCAAAGAAATCAAAAGAGAAATCAAAACATACATTGGGATAAATGAAACTGGAAAAGCAATGTAACAAAATTTACAGGATGCAGCGAAAGCAGTTCTAAGACAGAAGTTCACAGCAATAAATGCCTATTGTAAGAAACAAGAAAAATCTCAAATAAACAACTTAACTTTATACCTCAAGGAACTAGGGGTGAAAGAAAAGACAAAACAAGGGTCAAAGTTAGTAGAAGGTAGGCAATAACAAAGATTAGAGCAGAAATAAATGGGAGTAAAAAGACAATAAAGATTAATGAAATTAAAAGCTGGTTCTTGGAAAAGATAAACAAAATAGACAATCCAATAGCTAGACTCACCAAGACAAAAAAAAGACGACTCAACATCAGAAATGAAAGAGATACTATGATTGACACCACAGAAATACAGAAGATCATAAAAGACTGAACAATTGTATAGCAACAAATTGGACATCCTAGAGGAAACAGATGAATCCCTAAAAACCTACAAACACGATTGTTTATACAATTGTGAATAAACAGAAAATCTGAACAGACCAATTACTAGGAAAGAGACTGAAACAGTAATCAGATGGCTTCAATGATCGATTCTACCAAAAATTCAAGGAAGAATTAGTATCAGTCCTTTTCAACCCAACTCTTCCAAAACACAGAAGAAAAGGGAATACTCTCAAATTCATTTTAGGGGGCCAGCATTACTGTGATACTACAAACAGATAAGGACACCGTGAGAAACAAAATTATGGGCTCATATTCCTGATGAACATAAGTACAAAAATCTTCAACAAAATGTTAGCTAACCAATCTCAACGTAAATTAAGACGATCATACACTGGGGGGACTTCCAAAGATGATAGAGTAGAAGAATCCTAAATTCACCTCATCCCACACATACACCTAGATAACACCAACATCAGTGTAAATAGCCTAGAAAACAACCTGAAGACTGGCAGAACAGACCCTCCACAGCTCAATGTAGAAAAGGGGCCACAGTGAAGAGGATAATAGGGGTGGAAATGCAACTGAGAGCTAAAGAGACCCACAGGACTGTCTGCAGAAGGGAGGGACCAGCAGGTGCAGACAGGGGAGATGATCAGATCCCCAACCCAGGCACAGGGCACCCACATGGGGAAAAACAAATCCCCCATAACGTGCCTTTGGAAACCAGAGGAGCCTAACAATCAACAGGGCTTAACACCTAGAATTTTAAAAATTAGAAGACTGCTCTAGGAGAGTGGGGAGGGTGGAGTCCCTTCTCTTAAAGAGACACCACAACAAACAGCCCCACTGATATACAGCAGAAATCAGAAATCAGAAAATGCCTGGGGTATAATGGGAAAATTTATTGGTTGATGTCACAGTGCATATTGGAGAGGTAGGGATCTTTGGGAGACTTCTCCCAACAACAAAAGAGCTGGCGGGTGCCATTTCTCTCCATTATCCTCCAGCCTAGAAACACCTACTGAAACCAGCACAGCACCTACACTCTCCATCTTGCTTGCTAACAGCAACCCTTGCCACAAGCATTTCTGCAGTTTCTGTCCTCTTCATCCTCACCAACAGTTTTCCCACGTGACCGCAAGTCCCCTCCTTCAGGGGACCTTTGCAGACCATGCATACACCATGTGCCCTATGCTCATATTCTGCTGCTGACATGCCCCCTCCAATATATCTTGTTCAGGGCCCATCCAAAGCGGTACCACAAGCCCAGTAGTATGCAAGCAGTCCCAGCAGAGACCAGCACCACTCCAAAGTGACTCCTGCCCCAGGGAGAAGGGAAGATAATCCCATACACTACTCCAACTGCAGCCCCAAATGGAGGCAAACATTGGGTCTGACTTCAGGCCCAGTCCAGCAACAAAAACTTCTCAGGGAACAACAAAGGGAGAGCACCCTGACGTTCA
The DNA here is from genome assembly GCA_028646485.1 of Cryptoprocta ferox. Lineage (NCBI taxonomy): Eukaryota > Metazoa > Chordata > Mammalia > Carnivora > Eupleridae > Cryptoprocta > Cryptoprocta ferox. The sequence continues at coordinate 29,016,509 of CM053572.1, forward strand.
GTGCTACTACATCTCTGGCAAACACCTGGTCTGACTCAACTCAAGCACAAGACAAACCCAGACTGGCTCACTAACAACAGAGGGACCAAACCCCACCCACAACGGGCAAAGAGAGCCATTACAGATGACTGGACTGAAGGCAAACACAGATCAGCCACAACAGGGCACACACAACACACACAAGAAACCCTGAAGCATCAAGTCTGTTGAACAGGGAGCACCACACTGCAAGGCACAAGACCTATTCTTCATCAGGCAGCTACTTTTAAGACAGGAAGAATAATTGACTTTCCTAACATAAAAACAGACACAGAGTTAGACAAAATGAGGAGATAGAGTATGTCCCACATGAAACAGGACAAAATCACAGCAAGAGAGCTAAGTGAAATGGATATAACTAATATGCCTGATAGAGAATTTAAAGCAATGGTCACAAAGATACTCACTGGACTTGAGAAAAGAGTGGAGGACCTCAGTAAGACCATCAACAAAGAGAAAGAAAACATAAAAATGAATCAATGAGAAATGAAGAACTCAATAACTGAAATTAAAAAACAGACCAGTGCTCACTTGGGCAGGACATATACTAAAATTCGAACAATACAAAAAAGATAAGCATGGCCCCTGCACAAGGATGACATGCAACTCTGTGAAGTGTTTCATATTTAAACACACACACACACACACACACACACACACACACACACACACCAGGTAGAATACACAGACCAGAGGACACAGAAGGAATCAGCAACCTGGAGGACAGGGCAATGGAAAGCAATCAAGTTGAGCAGGAGAGAGAACAAATAATAATTAAAAATGCAATAGACTCAGGGAACTCAGTGACACCATCAAGTTTAGTAACATACATATTTTAGGGATCCCAGGAGAAGAGAGAGAAAAGGGGGCAGAAAACGTATTTGAAGAAATAATACTTGAAAAGTTCCCAAATCTGGGGAAGGAAACAAACCCAGATCCAGAAGGCACAGACAGCCCCCAACAAAATCAACTGAAGAAGGTTCATACCAAGACAAAGTATAATTAAAATGGCAAAATGTAGTGACAAAGACAAAACTGTAAAGACATTAAGAGAGGTGCCTCGGTGGCTCAGTGCGTTGAGCATCTGACTCTGGCTCAGGTCATGATCTCACAGTTCTTGAGTTTGGCCCGCTTCAGATCTTCTGTCCTCCTTTCCGTCTCTGCTCTGTCTCTGTCTCCCTCTCTCTCTGGGTGGCACCTGAGCCACCCAGCCTGAGGTCATGATCTCACAGTGTATGAGTTCAAGCTCTACATCAGGATCTGTGCTGATAGCTCAGAGACTGAAGCTTGCTTCGAATTCTGTGTCTCACTCTCTATGACCCTCCCCCCACTCATACTGCCTCTCTCTCAAAATTAAAGAGGCACCTGGGTGGCTCAGTTGGTTAAGCATCCAACTCTTGATTTTGGCTCAGGTCATGATCTTGATATTCTTGAGTTTAAGCCCTATGTCGGGCTCCGCGATGCTGCATAGCCTGCTTGGGATTCTTTCTCTCTTCCTCTCCCCTGCTCATGCTCTCTGTCTCAAAAGGGACAGAGGGAGGAAGGAAGGAAGAAAGGAAGGGACTTCCCAGAATAGGAAATAAATAGCTTTCCAAACAAAAGCTAAAGGAATTAATCACCAGTAGACAAGCCTTACAAGAAATATTAAAAGGAACTTTCAGTGGAAAGGAAAGACTGTAAGTAGAAGAAAAATAGGAAGCACAAAAGCAGTAAAATTGGACTTATCTATAAAAATCCGTCAAGTGGGTGGGCCCCTGGGTGGCTCAGTGGGTTGAGCATCCGGCTTCGGCACAGGTCACAATCTCACAGTTCGTGGGTCCGATCCCCGTGTCGTGCTCTGTACTGACAGCTAGCTCAGAACCTGGAGTCTGTCTTCAGATTCTGTGTCTCCCTCTCTCTCTGACCACCCCCTGCTCACATTGTCTCTCTCTCTCTCAAAAATAAATTTAAAAAATTAAAAGAATAAAAAAACATTAAAAAGCAGTCAAGTGGGGGCGCCTGGGTGGCTCAGTTGATTGCGTGTCTGACTTTGGCTCAGGTCATGATCTCACAGTTCATGAGTTCCAGACCCACATCAGGCTCTCTGCTGCCAGCGTGGAGCCCACTTTGAATCATCTGCCCCCTCTCTCTGCACCTCCCCTGCTCACTCTCTCTCTCTCAAAAATAAGCAAACATTAAAAAAAATCGGTCACGTGATTCACAAATTAAAAGGATGTAAAGTATGTCACTATATACCTAAAAAATGGAGAGGAGAGTAAAGAATGGGTTCAAACTTAAGCAACCATCAACCTAACATAAACTGCTATATGCGTAAGATATTATATAGAAACCTAATGGTAACCACAAATCAAAAATCGGTAAAAGATATGCAAAAATAAAGAAGGAATCCAAGTATACCGTTAAAGAAAGCCAGAAAACCACAAGAGAAGATACCAAAGGAAGAAAGCCACAGAGAAGAAATACAAAAATATCCATTAAATAAGTAACAAAAGAGCGATATGTACTTATCTGTCAACACTTACTTTGAATTTCTATGGAGGAAAACACTTCAATCAAAAGACACAGGGAATGGATAAAAAGTCAAGACCCATCTATATGCTGCCTACAACAGACTCATTTCAGACCTAAAGACACATGCAGATTGAAGTGAAAAGAAAGCCAGGGTAACAATATTTATATTGGATAAAATAGGCTTTAAAAGACCATAACAAGAGACAAAGGACACTATATTATCATAAAGGGAACAATCCAACAAGAAGATACAACAATTGTAGATATTTATGTACCCTACATAGGAGCACCCGAATACATAAAATAGCTAATAACAAACATAAAGGAAGTAATCAATAGCAATAAAAGTAGAGGACTTTAACACATTGTTTTCAAGTGCACAAGAAACAGTCTCAGGAAAAGATCACTTACTAGGTCACAAAACAAGTTTTAACAAATTCAAAAACACTCAAGTCATACCATGGAACCTTTCTGAATACAACATTATGAAACTAGAAATCAACCACAAGAAAAGATCTGGAAAAAACACAAATACATGGAGGTTAAACAATATGCTATAAACGATGAATGGGTCAACCAAAAATTCAAAGAGGAAATCAAAAACTCATCATCAGAGATATATATAAATCAAAACCACAAAATGAGGTACCACCTCACACCTGTCAGAATGGCTAAAAGTCACAACTCAAGAAAACAGATGTTGGCAAGGATGTGGAGAAAGGGAAACACTTTCACACTGCTGGTGTGCAAACTGGTTCAGCTCCTGTGGAAAACCGTATGGAAGTTCCTCAGAAAATTAAAAATAGAACTACCCTACAAACCAACAATGGCACTACTACGTATTTATCCAAAGGATACAGAAATGCTGATTCGAAGGAGCACATGCACCCCAATGTTTATAGCCGTGCTATCAACAATAGCCAAATTATGGAAAGGGTCCAAATGTCCATCAACTGATTAATGGAAAAAGAAGATGTGGTATACACATACAATGGAATATTACAAGGCGATCAAAAAGAATGAGATCTTGCCATCTACAACATGGATGGAACTTGTGTTATGCTAAGCAAAATAAGTCAGTCAAAGTAAGACAAATATGTATGATTTCATTCCTAAGTGCCATTTAACAAACAAATAGATGGAGATGGGGAAAGGGAAGGAAAAATAAGATACAGAGAGGGAGGCAAACCATAAGAGGCTCAAATACAGAGAACTGAGGGCTGCTAGAGAGAAGGTAGGTAGGAGGGATGGGTAAATGGGTGTTGGGCACTAAGGAGGGCACTTATTAGAATGAACATTAAAATATAAGTGATGAATCACTGGGTTCTACTCCTAATACAAATACTATACTGTATGTGAACTAACTTAAATTTATTTATTTTTAACTTTTTAAAATTTATTTACTTATGGTGGGGGGGAGGTAGAGAGAGAGAGAGAATCCCAAACAGGCTTCACACTGTTAGCACAGAATGTGACACAGGGCTCAATCTCACAAACTGTGAGATCATGACGTCAGCCAAAATTAAGAAGTGGACACTCAACTGACTGAACCACCCAAGAGCCTTGTGCTGTTTTTTAATTGATTTATTTAAATTCAAGTTTGTTGGGACATGTGGGTGGCTCAGTCGGTTAAGCATCCAACTCTTGACTTCAGCTCAGATCATGATCCCATGATTCCTCGGGTTGTGGGATTGAATCCTGCAACGGGATCCATGCTCAGAGTGGAGCCTCCTTAATATTCTGTCTCTCCCTCAGCCCCTCTCCACTCAGGGGGAGCCTGAGTGGCTCAGGTGGTTAAGCGTCTGACTTTAGCTCAGGCCATGATCTTGCAGTTTGTGGGTTTGAGTCCCACGTGGGGCTCTGTGCTGACAGCTTAAAGCCTGGAACCTGCTTCAGATTCTGAGTCTCCCTCTCTCTGCCCCTCCCCTGCTTGCATTCTGTCTCAGACTCTCTCAGAAATAAACATTAAAAAATAATATAACAACATAAAGAAAAATTACATGGAGACAGGGGTGCCTAGGTGGCTCAGTCAGTTAAGTGTCTGACTCAATTTCAGCTCAGGTCATGATCTCACAGTTCATGAATTCAAGCCGTCAAGCTCTGTGCTGATAGCATGAACCTGCTTGGGATTCTCTCTCTCTCTCCATGCTCTCTGCCCTTCCCCACCTACGTGCTCTCTTCTATCTAAACATAAACATAACATTTAAAAAAAAAAAAAAGAAATAAAGGGGAGCCTGGGTGGCTCAGTCAGTTAAGCATCCAACTTCGGCTCAAGTCATGATCTCGCTCTTCATGAGTTTGAGCCCCACGTCAGGCTCTGTGATGACAGCTGGGAGATGGGAGCTTGCTTCAGATTTTGTTTCCATCTCTCTCTGCCCCTTCCCTGCTGGAGCGCGTGCTCACTCGCTCTCTCTCTCTCTCTTTCTCTCTCTCTCTAGTATAAATAAACATTTTTAAAAAATTTTTTACAGAATTTTTTAAAAATAAATAAAAGTAAATAAAAATTAAATAAAAATTAATTAATTAATTAATAATACATGGCAGAGCACCTGGGTGGCTCAGTCAGTTAGTGTCAGACTTCAGCTCAGGTCACGATCTCATGATTCAGGAGTTTGAGCCCTGCATCAGTTGAGTTTAAACTCAAACTTTAAAAAATAACAATAATAGATGGGGGAGGGACGGGATGGGAGAAAAAAATAACAATAATAAATCATAATAAAATAAATAAAATACATGGAGACAAACAAAACTGAAAACACAAGGGTCCAAAATCCATGGGATGTAGTATAAGCTATTCCAAGAAAGAAGTTTATGGCACTACAGGCCTACTTCAACAAGTAAAAAAAAAATCTCAAATAACAACCTAACCTTACAGCTAAAGGAGCTAGAAAAGAACAAACAAAACCCAAAACCAATAGAAGGAAGAAAATAATAAACAGTAGAAATAAACAAAATAGAAACTAAAAAATACAATAGATCAATGAAAGCAGGAGCTGGTTGTTTTTGTTGTTGTTGTTGTTGTTTGTTTTAAAGACTTTTTTAAAATTATTTTTTCAGGGGCGCCTGGATGGCTCAGTCAGTTGAGCATCCGGCTCAGCTCAGGTCATGATCTCGCGGTTCATGGGTTCGAGCCCCGCGTCAGGCTCTGAGGTGACAGCTAGCTCAGAGCCTGAAGCCTGTCTTCGGATTCTGTGTCTCTCTCTCTCTCTGACCCTCCCCTGCTCACGCTGTCTCTCTCTCTCTCAAAAATAAACAAAACATTAAAAATAAATAAATAAATAAAATTATTTTTAAGTAATCTCTACACCCAACATGGGGCTCGAACTCACAACCATGGAATCAAGAGTCACATGCTCCACCAAATAAGCCAGCCCGGCACCTCAGGAGCTGGTTCTTTGATAAACCTTTAGCCAGACTCATAAAAAAAAATGATACCAAGAAAGAAGACTCAAAATCAGAAATCAAAGAGGAGAAATAACCAACTCTACATTAATACAAAGGATTATAAGGTAATATACAAAAAAATTACATGCCAACAAAGTGGATAACCTAGAAGAAAAGGATAAATTCCAAGAAACATATAACCTCCCAAAACAGAATCAGGAAGAAACAGAAAATATGAACAGACCAATTACCAGCAATGAAATTGAATCTGTAATCCAAAAACTCCCAACCAACAAAAGTCCATGACCAGACAGCTTCATATGTGAATTCTACCAAACATTTAAAGAGTTAATATTTCTTCTTAACTATTCCAAAAAAGAGAAAAGGAAGGAAAACTTCCAAATTCATTTTATGAGGCCAGCAGCATTACCCTAATACCAAAACTAAAAGACACGATGAAGAAAGAGAACTACAGGCCAAAATCTCTCAGGAATATCAAAGCAAAAATCCTCAACAAAATATTAGCAAGTCAAAACCAACAATTCATTTAAAAAATTATTCACCCAGGCACCTGGGTGGCTCAGGTCATGATCTCACACACAGTTCAGTTCGTGGTTCTCTGCTCTCTATGCAGAGCCCGCTTCAGATCCTCTGTCTCCCTCTCTCTGTCCCTCCCCCACTCACTCTTGCTCTCTCAAAAATAAACAAACATTAAAAAAAAATCACTCACCACGATCAAGTGGGATTTATTCCCAGGATGCCAACAGTGGGTCAATATTCGCGAATCAATCAACATGCTACATCACATTAACAATAAAGGAAAGGATAAGAACCATCAGATCATTTCAACAGATGCAGAAAAACCATTTGACAAAATATAACATCCACTGACAAAACAAACCCTCAAAATAAGTAGGTTTGGAGGGAACATACGTCAACATAATAAAGGCCATATATGAAAAACCCCATACTCAATAGTGAAAAACAGAGAGATTTCCCCTAAGATCAGGAATAAGACAAGGATGTCCACTCTCACCATTTTTATTTAACACAGTATTAGAAGTTCTAGTCATAGCAATCCGACAAGAAAAATGAATAAAAGGCAACCAAACTGGTAAGGAAGAAGCAAAATTTTCACCATTTGCAGATGATATGCTACTATATACAGAAAGACTCCACCAAAAAACTACTAGTGCTGATAAACGACTTCAGTAAGGTCACAGGACACAAAATCAATATGCAGAAATCTATTGCATTTCTATACACTAATAATAAAGAAGCATAAAGAGAAATTAAGAAAACAATCTCATTTATAATTGCACCAAAAATAATACCTAAGAATAAACTTAACCAAGGAGATGAAAGACCTGTACCCTGAAACTATAAAATACTGATGAAAGAAAATGAAGACAACACAAATGGAAAGATATTCCATGCTCATGGATTGGAAAAATAAATACTGTTAAAATGTCCATACTACCCAAAGCAATCTACATATTTAATGTAATTCCTATCAAAATTCTAATGACATTTTTCAAAGAAGTAGAACAAACAATCCTAAGTTTCATGGAACCATGTAAGACTCCAAACAGCCAAAGCAATCTTGTGAAACAACAAAGATGGAGGCATCATGCTTCCTGACTTCAAGTTCAAACGATATAATTCTAGCCTAAAAGCAGACATAGATGAATGAAACAAACTAAAGAGCTCAGAAATAAACCCACACTGGGGTGCCTGGATGATGGCTCAGTCAGTTGGGCATCCAATTCTTGATTTTTGCTTCAGGTCATGATCCTGGGGCTGTGAGATCAAATAAATCCCACTCCAGGCTGAACATGGAGCCTGCCTAGGATTCGCCCTCTTTCTCTGCCCCGTCATCCACTCATATGCTTGTATGCACTCTCTCTCTTTCTAAAAGGATATAAATAAATAAACAACCTGCTGATGTACTAGGGGCATGATCTTTAGAAAAAAGAAAAAGAAACAGACCCACACATAGATATCAATTAATTTATAACAAGGAAATCAAGAATATACAATGAGGAGGGGTGTCTGGGTGTCTCAGTCGGTTAAGCATCCAACTCTTGATTTTGGCTCAGCTCATGATCTCAAGGTTTGTGAGATCGAGCCCCACATCAGGCTCTGTGCTCAGAGTGGAGCCTGCTTGGGATTCTCTCTCTCTGTCTCTCTCTGTTCCTCCCCTACTTGTGCTCTCTCTTTCAAAATAAAAATTGAAAACCAGACAGTCACATGCCAAAGGATGAAACTGGAACACTATCTTATAGTATACACAAAAATCAATTAAAAATGATTTCAAGACTTGACATTAAGACCTGAACCATAAAACACCCAGAAAACTTAGAAAAACTTCCCCTTTATATAGGTTTTGGTGATTTCTTGGATTTGACACCAAAGGGCAAAGGCAACAAAAGCAAAATTAAGTGGTTCTACATCAAACTAAAAGCCTTCTACGTAGCAAAGGTAACAAAATAAAAGGCAACCTGTGAATTGGGAGAACCTATTTGCAAGTCATATATATGACAAGGCACTAACATCCAAAATACACATAAAAAAGAATTCTCAAAACTTGAAAACGAAAAAAAATCTCAGTTAACAATGGCCATAGGATCTACACAGACATTTTACCCACAGGTACATGAAAAGGTATTCAACATCACTAATCATGAGGGAAATGCAAATCAAACCACAATGAGAATATCACCTCAAACCTATGAGAAATAACAAGTGTTGGCAAGGTCAAGGAGACAAGGGAAGACTTGTGCACTGTAGGTGGGAATATAAATTGTTGCAAACACTATGAAAAAGAGTATGTTCCTCAAAAAATAAAAAAATAGAACTACCATATGATCCAGCCAATTCCACTTCTGAGTATTTGTTGAAAGAAAATGAAAATACCAATTTGAAAACATATATGCACTCCTTATTCATTGTAGCATTATTTACAATAGCCAAGACATGGAAGCAACCTAAGTCCACTGATGAATGGATAAAGAAAGTGTGGTATATATACAGAAGGGAGTATTATTCATCCCTAAAAAAGAAGCAAATCTTGCCACTTGAGATAACATGGATGGACCTTGAAGATTTTATGCTAAGTGAAAGAAGTCAAAGACAAATACTGATGATCTCACATATATGTGACATGTGAAAAAACAAACAAAAAAAGTCACAGATACAGAAAATATACTGGTAGTTGCCAATGGCCAGGGTTGGGCAAAATGGGTGAAGATGATCAAAAGGTATAACATTCACTTAAAAAATAAATAAGTCAACATATAAAGTACAGCATGCTGATTATAGTGAATAATTCCATTGTATATTTGAAAGTTGCTAAAAAAGAAAATCTTAGAAGTTCTCATCACAAGAAAAAAAATGCATTATCACATGTGCTGATGGATCTTAACTGGATGTACTGTGATCATTTCACAATATACAAAATACAGAATCATTAGGCTGCAGACCTGAAATTAATGATATGTCAATTATACCTCAAAAAATAAATACGAATTTGGGCATTTACAAAAAAACATTTTTTATACAGAAGTAGATTTATACACAATAGACTTACATTTAAATATACCTATATAGATTGGTATCATCAGACACACAAGTAGGAAAATATGACCCACTGTCAGGACAAAATTCCGTTAATAGAAACAGACTCAGAAAGGAGAGAAATAAAGCAATTAGCAGATAGAAAAAAAAGTTTTTTCATTTTTCTTAACGTTTATTTTTGAGAGAGAGAGTCAGAGCATGAGTGGGGGAGGGGCACAAAGAGAGGGAGACTCAGAATCCGAGGCAGGCTCCAGGCTCTGAGGTGTCAGCACAGAGCCCAATGCGGGGCTCTAACTCATGAACCATGAGATCATGACCTGGGCCAAAGTCAGACGCTTAACCAACTGACACACCCACCCAGGCACGACCGGTAGATAGAAAATTTTAAAATATTATAATGTGATTAAGAAATAATGAAAGACATTAACTTAACAAGTAGAGAAATTAAAGATATAAAAAAGAGGCAAGTGCTCAGCAAGTGGTGAGCCTGGGTGGCTCAGTCAGTTAAGCAGCTGGCTCGATTTCAGCTCAGGTCACGATCTCATGGTTAGTGGGCTAGAGTGCCACTGACACTGACAGTGCGGAGCCTGCTTGGGATTCTACTTCTCCCTCTCTCCCTGCCCCTCCCCTCCCCTCTCTCCCTCTCTCTCTCTCTCACTCACTCACTCACACACACACTCTCTCTCTCTCTCTCTCTCTCTCAAAGTCAGTAAACTTAAAAAAAAAAAAAAGAGGCATGTGCTACTTCTGGTGATCAAAAACATTATACTATAGCAACAAAATGACTGGTCAGCCTTTAGAGCAAATTAGACACTGTAAAAGAAAACATCAATAAACTCAAAGATACAGCACTAGAACTACAAAAAGGAAGCAGGGGAGGGGGGAATTGAGCTACTGAGCGATCAAGCCATGAAGACACATGGAAGAAACTTAAATGCATACTGCTAAGTGAAAAAAGAAAGTCAGTGTGAAAAGACTACATACTGTATGATTCCAACTATTTAACCCTGTGGAAAAGGCAGAACTATAGAGAAAGTAAAAAGATCAGTGGTCACCAAGGTACAGGAAGGGAGAGAAGGATGAATAGGTGGAACACAGGAGATTTGGGGGGACTACGAAATGATTCTGTATGATACTGTAAATGGCAAATACAAGACATTATACATTTGTCAAAATCCACAGAACTGTACAAAACAAAGTGAATCCTAATGTAAACTATGGATCTTAGTTAGCCATAATGTATTCCTTCATCATTTGTAACAAATGAACCACATAAATTTAAGACGTTAATAGGAAGAGGGGGATGTAGAGAGGGTATGTGAGAGCTCTCTGCACTTTCTGTAATCCTGGAACTGCTCAAAAAAATCATTAATTTAAAAAAAAATGAAAAAATGCGGACAAGTTGGAGACAACCTGAAAGAGCCAATGGCCAAAATCGAACTATTTGAGCAACAAAATAACATAGTTTCAAATTATAATCCAAAAATACTGCACCTAGACCTGCCATATCTTAGGCAAAAGAAATCTGCAGAACACAGTATGCTCAAACCTAACTGTGAGGGATGTTGCCACATCTCAGTACTATACTATCCGTTTTCCCCTCATCAACTACTACATTCCTAATCACGACCCCTCTCTCTCCTTTTCTCTTCCAGTGCCGATATTACAAGCATTATGCAAGGGTCTCCGCTAAGCTATCTCCACCCAAAGTCCCTCCAAGAACTCCTTTATCATCAAGGTTTCAACCTGGCTCATGACCCGCAAAATATCATCACCCCCTATCACGAGCACTATGTCTGCATCATCTGTCATTTCTACCTATACATTCCACATGTCAAACTCAACATGTCCCAAATTACACTCATTTTATCTACCCATATCAACATTCCCTACAAGCAGTTTCCCCATTTCAACCTCTGCTATCAATGATATCACCACTTGCCCACTCACCTAGTCCCAAACTTACAGTATTCTCCTTGTACCCTGTATCTTCCCCATTTATGACTAAGACTCATCATTTTCTTTCATACTGACCCTTTTCCTCTGCCACCTTATGGCCTTATTATTATATTCCTGAATTATTTCAATAGCTTCCTTCTGTATTCCCTGTTAAACTCTCCTGAATTTAACCTATATATATTACCAACAGTTTTCATTTAGCTAGCCCTCAATCGTTGGTAACTGTAAAGACTGTTGTGGATGATTTTAGTAGACACTATTGATTGGCTACCCAATATCCATTCTTCTTTCTTTGTTGAAAGAGCTCCAATTTTGTTTGGGGACCTCCACTTTCCCAAGTGACTCAGGGAAGTGAATCCTGGGATGAATCTTGATTGGTCTTACCCAATCATGGTAGTCCCATCCCCCAAGATTTAAGCCCAAGCATGTGGTTCAGTTTGGGTCATGAAATGTGAGTGAGAGGTAGCCCTTTTGAAGACTTCTGACAAAGATTTCTTTGCTCCTACAAATGTGACATAGAAAAAAACATGGTACTTTCTCAGGGTGCCTGGATCGCTCAGTCGGCTAAGTATCTGACTCTTGGTTTCAGCTCAGGTCATGATCTCACTGTGAGTTCAAGCCAAGTATCGGGATCTATGCTAATAGTGTGGAATCTCCTTGGGATTCTCTCTCCCTGTCTCTCTGCCCCTCCCCTGCTCGCTCTCTCTCAAAATAAATAAACTTAAAAAAAAGAAAAAAAAAACATGGTACTAACTCTAGATGTCATCACATTTGAATGAAATCCTTGGAACTCCAACAGCCAACCTGCACATAAAGCTGGTAAGCACAAAGGGGGCAGAGGCAAGAGTACTGAAAGAAGTAGAACCGAAGCCCAGGATATAGTCCCTGAGGAGGTTTGATATACACAACATCGATAAATCTCAGATGCATTATGCTTAATGAAAGAAATCACACAAAGAATTACGTGTTATAATGATTCTACATATATATTCCATATGAAGTTCTAAAATAGGCAAAATTAATCTATAGTGATACAAGTCAGATTATCAATTGCCTAGAGCAGGACTTCCAAGAAATGACTTGGAAAAGGAAACTTTTTAGGGTGATGAAAATGTTCTATATCATGACAGACGTGGTGGTTACAGTTATCAAAATTCATCCAATTATATCCTTAAAAATGAATGTATTTTTACTATATATAAGTTATATTTCAATAAACTTTATTTAAGAAAAACAGATAATTAGTACTATAGTATGCCAGATGGTTATAAATGCCATGGAGAAAAATAAAGTCAAAAAAAGAGTGTAAGAGGCAAGGAGGTAGGGGTCAAAGTATGTATATAATTTTAAACAGGGTGGTTAGGACAGGTCTCAGTGTCTTTTTAATAATTTTTAATAAAGATCTAAAGGAAGACAAAAGTGTGTACAAGAGACATCTGGAAGAAGGCAGGTCTAGACAGAGAGACCAGAACTGCAAAAGCCCTTGTCTTTTTCAGTGATTATATGGAAAGCCCTCTGAAGATTTTGAGTAGAGTGATCTGACATATATTTAAGTTTATTTATTTAGTTTGAGAGAGAGAGAAGGAGGCACAAAGTTAGGGAGAGACAGAATCCCAAGCAGGCTCCACACTGTCAGCGCAGAGCCCAATGCAGGGCTCAAACTCACAAATCACAAGACCATGACCTGAGCCAAGATCAAGAGTGGATGCTTAACTGGCTGAACCACCCAGGTGCCCCTGACTTATGTTTCGAAAGGATCACTCTGGGCGCTCAGTTGGGAAAAACTATAAAGTGGTAAGGATGCAAGCAGGGATCCCAGTGAGGAGGCAGCTGCAATCATCCCACGGTAGCTGAAATCAGGGAGGTGGTAAGCAGAAATGTTCAGATTCTGGATCAAAATTAAAGATAGTCTTTGCTAATGAACTGAAAGTAAAATTGAAAGAGAAGAGTCAAGGATAACCATAAGATGTGGAAGACATAGAAAGGACTAGGGCACCTGGGTGGCTCAGTCAGTTGAGCATCTGACTCTTGATTTCTTTTTTTTTTTTTAAACAGAATTTTTAATGTTTATTTACTTTTAGAGAGAGAGAGAGACAGACAGAGTGTGAGTGGGCAAGGGGCAGAGAGAGAGAGGGAGACACAGAATCCGAAGCAGACACCAGGCTCTGAGCTGCCAGCACAAAACCGGACGCGGGGCTCGAACTCTCAAACTGTGAGATCATGACCTGAGCCAAAGTCAGAGGCCTAAGGACTGAGCCACCCAGGTGCCCCCTGACTCTTGATTTCAAGGCAGGCCATGATCCCATCGTGGTAGGATCTAGCCCTATATCAGGCTCTGCACTGATTGTGGAACCTGCTTGAGATTCTCTCTCTCCCCACCCCTCTGCTCCTTTCCACCACTCATGTACTCTCTCGCTTTCTCTCTCTCTCAAAAAAAAAAAAAAAAAAAAAAAAACCACACACAAACAAAAAAAAAAAAAATGAAAAAAATGAAAAAGAGGAAGTGGAAGGACAAAAAAGCCATCCACTGAAATGAGGAAAATGAGGAAGCCTGTAGGGAAGAACTGGTTTACCTGGAACGGTGAGAATTTTATTTTGGTCAACTTAATCTCGAGACACCTATTAAATAGAGATGTAAAGTAGGCAGGTGGATATACAAATTTGGAGTTCAGGGAAGGGGTCTAAGCTAAAGATAAAAACCTGGGAATTGCCAGTATATAAAAAGGCACTTTAAAGGTATAAGCCTGGGGGCACCTGTGGCTCAGTCGGTCAAGCGTCCAACTTCAGCTCAGGTCACGATCTCATGGTTCGTGAGTTCGAGCCCCACATCAGGCTCTGTGCTGACAGCTTCGGATTCTGTGTCTGCCTCTCTCTCTCTCTCTCAAAAATAAACAAACATTTTTTAAAAAATTTAAAGAGATAAGCCTGGATGAGATCACTAAGAGACTGAGTATAGAAAAGGAAAGAAAAAAAATTCCAAAGGCTGAGCCCAAGGTCAATCTAATATTTGGAAACAGGAAAGAAAAAGAAACAGTAAAAGAGACTGAGAAGGAGTGGCCAGTGAAATAAAAGGAAAACCAAGAGGTGATCTCCTAGAAGCCAAAGGAAGAAAATGCTTCAACCAGAAAAGAAAGACCAACTGGAATAAATGCTGATAGATCAAATTAGATGAGGACTGAGAATTTACTGGACCTATTAGAGAACTATGGTCCCTTGAGGAACCCAAGCCCATGTAAACATTCCTTGTTCTAGATGAGTAATTCATATACTGCTATGTTCAAATTGTACTAATTAGAAATGACTGTGTATTTTTAAATCAAACTATTACTCCTAAAATGGAAGCAGTAGTATGTTAGTCTATTTTAAACATGATGTTTATTTTTGTCACTATTTGGTATTCTAAGTATTCTGGTAAATAATCACCTCTGATGTTTACCACTTTAACTCTAGCCTCATCAAACCCCAAACATTTCCACATATAAGCATCAAGATTTGCTATAACTTTTACCAAGACATGATTTTTGTTTTACTAAAAGGTTAAAATGTAACACTGGACAAAATATAACCATTGGATAGTAAAAATTATTATCCAGTGAGTATTAAAGGACACAAAGAGAAGACTCCTGGTACAAAAGCAGAAAGTCAGAGAAATATAAATTATTTTGGTACAAATGCAAAAGACACCATCTAACACACACATATAGGATGCACATTGTGATCCAAATCTTTTTACCCTGAGCCAAACAATGTAAAAGGCTTGGTTTAGGAGAGTCATGCTCTTATCTATTTAAAGATACATTTTAGTGGGCTCTTGCTGCTGTGCAAATTTTGCTATGAGACTATTTCAAGTCCTCTTCAAAGCGAAGGGAACAAGTAATCTGGTCCATTTCAAGGTAAATGACCTTCCTCAAAACAAGAGTAAGTAGAGTTCCTGGACAGGACAATAAGATAACATTCCATCAGACATCTCCATTTGAACTTGAATGCTAAAAATAAATTGAGCATACATTCTTCACAAAACCACAGGCACTAATGGTGCATGCAACACACTGCAATCCTAATTATTCCTTCTGGGCAAAGGATATTTGCAGCCCATTGCAATTCGTGATATAAGGAATAAGAATACTAACAAGTCATACAAGGGTATATTCACATGCATGGACTGACTGCCTTTCAACTTCTAGGTCAATATTTTTTGTGAGCTCCTTTTGGATGTTTCATTAAGCAGATTATGTTCCTTGACTTGAACATTTCAGTCCTCTCTCAAACAGATTAGATAGCAAGTTGTTCCTAAATTTGCCACTATGAGATAAGTGGCAGCTAAAATCAGAAAATTCTTGGTACAGCTTAAAACTGATTGTTTTTCAAGGGCGCCTGGGTGGCTCAGTAGGTTAGGCGTCCGACTCTTGGTTTTGGCTCAGGTCATGATCTCGGTGAGATCAAGCCCCAGGTCCGGCTCTGTGCGGACTGTAGAGTCCGTTTGGAATTCTCTCTCTCCCTCTTTCTCTGTTCCTCCCTCTCTCTCTCTCTCTCTCTCAAAATAAAGAAAGGAACTTAAAAAATAAAAACTGATTGTTTTTCATTTCAGAGAAACTCAGCTAAAGTCAGTTGCAACAAACAATTCCCCAATAACAAAGTAACAAAGTTCAAGGTTACAGCTATCTTTATTTTTATTTACATGGGAACAACAAGGTAATGGTACTTTTCACCCCTCCCTCAGTTTACTAAATCAATCCTTATAACCAATTAGAATACACTGTAGTATCCTTTTGGGTTGTTGAGTAATTGCTACTTTCATGCAACAAAAGCAGGTTTTGTTTAATCCTTTGCCAGTTTAAAAAACAAATGTGAAGCCTTTTGATGTCAGGAAATCCAAAAGCAAAGTGCTCCAAGTAACCAAATGAATCAATTCCATTTACATTTCTTAATCAAGTGCAAACCTAAAATAAGTAACCCTACAAGGACACATTAAATAAAAATTTTATTTTAGCACATTTGTACATCCCAAGTAGAAGAGACTTCTTTTCTTTTTTTTTTACAATAAACTTATTAGCACACCAATTTTCAAAACTAGTTTCCTGTATTTCAGTGAGACTGTCTGGATTCTGGAGGACATGGGAGGGGAAGAAGGGAAAAAATTATTAAAAATACTCTTCTAAAGAAGAAACATGGCTATGTAATTTCTACGCAAATGTTTGTTAACTTGCCCCGGCATAAAAACAGTGATGTCATTCTACACAGCAGTACAGCAAAGTTATAATGAACACTGAGTTTTTAAATCAATGACAACTTAAGGAAATTAAGAATATTCCTCAAAAATCTCCTCTCCCTAGAGTTCCACATCTGTCAAAAAGGAAAATGTGCCCATCTGGGGTTATATACACACTCAGCATCAACAAAAGTGAAGTCATTTTCCCCTGCGCAACAGGAAAAGTTGTTTTGTTTTTCTTTTCCCCCTTACAACTCTGCGCAATGAAAGCCAAAACTGGCTCTGTATAAAAAGACAAAAAGGGTCAGTCACATTCTACTAAGTAAAAGCAGCTTAACATCAAGAACCCCTCTTCCTTTAAAATAAAATCTAAAAAATAACTTTAAAAATTCTTTCTTACCTTTGCAAATTATTTTATCTTTGCTTCATTTTCTCTACTCTAAAATACAGATCTATCTTTAAAAAGAATATATAAGGAGCTGATAAATATCTGTCTGCATTGTGCTCTCACAGAAAAAGTAATGTGCTTGTATTACTATTTTATTTAGTGATTGCTATAGGAGCAATCACTAAATAAAATATCCAAACTTGATTCCAGTAAGAATATGAACTATTTTTACTATAACACCAATAATATTTACTGCACCAAGTTTTGTGGTTTATTTCCTAATCTAGTACAACTACTTCATCAGCTTTAAAATTACCCCAAACTGACTAGAATACCAACTCTCTACAGCTTTGTGAAATTGTAAAATAGTTGCAAAACTTTAGGCACCATGACTATGTCCCTCTCTATTAATATTTAACATAACTAAACAAAGAAAGCAAATATTTCAAGTTGGCTTTACTAACTGTCACAATTCAAACTACAGGTCAACATCCAAACTAACAAAATCACAACAAAACCAACATAATATTTTAAACAAAGGGCAGTTCAACCAAGCTACCATGAAAAATTCAGACTTCTACATCCTAATTATTTGAAAAGTTGCTCAACTGTTCAGATTTTTGTCACTGTTAATTTGTTCCCTATCAGGAATATATCTATGGTTTTTACTTTCTACCTGGGCCACTTTTATCTTAGGTTTTACACTTCTGGATCTTTCAACCATTAGAGATCAACCATCAAATTACTTCAACAAGTAGAAATAGCAACACCGCTCCCAAACAGCAATTTTCTGCATTGCTAGACACTTATCTAGTCGGTAGATTTATACCATTGTTCATTCTTAGTTCCTTAAATGTAAAAAATACCCAGAGAATGGTGGCATACCTCTAAATTGGTTTAAATATGGTACAAAGTTATTTTTAGTTAGGTTCAAGTTTTAAAAAGACATTAATCATTCTTCTCAAAGGCTAATCTACTCAAGTTCCTCCCATATTAAAAAAAATTAAAAGCTTAATTTCTCTCTTGTAAGAAAGAAATGTATGTAATGCTCAAGTAAAAGGACATTAAAATTATAGAATAATAAATCTAGTATCAAATCAGGGTCAGTATCATACCTATTATTAATAAAAATAAGTCTGACATTTATTCTAATGATGGTCCTTTCGAACACTAGCATGGCTAAACGTCCTCTACGTGTAATTTCAAATGTAATTCTTTTGTTTTTAATTCTATCTTCTAGTGTGCAAAAAGGGAAGAAAACCCCCATACACCCTTATAAACTGGTTCTTACTGATGAAAAAAAGGGATACAAGAAACTTTCATGTATTGTTTAAGAACTGTGTCTATTCCCTCCTTGCATGCTAGAAAGATGCAAAGACAAACACTTGCAACTATTCAGACAGATCATTCCACAGTTGTAACTTTCATCACAGTTCTCAAAGCAGTATGGTGAGGTCAGCTCACAAATAGCTTAAGTAGCAAAACTAGAAATTGGTGGTAGTAGTATCAGGCTACATAACAGCCTCTCCAAAGAATATGAAGTAAGAGAACTGAAATGTGCTGGCAACATGCCAAGAGACTGGATGGAATATAGCTTTGAGCAATGAATACGCAGAGTTTACAGTATATAACATAGCAATTCATCATCTCTTACTCCTCCTTGTATAAAACCAAAATTAGCCATATACAGGAGGTCATTTAACACTACCAAATTTCTCTATACCTGTGTCTTGAAAGACATCCGGGCATGCAATGATTTGGTTGAACTAAATACATACCCTATAAAGGAGTATGGGACTTCCATCCTACATGGAGATGAAGAACGTAAAAGAGGTATTATTACATAGGTATTATTCTACATAGCATAGCTTTTATTCTCTAAGGATTATACTGCCTGGGCCTAATTCTAAATGCTTAGGTTTTTCTATATTGTCAGTTCTAAGTGATAATCTCTGCAACTTGTTGGCTTTTAGAACTGTTAAACCTTCTCAGGAGATTTAACAATTTATTCTATCCAATCAAAGGACCTAATTTTGATAAGAAACAACTGCTTTGACCTAGTCAAATATGTTACTTTTACAATTTCACCTTTGTTGAATCATATTTTAAACAAAATAAGAAAACCTAATTCTTAAGTCTTTGATTTTCTAACCATATTTTCTTTCTGAAGAAACAAAAGAAAATGTAGTTATTTTAGGCAAAAGAAACATTATCAATTCAAATGAAGACACATTTTACACGTATTTTGTGCCAGACATTACGTTGAAAACTGAGGAAACAAAGATAAAGATGTTTATGGTCTTACAGAGCTGACAATCTAGTTGAGGAAAATGACCCACTTAGAAATCAATCATATCTTCATATCTCCCTCCCCCTCCCCTTCTCCCTCTCTCTCTCCACTGTACTAGCTACAGAAACAAAAGCTCTGGTATCACCCAGGAAAGTGTGAATAAGTCTGCCAGGGAGGACAGAAAAATCTTGAGAGAAGATGAGCTATACCTTGAAGGATAAAAATTTCACAAGGGAAAGGGGACACTTCAAGCTAAAGACAGAATGAACAAAAGCAAGAAAACACAAAAACGTCTGGTGGGACACCTGTGTGGCTCAGTCGATTCAACGCCTAACTCAAATTCAGCTCAGGTCATGATCCCACAGTCTGTTGAGTTCAAGCCCCACACTGGGCTCCATGCTGACAGCTGGGAGCCTGCTTGGGATTCTCTCCCTGCCCCTCCCCTGCTCAATAGTGCATGTCCCAGCTCTTTCTCTCTCTCAAAATAAATACATAAACTTAAAAACAAAAAAAGTGTGACAAAGCCCTGTGGCAAAAGTGGAGAACAACTATTTCTAGTACATTACTTACTACCCTTCTACCTTCACCCATGACAGACAATACTAATCAATTAAAGCATGTTTAAAGCCCACATGAGACTCAAAGTCCTTTTCAACAGATTACCCAAAATCAATGGAAGGATATTAAGTCCATGAGATGAAATTTACAAGGTATACCGACCGAGTCTAGAACTAGAAAGTGGTGGGACTTGAGGCTAGAGGGGTACATTAAGGACATATTATAAAAGAACATGAATGCTAGGCTAAGACATTTAGATTTTATCCTGTGAGCAATAGATCAAAGAATTTTATGAAAAATATGGATGTGATCAATACTGGTAGAAGTATGAAAAGTACATCTGAACAGACAAAATAAAGGCAGGGAAAAAAAAACAGCTAAGAGGCTATTGCAATAATCTAGTTAAGATACAATGAAGCCCGACCTTCAGTGATGACAACAATCTATGGCAGGCTATAAACAAAATGGGAGGGGTATGGATTCTATAACTCATGGTTTTAAAACAATAGTTTGAGAAAAACTAGTATTCTAGTTGGAACTCCCAAATAATATTCAAAAAAGAAAAGACAAATTAAGGTAAAGACTGGAATTAAAGAAGTGAATCACAATGATACTCAAGATTACTCAAGACTATAAATTCAGAAATAGTTATTTCAGGTTTAGCATCAAGGAGAACATCCTCATGACCAGACTAATACTCAGCAAGTCTTTTCTTCCTGAGGGCACTAATACTCTAGCCAAACAACAAACTCTATTCACCTTACATGCCCCCACAATGCAGGGTCAAATTCACACTCCCAGTGAGATGCAGAAAGCACAAAAGTCCAACTGAAGACCAATGTTTGAAACTATGTAGGAAGTTCCACTTTATCCAAAAATTTACAACAATGTATTTATTTTACATGAAATAAATCTTCTGTAAACCCTACTACTATTCTACCATGAACTAAATCATATCCCAACCTTTTAACCCTAGACTTCTTTGTGTGGAATACAATCTAGCTCTAACACTTAGGGCAGTATGGGGGAAAAAAAAAAAAAAAAAAAGCAACTACCTAGCACTTCTGGAAAATGTTTAATAAGTTAAATTATTCTGATTAAAACTAAAAACTTCATTATAGCTCAAAAGGCCAAAGACGGTTAACTATTTTGGAAAAAAAGATTGTTTAACTTTTGCAAAGGCTAAGGTATTGATGTGAAATCCAAGTACAACATGTTAACATGCATGCTGGAAAAGCTACCATTACTGTTTAAGACCTAAGGATACTCACATTAAGAATAAAATTATCCTGTAGTGAATGCCAACAATGCACCTGTACTATATAGATATATATTCAAGGGTTCTACTTCACCATCCCAATTCTTTTCTGTACTAATAATAAACTGTCAAAGTGAGATTCTCCACTATACATAAGCTAAAATGAAAAATATGAACTACAGAGATAAAATTTGTGATATATTGTTTATTCTGAGAAAGCAAATCACATGTTTATCATAATCTCTCTCTTTTCCAGAAAGAAATGGAGTAGCTATTCATGAGCAGAGTCTACTTCTCATGATGTCATTCCAAAGCCATTACTAAATGTTACACATGTTACGCTTCCTTCAAATCAATCACGAAACAAGTCATCCTAAGACTGAGGTCAAATTCCATTCAACTAAAAGAGTTCCAAACTTGAAGTAATGGTCCATTTACTAAGTAATATTCAAAGCCCAAATTCCAGAAAAACCCTCCTTTTGTACCTCCCCCACTTAAAAAAAAACAAAAAAAAAACCCAGTCTTCTACTTTTAGCTCATTGTAATGGAATGTGACCTGTAGTTAAGGGCTTTTCCATTCCTTCTTTACTGTTTAGAGAACATGAAGCCTATCTATTCTCTCTCATAAGAGTAATATATTTCTTAAAAGAAAAAAGTGAAGTATAGGTGGTTAATCATTTAACAATTACAACAAGCAAAAGGGAAATTGGTTTACTTGATTTCTCATGCATGACAGAATGAATGTATTTAAATGATAAATGAATGTATTTTTATCTTACAACACTGGTCCAACATCTAAAGGATCTATGATTTATACGACTCCTAATAAATCAAGTAAGGAAGGAGACGTTGAAACTACACCTACTTAAATAAATCTTCACACACAAAATTACTATAAACATCTTTTCATGACAAATCATACTTCTGTCATTGAACTTATACGCTTAAGTACCTACCTGATCACAAAGAGGAATATATTTAAGAAATGTACTTCAAAGTCTAAAACACATCTATCTGGGGTTCAGTTAGCATTTTTAAAAAAATATTTATTTGACTAGATGATCTTCAAAGTTTCCATACTTTAACCCAGGTTTTAAAATGAACAAATTGCAGACAAAAATCTCTCCCACAATAACCCCGTTAAGGATATATTTTACTTACATTCTTCCTACACCTTCATACATGTTAGTCTCATCTATCAAAGTCATAATCTCTGTATCTGTAAGATGTGCATGCTTTTTCGTTCTGTTTAGCTGTTCAATCTGTATGTCTGCAAGCTTCACCTTCTGTTGAGTGTCAATAACTTTGGCTTGAAGCTCTGTGAAGGCCTAATAAAAAGAAGTCTTTCTTTTAGTGGGTGAAACATTTTACAGTAAACACTTGAGTCAAATCCAAATATATTAAAATAAAGCATGTTAATCAGAAACAAAGTTGTGAAATTTACCAGCATAAACATCAATAAAAGTCAATACAATTGTAGGGGGGCCTGGGTGGCTCAGTTGGTTAAGCGTCCGACTCCAGCTCAGGTCATGATCTCGTGGTCCATGAGTTCAAGCCCCGCATCAGGCCCTGTGCTGACAGCTCAGAGCCTGGAGCCTGCTTCAGATTCTGTGTCTCCCTCTCTGCCCCTCCCCTGCTTCCACTCTGTCTCGTTCTCTCTCTCAAAAATAAACATTTAAAAAACTTTTTAAATAAAGTAACCAAATTAGTTGAAGAAATATAAATGGCTTACACAGGTTTGAACTATTATGAGGAAAGACAGGTACTTAGACCCATTTCTTCTGACCCCTTAGGTATGTTTCTATTTTACTGTCTACAGTAACATTCAGGATACAAATATTTTTAAAACAAAGATGAAAAAAATAAAAAAAATCAAAACATTGGTAGAATTGCATCATGATCTTCATATGCACATACCAAGCCAAATTTGAGCCTCATGTACATTTAAACACAGTTCTTGGATACTCTTATTTAAGTGCCTGGAATGACTTTCAACTGTTGTCAAATTTATGCCTTAATATAACATTTGTGACTGCCTCTCCACCATCCCCCAAAAAAGACTTATAAAGACACCAGAAGATAAAACCTTTAAATAACAAGTTTGTTTTTTAGTTAATCTAACTGGCTGTCAAAACTATCCAATTTAAGTCTCCAATCATTTTCTTAGTTCGCATTCATTGTCCAGGGGTTTCTTAACAACAAATTCTAATCCTGGGCGTTAAGTCCACTCACAGCTGTACTCTATTTAGCTCTTTCACTAAACCCTGACTTACATTTGAACTTTTAACAGAAAAAAAGGTAAACTTTTAGAATGCTTTAAGCATTCTTCAAATTAATTCTGTTTTGCATGTAAACTTACAGGTCATACCTGATTGTTCTGTACACACTGCTAAAAGAAGCTGGTATATAGTTCAAGCTGAAATATTACAGCATTAGAGAACACCATATTAAGGGCTAAACTTAAAGTTTCAAATGAAGAAAGACAAAGAGCCAAGTTAGGTACATGTAAATCCTCAGCGCAATAACAAACAGCTTCATTTAATAGGAGCAACAAATATTTGAGCTCTCATTTCACACGCAAAGGTTCACCCCAATGAAGTGTTAAGACGTAAAATTTGCTCTTCTGAAAACCCTAAATAAACAAAAGGTGTGGAGAGAAGCAGAGAATAGTGGACTCTTATCCCAACTTTGGACTAAATATTCTCTGAAACTCAGTTTCCTTTTCTAGAAAAGTACAGGTTTAAAGTAGACGAAGTCCAGGATCCTTTCCCTGTCAACCCTTAAGAGGCAAAAACGTTTCCGGGTAACAACACATTTCTAAACAACAGTTTGAAGAAAGAAACCCAATTCCTTCTGATACCGATTTTATTTGGCAAATTTTACGGGCTTGTTCTTATTTCTTTTTTTTTTTTGGCAGGTCCTTCACGAAAAGGGGAAGGGAAGGCAGGACTGGGAATCAAAGCCCTGCTATGAACATTGCTATGAGACTATCTAACTTTCAAATGTATGTACATACTATAACCTTTCAAAGCATGAGATGGAGTAAGTGGCCTAAAAATACAGTATGGACTTGGGAGTTTTTCAAAGCAAATGAAAATTAAGAATTACAGATGCCTCAGCCCGGGCAAGTCGTCGAAGGGGCTCCAACTTGAAACGCTTACTTCAGCCTTACTATGGAACTGAAGGCTCCAGGCAACGAAACGGCTCTGGAGCTCGGAACGAGAGGCTAGGCCAGCTATCGGCCCGCCACACTAATCCAAACCAGCCTAGCCGGCTCTTAGGCAGAAAGAGCTGCTCGCCCCCCACGCCATACTAAGGAGATCCAGTCCCGCCTTAGGACTCTGGGAAATCACTCCTCAGTTCCCTGGGGCCTCTTTCCTTCCTCTGGACTCCAGTCTTACTCGATATTCTTGACTACAGTCCCCTTAGCTTCCAAAGAGAAGCCTCTGCCAGGTGAGGGACCCTCTTTTACCTTCTTCAATTCCAGATCCACGGGAGCCGCCATCTTGGTTCACTCGGTGCGCCTGCGCAGTAGGAGAAAGCCCGAAAAATGGTGGGGGAGGGGCGCGCCTTAGAGGTTTGACTATCCCCTTTCTTTCTGCGCCTGCGCATGAATCGCACTAGCTGGGCTTCTTGAAATGTTCTGTGTACCCGTTACGTCTTCCTCACATGACCTATCAGGCTTCGCACGCAGATTCTGAGGATGGTTTTAAGCACTGTGACAAATACCGTACTTTGTGCTTGCTGAATAGAATTGTATGCAGATCCAGCCAAAACCTTTTCAGGCATTCGTTCCTTCAGCTAGTCCCAGTACTGTCAGGGAGGTGGAAGAATCAGCCTGAGCCTCCGGCAGGCCAATATGGAGGAGACCAGAAGTCTTGGTTGAAGTGTTCTTCCAAAGAATTTATTTCTGCTGAAATCCCCTGGAAGACCTTCTAGACACAGTAGTTTTCAAGAGAGGACAAATAAGTTTATTAAAAGAGTACAGACTCTGGTCCTCACCCCAAACTTAATTATTTACAATCTTTGACACTGGGGCCAGGAAATTTGTGTTCGGAAACTCCCCTTATCACCTGATGCAAGTTACCTGCAGACCACATTCTGAGAATCTGCTGTAAAATCTTTGGCATTTGAACCAGAAGGATGAATAGCAATTAGACTTTAGAAATGGATGAAATGGATGTTTTACCTGATGTCGAGAACAAGGGCAAGAGGAAATGTAGATAAATTTCCTTATAACCTGAAGTCCATTGACAAATACTTGAGACAGGCAGAGTAAGACTTTCCTCCAGGAACTCCCAACAGTTTTAATGTTTTGCAGGAGGGGGAAAACTCTTAGCTAAAAATAGAATCTTGTGAGTCTTCTTTAGCATATGAAAGTCCTTTGGAAACTTCACCTTGTCTTTACCGCCCCCAACTCCCCAGCTATGGTAAAACCTTTGTTCCCCAACTATGGTAAAACCTTGGTTTGGGAGCATAATTCTTTCAGGAAACACTCTTGTAATCCAAAGCACCCTTAACATCAAAGTGAATTTTAAGAACCATTGGCTCAGTTGGGATCATGTGACATTCAGCATCACGTAATGGACTTATTGCAAGACAGCGCTCATTTATCAAGTTAAAATTTATTGGAAATGTTTGCTCATCTTGTGGAACACTCGCAAAACAAATTACTTGCAATCCACAGTTTTACTGTATATAATCAGTCACTCCTCACAATCCCAGCGCAGCTCTTTCTGCCCCCAGATCCTGTCCCTGTGCTTTAATAAAAACACCTTTTTGTGCCAAAGAAGTCTCAAGAATTCAGGGCGCCTGGGTGGCTCAGTCAGTTAAGTGTCCGACTTTAGCTCAGGTCATGATCTCACAGTTCTTAAGTTCAAGCCCCGCTTGAGCTCTGTGCTGACAGCTCCAAGCCTGGAGCCTGCTTCAGATTCTATGTGTCCCTCTCTCTCTGTCCTTCCCCCACTTGCATTCTATGTGTCTCTCTATATAAAATAAATAAACATTAAAAATAAAAAAATAGATAAACTCATCTTGAAATGCAAATGAAATCTCAAGGAACCCTGAATAGCCAAAACAATCTTGAAAAAGAAGAGCAAAGTTGGAGGACTCACACTTCCTGAATTCAAACCTAATTACAAAGCTACAATAATCAGGAGGCCTGGGTGGCTCAGTTGGTTAACCCAATAATAATAAATTTTTTAAAAAAAGAAATAAATAACAGAGAAATGAAAGAGAGAAAGAAAGAAAGAAATGAAATGAAATCAAGAGCTGGTTCTTTGGAAAGATAAACAAAACTGATAAACCCTTAGCCAGACTCATCAAAGAAAAAAAGAGGAAGGACCCAAATAAATAAAATCAGAAACAAAAGAGAAGTAACAACTGATACCACAGAAATACGAAGGATTATAAGAAAGTGCTGTGAAAAATGATATGCCAAAAAATTGGACAATCTACAAGAAATGGATAAATTTCTAAAAACATACAATCTTCAAAAATTGAATCAGGAAGAAATATAAAATCTGGGGAGACTAATAACTAGTAGTAAAATTGAATGAGTAACAAAAAAACTACCAAGAAATAAAAGTCCAGGACCAGATGGATTCACAGGTGAATTCTACCAAACATTTAAAGAAGTTAGCATCTATTCACTTTAGGATGCCTAGGTGGCTCAGTCAGTTGAATGTCCAACTCTTGATTTTGGCTCAGGTCATGGTCCCAGGGTTGTAGGATAAAACTCTGCATCGCGGAGCCGGCTTGGAATTCTCTCTCTCTCCCTCTGCCTCTGTCCCTGGCTCATGTTCTCTCTCTCTCTCTCTCTCTCTAATGCTAAACAAAACAAAACAATAACAACAACAACAGCAACAAAGAAAAATAAAAGGAATGAAATTCTAACACCTTCTACAACATGGATGAACCATGAGGGCATACTGCTAAGTAAAATAGACTGGTCACAAAAAGACAAATATTGTATGATTCCACTTACAGGAGGGACCTAGAGTAGTCAAAATCATAAAGACACAAAGGAAGATGGTGGTTGCCAGAGGATGAGGAGAAAAGGAGGAATGGAAAGTTATTGTTTAACAGGTAGCATACAGATTTTAGTTTTACAAGATGAAAGGGCTTCAGGAGATGGATGATGATGATACTAGCAGAACATTATAACTTTATTTCATATCACTGAGCTGTATACTGTTAAATTTTATTCTGTGTATTTTACTACATAAAAAAATGGAAAAAATTTTATTTCTTTCTTTTACAAATCCACATGTCTTTTTCTTTTTCATAATGATATGTAATGATATATTCTTGCCTAATAGAACATAATGAACATAATTATTTTAAAATTTCTTTACAACGTCTTATCACCTCAGTTTTTCTGAGTGTGAGTTCTTTGGGAGCATCTGCTGATCTCTTTAAAGACAGTTGATTTTCTCCTTTGACTTATGAGTTTTTGATTAAGAACATATCTTCAAAGTGTAGCATTTCCTGAGCTGTAGAAACGTCTCTACACATGGCTTCATAATCACTTCTACCAAAGCCCTATGAACACTTTACCTAGGTTCATAGGTTCCAGACCAGGTTTTATGTTAATTCTTGACACAACTTGAGAGCAGCAAATCCGGAGAAAAAATAAAACTTGCCCTAGGCATAAAGTTGGCAGAATGTGATATATATTTATGGACTGGAAGCCACTGTAATGTGTTTCTCCCTTTCATTTGGGTCTTCAAAATAAATTATTTCCTTTCTCTCTATGAAAGTTCTAAAATGGCAGGAAGAAACTGTAAAAGTCCTGAAGTGTTTCCAGTCCTTAGACACTTACTACAGAATAGCCATGACGTGCTTGCTTTTATTATCTTCACAGAACAAATAGACTTCACGGTGAAGGCTTCACAAGTACACAGACTCCTTCCACAGTAATCCTTCCAAGGTTTAATCTGTCCACAGTTGAGGAACTTAAAAAGGTGATTTATAATTCTTCAGCCTTGTTTATGCATGCTCAATACACTTATTTATTCATTCAACAAATATTTATTAAACCTCTGTTAGACACTGATCTCTGTCTTTGGGGTATAGCAGTAACAAGAGAAAAACTCCCTGGTCAGAGAGTTGGCAGCAAGGTGTGGGAAGGGTGTGCACCGACCATTAAAGGCCTTTGCAAGCTACAGTCAGGGGTTAGAATATTATTCTGAGTATGATTGGAAGGCACTGAATGATTTCAAACAGGGTATTGATCTGATATGAAGAGACCAATGTGATCCCATTTTAAAGAGGTCATTGTAGGTGCTGGGTGGCAAATGGATTGGAAGAAACAAGAATGAAAACAAAGAGACCAGTTAGGAGACTATTGAAGTGGTGTGAGAGAAATGATGGTAGTCTGGGTGAGGATAATAGCAATGGAGGTAGAAAGAAGTACATGGATTCAGGTAGAGGTTACTGAATTTGATGAAGGAATGGCTTGGGATCAGGGGAGAGGCAATGAAAGAAAGAGGAACCAGGGGCACCTCTTGGTTAAGCGTCCAACTCTTGGTTTTGGCTCAGGTCATGATCTCGAGGTTTGTGGGTTCGAGCTCTACGTGGGGCTCTGAGGTGGCAGCACGGAGCCTGCTTGGGATTCTCTCTCCCTCTTTCTCTCCCCCTCTCTCTGTCCCTCCCTGGCTCTTTCTCTCTTTCTCTCTCTTAAATAAATAAATAAATAAACTTTAAAAAAAAGAGAAACAAAGAGAGGAACCAAAAATCATTCCTATATTATATGATTCCATGCATATGGAATTCTAGAATATGCAACCAAACAAGATCAGTAGTTACCAGAGAGGATTGAGGATGAAGGGGACTGGGAAGAAGATAGAAGAAAGGGATTACAAAGGAGCATTGCATAACTTTTGTAGTGACAGATATGTTTAGTATCGTGATTGTGGAGATAGCTTCCTGGCTGGAAACTTCTCAAATCATACAGTTTAACATATTCAGTTTATTGCATGTCAATCATACCTCAAGAAAGCTGATTTATTTGTTTCTTTGTTTGTTACAGGTGTGTGGGGTTTTTAAAGCTTTTTAGTGTTTATTTATTTATTTGTTTGTTTATTTTTGAAAGAGAGAGAGAGAGTGTGTGGGCTCAAGCGGCCAAGAGGGAGAGAGAGAGGAGGACAGAGGATCCCAAGCAGGCCCTGTGCTGACAGCACAGAGGCCAATGTTGGGCTTAAACTCACGAACCATGAGATCATAACCTAAGCCGAGGTCAAACACAACCAACGGAGCCACCAAATGTTTATTTATTTTTGAGAGAGAGAGAGAGAGAGCAGGGGAGGAGTAGAGAGAGAGGGAGACAGAAGATCTGAAGCTGGCTCTGCACTCACAGCAGAGTGCCCAATGGGGGCCCGAACTCACAATCCACCAGATCATGACCTGAGCCCAAGTCAGACACTTAACCTGCTGGGCCACCCAGGTGCCCCAAGAAAACTTGTTTTAAAAGGAAAATGAAGGCTGCTAGGTTTTTCACCTGAGCAAACTAGTTGAATGGTAATGTCTTTTACTGAAAAGAGAAAATTAATTCTTTTTTTAAAGTATTTATTTAGAGAGAGAGAAAGAGAGAGAGAGAGAGAGAGAGAGAGAGAGGGAGGGAGGGAGAGGCAGACAGAGAGGAGAATCCTAAGCAGGCTCTGTGCCACCAGTGCAGAACTGTGCAGCTCTCCCACGAACTGTGAGATCATGACCTCAGCCAAAATCAAATTGGACATTTAACTGACTGAGCCACCCAAAAACCCCGAAAAAATTAATTCTTATGATATAGCCTGCATGCAGTCTCAAAGCCTCTGTGTGGGAATAATAAGGTTTATCCCTCTGCTTTGTGAATAGACTATGTTATTTAAAATAAGTTAAAGTATATGTTTAAGCGCTATAACAGAGATCTCAAATGGCTAAAATAAGATAGAAGCTTATTTCTCCCCATCACAATCATCCAGACAAAAGCAGTATAGGGTAAGTATGTGAATTCCACAAGGCCAGAGTTCCCAGGCTCCTTCTATTTTATCCATATGATTCAAGATGACTCATCACCACCATGTCCATAGCCTAGCTAGAAGAAAGGAGAACAGAAAGGAGGAGGCTCACTCCTTCTCTTTAAAGCCAGGTCCTCAAATTTATAGATATGGTTCTGTTCATATCACATTTGCCCAAACAGAATCACGCAACCATTCCTGGCTGTTAGAGCGTCTGGGAAGTGTAGTTATTGTTATGGGTAACTATGTGTCTGTTCAATACCAGGGATTCTATTATTTTAAAGGAAAGTAGAAGACAAATATTGGACGGGTGATACCAGAGTTTTTCAGCTTACAAATCCATATCCTATTCATCAGGTCATTTGATCTTTGCAACTTTGTAAGATAGATAGATCCTCAAGGGTTCATTCAATCTGAGAAGGACTTTAGCACTTTCAAAACATTTAATAGCTATAAATGAGATCTATAAGATCTAAGGAAAATTATTTACTTCTCAGAGCTTAGTTAGAGATAATAGTACTTATGAGTTGTCATGTGAATTAAATGGGATTATGCATGCAAAGTTTCTGGTATATAGTTGCTTCTAATTAACATTAGCTATTATTATGTGTCAAGTATTGCAAAACCACAGATAAATAAAAGGGCAGTTCATAGTACAGTGGGGGGTCACAAATAGAGAGTTATAAAAGAATATGAAAATTCTACTGTAGAAAAAATGACTCCAGGAGCTGGAGGAACACACAGAAAGGCCTCCTAACCCCTGGGAGGAGTCTTATAGGTTGGAGCCTTGGTTGGTTGCTGGAGGGAAGGATAGGACAATTCGGTGAAGGGGATTAAGATGTACAAACTTCCTATTATAAAATAAATGATTCACAAGGGTCCCTGGGTGGCTCAGTTGGTTAAGCATCCAATTTTGGCGTAGATCATGCTCTCATGGTTCATGATTTTGAGCCCTGCATCAGGCTCTCTGCTGTCAGCACAGATCCCTTTTCAGATTCTCTATTCCCCTCTATATGCCCATTCCCCGCTAGTGTGCACACACTCTTCCTCTTTCAAAAATAAATAAATATTAAAATAAATATTTACATGATTCACAGTGATGAAAAGTAAAACATAAAATACAGATATAGATCAATATATAGAAGTTCCTGCCAAAAAAGGGAGAAGGATTATTCCTAATACTCCTAGAAGAGACAGGCACCAAGGCTAAAGCCTGGTGTCTTCAGGGAAATAGGAGTTGTTTGGTGGTGTGGCTAGAGTATGAAAACTTATTAAATGTGAAGAAAGGGCCAGAGAGATCGATGATGGCCAATGGCAGAGGGCCTTCCAAGTCAAGCTCAAAAGCTTGGATTCTATCTTCTGGTCACTGAGTTCCCTGGAGTATTATAAACAGGGGACTGACTAGTCACATTTATACTCCAGAAGATTACCATGGCTACTTCATGTAGAGTGATTCCCAGAAGGCAGAAGATACAAAACTAGATCAGAACTGAAGCAGCTCAAATATCCATCCGCCGATGAATGGATAAAGAAGATGTGGTATATATCCATGTATATTACATATATACATATATATATTTATATGTATACACACACAATGGAATACTACTCAGCAAACAAAAAGAATGAAATCTTGCCATTTGCAACAACGTGGATGGAGCTAGAATGTATTATGCTAAGTGAAATAAATCAGGCAGAGAAAGACTAACATCATATGATTTCACTCATATGTGGAATTTTTTTAATGTTTATTCATTCTTCAGAGAGAGAGAGAGAGCAAACATGAGCGGGGGATGGACAGAGAGAAAGACACAGTCTGAAGCAGGCTCCAGGCTCTGAGCTGTCAGCACAGAGCCCAACTCGGGGCTTGAACCCATGAATCGCGAGATCATGACCTGAGCTGAAGTCATATGCTTATCTGACTGAGCCACCCAGGCACTCCATAGAATTTAAGAAACACAACAGATAAACATAGGGGAAAGAAAGGAAAAGAGAAAAGCAGAGGAAGGCAAACTGTAAGAGACTCTTAAATATGGAAAACAGAATGGGGGTTGCTAGAAAGGAGGCTGGTAGGGGGTTGGGGTAGATGGGTGATGGGCATTAAGGAGGGTACTTGTTGGGATGAGCACTGGGTGTTGCATATAAGTGATGAACCACTGGGTTCTACTCCTGAAACCAGTACTACACTGTATGTTAACTAACTTGAATTAAAAATGAAATGAAATGAAATAAAGGAACATAAAGCAACATTAAATTAAATTAAATTAAATTAAATTAAATTAAATTAAAAGAACTAAAGCAGCCATCCACATCTGGCCAAGGGGCCACAACTAAGGTAGTGGAAGAAGAGGAGAGCCTCAGAGTTTATCTGCTCTTCAAAATTTCTGTCCTGTCTTGACCAAGTTCTCTCTTAACTCTGCCTTATCACAAGTCCTTTTGTATCAAATTACTAGAGAAATATCTTCTTTAAACAGACTCTTTTTTCTTTTTTAAAAAAGTATTTATTTTTGAGAAAGAGAGTGCAAGCAGGGGAGGGGCAGAGAGAAAGGAGGACAGAGGATCCGAAGTGGGCTCTGCACTGAGAGCAGAGAGCCTGACGCAGGGCTTGAACTCATGAATTATGAGATCGTGACCTGAGCCAAAGTTGGACGCTTAATCGACTGAGCCACCCAGGCACTCAGAGAAATATCTTCTTTAATAACTATTCTATATAAGGGTGACCAACCATCATGGTTTGCCCAAGAATGTACCAGTTTCTGCACTAAAAGTCCTGTGTTCTGGGAAACCCTTCAATCCTGGGTAAGCCAGAATATTGGTTGTCTAACCTTCAGAGATTTAGGGAGACACAGTGTGGCATAATGGTTAAAAGCAAATTCTGGACTTGCCTGGATTCAATTCCAAGCTCCATTGTGTATCTGGTACAGGACTTAGAGCAGGTCACTTGCTGTAGCCCAGTTTCCCCACATGAAAAACGAGAGGATGCAGTATACTAATTACATCACAGGGTCATCTCAAGGAGTACATAAATTAATATATATACTGTGTATTTAGAATGTTGGAACATTCTATTTGTTATAAGCATTCTGAAATTACAGCTGTTATAAACCTGCCACCTTCTAGTTTATTTCACTTCTTTCCCACACATCCCCTTGCTCTGTCATGCTTTCTTGGATGCCTTCAGACCCTTCACTTTAACCTCACAGTCATCCAACCTAAGGGTGGTAAGAAAAAATAGTTCTGTGACACTGGAGACTCTCTGGTCTGTGGGTAACCTCTGAGAGTATTAAATTAAATTAAAAATAATTAAACACTTTTAAGACTCTCTCCCAAGTGGGCTACTTCCTGATACCCCAAGAATGGGTAAGTTCTCACCTATTACTTTTGAAAATCAGTTCTGCACAGCCGTCTGCCTAGTTGCTGGATGGGATTGGGTAGGGCATTTGTAAGGCTCGCGTGGTAGTTCTGTGAGGGCCTCAGGAACAAGGATGGGAGATGATCCTTCCCAAGTGACACATTTGCCAAGAAACTCTGAGGTAGCTCTTCTAGCTGACAAAGTAAGGTTTGGAACAGGGACCTTTCTAGGAGAGGGAGGGTAGCTTTAGCTGTGCCTACTAAGTGAAATAGTCATTGGAAATTCTGCAAGGAAAGGAAGTGTGTCGTTGTCATAAGCAGGAACTGGTGGTGGCTTTTCCCAGGCACTTTGCCACATCTGATTCAGTCTGTTTATAAAAAGTCCAAAGAAAGTGAATAATTTCAGTCAATCTGATTATTTAAACCCGTGTAAGGGATGAGGCTGGGTAACAGAGCATAACAAAATCTGGGTTATTTATGTCACAGCTCACCAGAGAAAGTGACGGCGTGGGGCCTGCCAGAGGTGAAAGCCAAGGAGAGGAGACTCTGCCGAAGAATAGAAAAGTAATAAAACCAGAAATCAATGCCTAGTGGAGAATCCATGTCTCCATCACCCTGGCTCACCCCAAGCGGAAGAAGTTCATGGTCTGTTGGAACAGGAAGAGGAATACAATGGGGTTGGGTCAAAATCTGGACAAAACTCCACATGCGTTTTATAAATAGGCACCAAAAAGTACCAGCACAGAAGAATGTTTTTCCATCCTCAGAAGAGTTTTTCCTCCTTGTCAGAGCTAAGACAAGGTGACTAAAGTTTTACGCCAGAGCACTTACACATAGAAGCTCCAGAAGTTGTGGGGTTTTTTTTAAGTCTTTATTTATTTTTAAGTAACCTCTACACCCAACGTGGGGCTCAAACTCACAACTCCGATATCAAGAGTTGCATGTTCTTCCAACTGAGCCAGACGGGCACCCCTCCAAAAGTTTTTAAATAAAGACTTCTTTTAATTGTGATAAGCTAGAAAATTCAATCTTTTTTTCTTTTATAAATTAGAAGACCATAAATGAGTATAGCACCTAGTATGCAGGAAACTTAGTTGAAATAGGAAACCCCATATATTCCATCTTGTTACTAACTCTCATAAATATCCGCAATCAACTCCAAGCTCACAGTAGAAAGAGACAATGCTTTTTTCCTTCATAGCTCCAGAAATAGTCCTAGGATTGGACTTCTCTGGCCAGCTTGGGTAATGTGTCCATCTTTAAAATAATCACAATTGGAAACCAACTTGACAATAAACTATAAAAGAAAAAAAAATAATCACAATAGCCAGAGGAATGGAATACTCTGATCGGCCAGGTATAGGTCATATAGCCATTCCTGGAAGGTTAGGTGTATCACCCTCACCCAAAAAACACATTGACTAAGGGTGAGTGAAGTGTCTACTTTACAAAAGAGTAAAGTATAACTATCAAAGGAAAAAGTAATGGATATCACAAAGAGAAAGAAAATAGATGTCCACCATTTCAATCCTCTCTCCTAATGAATAGGTCAATTCCATTTCAATGAGTACATAATCTTCATGATTGTGAACCTCTGTTCTTCCCCAGATAGTGATGGTCAGGGACCTCAAAGTAACAGTCTTGTTTTGCACTGGAGTCGTTGGATCCATTGGATGTGAAGTGTACCATCCAAGGGGACTGAATCTAAGGCTTAATGTTGCCTAGCTTTTCTAACTCAGAAAAATTAAGACTGTCTCTCTGTTTCATTAAAGGCAAATTGGAGCAGTTGACAGGGATGCAGAAGTTACCACTTCCTTTTGTCCCCTCAGCTAAGGTCAAATGCCTCAGCCTGGGTTTGGGAAGATGGCAAAGTGAGTAGCCTCTGTGACCTCACAGGAGGTCTTTGCCTTTCTAACCACAGTGATTAGTAGAATACATAAGTGGTTACCAGCAGGAACACTTTTCCTGGAACACTGGAATCTGAAGGCAGAAAGCCATATAGAACCAGGATGCAAACTCTCCAAGGGACCCTGTTAATCCATCCATTCATCATATGTCTCCATTGTGTTCTGCCTTCTGAAGTGGATCCCGTATAAAATTTCCTGAAAAGAATCCTAGACTCAAAGAACTGGAAGGGATCTTTGAATTCTTCTAGTCTACCACCTCACTTTACAGTTGAGGAAAAGGAGTCTCACAAAGGAGAAATGACTAGCCAGGGACATAGAATATTGGTGTCCAAGCTAAGACTGGAGCCCAGGAGTCTTAAAATCCCTTCCAGAGTTCCTTCCATTCTACCCTGTGGCCTTTGTCCGGTAGATTCCAGCAAGACTTTTGAGTTTCAAACAGAAGGCTCCATTTGTCTTGGGAATATGGAACTCTTTTTTACAGCCACATACCTTCAACTGTACTTAAACATGCAGATCTTGAAACATGCATTGATCTTGAAAAGATCAATCCCAAAGCACAGAGAGATAAGATAGAAAAAGCTCCAAAGCTATGCCCCCGAAGCAGGATGAAACTGGTGTTGTTTTAGACATGCACTATGCACTGGGAATTCTGTGTACTCTATAAACACACTCAGATGTCTAGGGTATCCTTGGCAGTGTGTGCTAAGTGTTGTGACTGTGAAGTGTTTTTTCTGGATCTGGATCAGCATCTCATCATCCTCAGAAAGTTAAGAAACACCACACTAAAGTGACCTTCCAAATGTGACTTGTCATTAGAATTACCAAAGAAGATTTACAAGCACTGATATCTGGGCCCCTCCTCCCGGAGTGGCGGACTCAGTGGATTTGTGCTGGGGCACAAAGAATCTGCATCTTTTAGAAGCTCATTGGGCTTAGCAACTGTACCTCTAGAAGAAAATATTAATGGAAATGCTTTCCTGGAATTGAGAAGGAAAAATTATCTCTGGACTTATCACTTCAAAGCCATTCTGATGTAAATGCCTCAGGTGTTTATGACAGAGAAAAATTAGAATTCCTGGAAAGAAGGGAGATTTGGAATTCAAGAAGCCATAGAGAAAACGGAATTCAGAAGGCCAAGGTCATGTTGTATTGTGTTGTCACCACAGCTTACACCTCAGGAAATCAGCTCTTAGCCCAGACTTTGTTTCCCTGACTCTACCCTCCAGGGATTGTCAGATTCTGTGAATCCCCAGTGCTCAGGCCAGTAGAGCATTAGTACAAATCCACCATTTCTTGGCATTTTTATAGTTTCTGAACCAAAAAAACCCTATGCATATTTTGTTCATTTATGCATGAAACAAATATTTAAATGCCTACAGGGTGATGGGTTCTGTTCTAACAGTGAACAAATTAGATACCTCCCTGTTCTCAGGATCTTCAGTCTGGAAGGGTGTGGGATTCACTTCATAGACTGAGCACTGGGGTCAAAAAGAGATCTTTATTTTAGCAGCTCCATCACGCTAGTTTCTCTCCTATTTCTAAAACACACCACACATTTTCTTTCTTCCAGGCCTTCTATGTGCCTGTTCTCTAGAACCTTCTTACTGGCACTTTGCCCAGTCCTCTGCAATGAAACCTCTGAAATGAAAGTGTAGCGGTTCACTTCAGTGGCCTTTTCATGAACAGGTCTTTGACTCCTCAATTTAAGGTAGTTCCCCCTGGGGTACCTCCCTGGCTCAGTTAGTTGGACATCGGACTCGATTTC
Organism: Cryptoprocta ferox; assembly: GCA_028646485.1. Taxonomy (NCBI): domain Eukaryota; kingdom Metazoa; phylum Chordata; class Mammalia; order Carnivora; family Eupleridae; genus Cryptoprocta; species Cryptoprocta ferox. The sequence goes on from CM053572.1 coordinate 29,053,703, forward strand.
GACTCAGGCCCTAGTGTCACGTGATGGAACCCCACACTGGGCTCTGCACTGAGCATGGAGCCTACTTAAGATTCTCTCCTCTCTCCTTCTGCCCCTCCCTCCCACTCATACTTTCTCTCTCTAAAAAAATAAAATAAGATAAAATAAGATAAAATAAAATAAAATAAAATAAAATAAAATAAAATAAAATAAAAGTAGTTCCCCCTGTTATCCTCTCTCAGAGCACCTTACATGTTTCCTTCATGGCATTTAGCATAGTTTTGTGTGTGTGTGTGTGTGTGTGTGTGTATGTGTTGTGTTTTTTTTTAAGTTTATTTATTTACCTTGAGAGAAAGAAAGAAAGCACAGGTGGGGTCGAGGTCAGAGAGAGAGGGACAGAGAGAATTCTAAACAGGCTCCACACTGTCAGTGCAGAGGCTGACGTGGGGCTTGAACTTACAAACCATAAGATCATGACCTGAGCTAAGATCAAGAGTCAGATGCTCAACCAACTGAGCCACCCAGGTACCCCAACACAGGTTTTAATAGTATGCTTATCTGTGTCATTATTTTTACACTTCACTTTTTAAAAAAGTAATTCATACAATAACTACATAGTAAATGAAAACATTATAAATCGTATACCAGGAAATGAAACTTAACTTCCTGATGCTGACCCCCCGATTCTTCATTAGTTTTCCCATAGGGAAATGCTGTTAGCACTTACATTCTATAGATATCCTCTACAGTTTTGTGAGTCTGTGTAATTATTTATTAACTGGCTATCTCCTCTACCAGGCTGAGGGTGGGTACTATGTCTATTTGCTCATTGCCTTTTCCCTAGTCCTTGGCACATAATCAGCACCCTGTAAGTGTTGGTGGAATGAATGTAAGGATGTTAAAACAACAGGGAGATAGAGTCTATCTGAACTGCTAGCTCATGTTCATCTTTCATGACTCCATTCAGCACTGAGCACACAATAAACTCTGCTGGTGCTACTTTGTTCCCCTAACTTTGGGTTTATACCTCCGTGAGAGCAAATTCTCACATGGTGCTGAAATTATAGTTCTGTTGTGTGTCTGTCTCTACCAGTACACTGTGAGCTCCTAGAGGCCAGAGATCACATTTAAGCTGTGCTAAGCATCCCAGAAGTTAATGAATACTCTCTGACTGGGTGCTTGTCTAACCTGACTCATTGGACTGTGGGCTCCTTTACAATTCTGTTCTCAAACTTCCAGTTAGCAGTCTGTCAGAGCAGTTAGAAGTTGTTAGTTTTTGGACAAAGGCTGGTGTCTTCTTAAGAATCTGTAGAGATATGCACTTCCCCTTGGTCTTACTGCAGATTCTGGTTTCTTTAAGGACTCAGTTTCCTCAGCTGTAAAATGGGGATAATCCTGCCAGCATTCCAGGGTTGTGAAATTTTAATGCAGTCTTACATGAAACCATCAAGCACATCAAGGCAGTTGTTCATTTTCCCACCCACTTTCAGCAAGAAGAAAGGAGAAGTCTCTGCAAGGGAACTAGGGTCAAGCAGACAGGAACTTTTTTTTTTAAGTTTATTTATTTATTTTGAGAGAGACAGAGACAGTGCAAGTGGGGAAGGGGCAGAGAGAGAGAGGGAGACAGAGAATCCCAGGAAGACTCCACACTGTCCAAGCCCCATGTGGGGCTCGAACTCACGAAACCCTGAGATCATGACTTGAGCCAAAACCGAATTGGAAGTTTAACCAACTGAGCCATTCGGGTGCCCTTGGCAGACAGGAACTTTAATTCCAACCCCAGTTGAAACATTATTGAGACAATGAGGTGAGAATCACTAATAAAGTAAAAAAAAAAAAAAAAAAGTCCTCTTTTTTTTTCAATGACTTTCTTCAAGTCTTTGCAACAATGACTTAAAATATAATGGTATCATGTCCAAGAAGCTGCTGAGTGATGCATCCTTCAGGAATACAGAGACTCAGGAGGTCCCTCAAGGCTGTAACAGTCTGGTCCCTGCCTGCCTCTTCTGTCTCATCTTGCAGGTGACTCCCTCCCTCCCGTCTAGGCTCCAGCCACACCGAGCCTCCTTTGTTCCTCCATGCACACTGTTGATGCCTGGCCTTTGTATATGGTCTTCCATCTGCCTGTCACTCACTTATCCAGTAACTCCAAACTTTAAATATTTCTTCCTCAGATCTCTCTTTATCTCCTGAACCTGGTTAGGTCACTATGCTGTAGGCCACCCTATAGAACCCTGTTTTCCCCCTTTTGTAGCACTCATTGTAGATATGAATCTCCAAAAACGCCTTCATTCAACCATGGATTCATGCCACAATTATTTCCAGAATTCCTACTGTGTGCAAGGCATTATCCTGGCGGCTGGGGAGGCAGTGATAGGCAAGATAACCAAGACAAGTCACAGACCCTGCTCCTGATGTTTATATTCTAGTAAGAGAGACAGACAATAAACAAATAGACAAATTAATACAAGGATTTCTGCCTTACTTATTGCTGCATTTCTGGAACTGGACTTTGTACCCAGCACATAGGAGATACTCCATAAATGCTTGTTGAGGTGAAGGAAAAGAAGTGAGAGAGAATGGCAGCTAGCCTCAGGGAAGAGGCAGGAGTGGCCAGTGTCAGAGCCAACATGATTAATGACCACAGGATCATGTCATCCTGAAGATCTGCCCAACTTCCTGGAGGGACCAAAATGGGCTGGAGCCTACCCTCTCCTGTTGGTCTTCAAGAATGTCTAGGGAGGAGAGGGGCACCTGGGTGGCTCAGTCGGTTGAGCATCTGGCTTTGGCTCAGGTCATGATCTCGCGGTTCGTGGGTTCGAGCCCCTCGTTAGGCTCTGTGCTGACAGCTCAGATCCTGGAGCCTGTCTTCAGATTCTGTGTCTCCCTCTCTCTCTCTGACCCTCCCCTGCTCACGCTGTCTCTCTCTCTCTCTCAAAAATAAATAAAACATTTTAAAAATTAAAAAAAGAGAATGTCTAGGGAGGGGAAGTAGTGCCTAATCTTCACTTATGTGTGTCCTGTGTCTGTGTAGGCCTGTAAAAATGGGGACAAATGAATGAGAACAAGCCCCAGACTTGCTAAGTGATCTTATCCACTCCTGTGCCTTCTTGGGCCAGAGACTGGGTAGCTGGTTGCCAAACTCATTTCCTCTTTCTCATGAATGTCTATCTAGACTACATCTTCCCACTTCTCTTGTAGTTAGGTATGACCACATGATCAGCTTTTGTCAGTGGAATGTGGATGGAAGTGATAGAATCTCCCATGCACCATCCTTCATGCTCTTCCTCCGTCATAGTGACCTTGGAAGCTGTGTGTTAAAGATGGCAGAAACACAAGATGGAAGGAACTGGGTCTCTGAACTGCTACTTGAAAAAGCATCTGCCATTAATTAGTCCCATTTTGGACTTGATCTGAGTGAGAAATAGGCTACTATGATAGGCCCCTGAGGATGGAGGTTTGCCAGTTAGAGCAGCTTGCACTATCCTAACTATACAGCTCCTCACTCTCTCAAGGCCAAGAACACCTCTCTAGCCCAGAGCCCATCCCTGGGCGTAAGACTTGGCTCTACAACTGAACATTTTTCTACTGACAAGGTGGTGTCTACTTTAGACTTAATGTGACCAAAACTAGGCTTGCTGTCTTCACCCCCAACTAGCTCCTCCTTCTCCAGAATGGCCCCTCTCCATGGATGGCTCCACTTTGCACCGGGCATAGAAGCCTAAAACTCAGTCATCCTTGACTCCTTTTCCCTTTCTGTCATCCTTGACTCCTTTTCCCTTTCTGTCATCCTCTACATGCCTCCTACGTATCCCCTAAATTCATATACTTCTCTTCTTCTCCACTGCTACTACCATCAGACACTTTAACAGCCACCAACCACCTATGCTACTGTAGCTACCCCTCTGGTCCATTCTCTACACTACAGCCTGAGTCATCTACCCAAAAGTAGATCTGATTGTGCCACCTCCTACCTACACTCATGTTAGAACCCTGCACCGGCTCCCCATCACTCTGAGGAAGCAGTCCAAACTCCCTGGCACAGTTGTGAAGGTCCCTATATCACCTGGCCTGGTCTCCCTCTGCAGCTGACTCCATCCCCAGCTGTCTACTCCTGTCATACCAAACTCATTTCAGTTCCTCATTCACATCATCCTCCCTCTCTGTTCTGACTGTTACCTCTGCCTAGAACACTCTTAAAAAAACCCTCTTCCCTGAGACCATAGCTGCTCATCCTGCCTTACTTTGAATTTCACTTCCTCAAGGAAGTGGCCTCCTTGACCCCTGGGGTAGGCTCATTCACCTGGCACCTCCTACTGCCCATCAAAACTGTCTTGACATTTGTTTGTTGTGACGTGTTTGTCTATCTTCTCTGCTGGAACGCAAGCTCCCGGAGGGTAGGGCCTGGGTCCTGTTCACCCTTGCATATTTAGCTTCTGGAACAGAGTAGGAATCACTGTATGTCTATTAAATGAATGCATGTGAGGGCAATGAACTAGTTCAATCATTGCCAACTTAAACTTGCTGTGTAGACCCTCTCAACTGTCTCTTAGGAATATCAGTGCTCTTTTATGATAGCAAACAGTTAATTCTCAGAGTTTCTCTGCATTCTGAGTCAGTGTGATTAGCTCCTGCTTATTAATGAGGAAACAGAGCCCCAGGGGAGCAGGTGATTTGCCCCAGGGAGACGGCGAGGTGAGGTAGTCACAGGGCTTCAGCTATGACCACACTACTTCCACCTCTCTCTCTTACTTTTCTTGTTTCTGAGCACCAGGCGGAAATGTAATGTCATGACACATTGGGGGATTTCTTTATTTCATTGCATTTTTCTGATGTGACTCCAGCCTGGCTGGTTGGGGGAGCATAGGCCAAGGGAGGAGGGAGGCGGGTGGTGGGGAGGTTACTGCCGCATTCCTCAGCGGCCTCGGTTTGCATAGCTCTGAGAAAGAAGAGAGAAGTTAGCAAGCTTTGGCAGAAGCACTGGCCATTCAGCTCCTGTTCTGGCAGCTGCAGAGGCTGAGCCTGAACACACGCTCTGCCAAGGCTAGGGAGGCAGGCTCTCTCTTGGCTCAAGCTGCCAAGATGAGGTGGAGGAGGTCATGGCCTTGGCCTAAGATGGAGAATCACAGAAAGAGTCCCCTTCTTTCTGCCCAGCCTGGAGGCCAGTTGGCCATGAGCCATTAAGTGTGTGTGTGCAGGATGGGGGTGGGGGAATAGTGTCAGGGCCTCAGTGCAAAATCTTTCCAGGTTGGTTAGCTAGCAAGGGCATCAGACAGCCCAAGGGCTATCTCAAGCCCCTCACCCACCCTGGACATATTGGAAGGACAGCCCCTGGGCAGACATCCTCACCCAGCTGTTGGGGCCACTGCCATCACATTCCAGAGCAGGCCAAGCGCCACAGAACGTGGCTTGAGAAAGAGTGTGAGGCCCCACTCACCATGGAAACTGGGCTTCCTAGGAAAAGGTCACATATTTGATGTGGCTGTCATCTGGGCACCTTAAATGCAGCACTGTTCCTGTTTTCCTGAGGACACACGCCAGCAAAGAAGCCCTGAGACAATGGGGGTGGCAGCTGACCTGTTTGCTGGCTTTAGGCAGGCCCCTGTCACAGTTTCCCTTTCTTGGCAAAGCCCAGTGCTGCAACCACTTACACAGCAGGACTCCGACTTGCACCCACTGGGACAATTCTGCAGGCTGGACCAAGAATCTGGAAAAGGAGGTGCTCCCAAGACCCACGGCATAAAAATGAGCTGAGGCCTAGAAGTCAGAGCTTGTTGATAGCTATCATGGATTGAGTACTTGCTCTACACCAGGCCCTCTGAGAAATGCTTTGTATGCATTATAATACTCACAAAAACCCTAAGAAAACAGAGGCTTTGAGAGGTTAAATAATTTGTTCAAGATTATTAAACAACCAGAAAATGGCATAGTTAGGATTTGAACCCAGCTTTGTCTGATCCAGAGACTAAACCCTTCACCTCCACTCCGTCTTCACTTATTCATTTATTTATGCATCATTCACTTGTTCCATCGTCCTCTCATTCATGCCTACACCGAACACTGAGTGAGAGCTTCTGATGTGCTAGAAGCTGTACTCAGTGCAGGTACACAGAGCTGCAAAAGGACATGCTCCACGCCTCCAAGAGTTCACAGTGGGAGAAACAGATGAGCAAACAATGACAATACACGGTGTGATGAAAGCCAAGGAGAGAACACCAAAGCGGCTATTGGAAGGACTAATTTTCCTTGCATTGTCCAAGGCTCAGTGCTGTGGAAGTACGGAGGAGGAGGTGACTAACACACCGGGACTGAGTGTGGGTGGCAGACTTTCTCCAGAAGGTGCCCAAACACACACCTGCAAGAGGATGTTTATACCTGCAGGGCTGAACTTTGGTCAAGCTTTTCATTCCTGGAGTCTTGGGATCCAGAGTTGCATCCACTGGGCAGGAGAGAATACTCCCAAATGAACCTGATCAGGCCCTCCTTCCCAAGCACAGGGCTTCCCAGGGCCACCAAACCTACTCAGTATCCCCCCCAAAAATAGAAGTAGGCCTTCCTAGAGAGACTTGGGTTGAGGTCATAGTTTACATAGTCAGCCTTAACCCAGACACTAGGAGCATAAATGAAGAAAAAGCTGGTAGTTTCTTCTTTCTTTCATAGTACCTATGAAGCCTGCTTGCTGTTTAAAATTAGGGTCAACAGAAACAAAAGTAGTCCCTCATTAAAAGGAAGCCAACCCAGTGACTTCCAGGTTAGGCAAGAAAATAAGGGTTGGGGAAAAGAGTGACTTAATTCCTCCCGTCTGTCTGGTTCCTACACCCACATCGTATGTCTTTGGGGAAGCCTCCCACACAGGGTATGAGCCCTGAAAGGAGCCCTTTTCCTTAGATGCCCTGCTGCTTAGTAATGGCCAAGATGCTGGGAGGAAAGAATGGAGGAAGGGAGGGAGGGAGGTTCTCTGAAGAGCAAGAGGGCAGCTGGCTTCCTTCGCAGCTGTGTGGGTGGCAGTGAGCTAAGAGGTCCCTGATCTCTTCTCCATCAATCAAGGGGCAATCAAGAAAAAATGTGCAATTTTCAAAGTTCAAAAAGAAAATCCAAACCACAACAACCTCCAAATTATATTAATTTGGTGGTGGCCTCACACTCCGGAAACCAATCATGGAAGAGGCAATTCTAGCTTCCCCTCCTGCTCTTGGTTGAGGTTAGTCTTTTTTAGTTTCTCCAGCATTGGTTTTCACAGAGCTCCACTACTTGGTGTTCCATTCCCTGGAGGCCTGGCCTGGGCACCTTATCACCACAAGGAGGAAAACACACAGCCTTCTCCTCTCTTCTCTTTTCAGAAAACGGTAGCCAAGATAAGAGTTCATGATCAGTGAAGAGCCTGGGGCCTCCTGGAAAGGGTCAGAAGCAAAATTACTTTAGCTAGCAGAAGTCCTGTGCAACGTACTTTATTCCTCTGAGCCACAGGGCCTTCATTCATTAAACTGGGGTTAATAATACCACCACGTCCCTGGGGTGTTATGAGGATTAAATAAGATTCTATAAGAGGAGTGCAGTTTAGACTGTGAAGCAACATATAAATGTCAGGTGTCCTTATAAGTTTCCGGTTTCAGATCCTTCTTTTTTTTAATGTTTATTTATTTTTGAGAGAGAGAGACAGAGAGAGAGAGAGAAGGGGGGGAAGGAGGGGCAGAGAGAGGGAGAGACAGAGAATCTCAACCAGGCTCTGCATTATCAGTGCACGTGGGGCTCAAACTCACAAACCAGGAGATCATGACAGTAGCCAAAATCAACAGTTAGATGCTCAACCAACCGAGCCACCCAGGCACCCCTCAGGACCTTCTTATTTACACTTTTGCCTTTGTTTCCTCCTTGCATCTCCCATCCTCTCATTGCCCTCTCTGTAGTGCCCTCCTTCACCCACATGGACTTAAAATGTCCAGAAAAGAATTTTTATTTTTTTTAAATTTTGTTTAAAGTTTACTTATTTTGAGAGAGAGGTGGGGGGAGGGGCAGAGAGAGAGGGGGAGGGGCAGAGAGAAAGGGTGAGGGAATCCCCAGCAGGCTCCATGCTGTCAGCATAGAGCCTGATGCCAGGCTCAATCCCATGAACCATGAGAACATGACCTTAGCTGAAACCAAGTCACACCCTTAACTGACTGAGCCAACCAGGTGACCCAGAATTTTTTATTTCTATGGCCCCTGTGAACTCCTTCCTCATTTCTTCCCATCTTGATGAGTACAACCATCATTTACCCAGTTTCTCAGATTAAAATCCAAGAAGTCATCCTTGATTCCTCTTTTTGCAGAACAACCACTTTAAATCTATCAGCACATCTTACAGGTGATTCCACCAAAACATATCCTGAACCCAACAATTTCTCACCAACACCTCTGCTACCGCCATAATCCTAGCCACAAGCATATCTTGCCTGGATGACTGTAAGGGTCTCCTAACTGGTCTTGCTTCTTCCACTTTTGTTCCCTAGAACCTCTTCTGTGCATAAAAGAGTCATATTTGTAAAACATAAATCAAATCATATTACTCTCCTGCTCCAAACACTCCCCTGGCTTCAAATTATTCACCATGGTCTACCACGCCTCACATGATCTGGTCCTTGCCTCCCTCTTCAACCTTCAATGACTATGCTGCACCCTGGGGGTCCTTTTCTGTCCCTAATACAAACTGTGCTTATTTTTGTTTCAGGGCTTTCACATATGCCTCATCTGATACTGTCCCCGTCCAGATGTTACCACCTCAGATTGACCTTCCTTGAGCTGCCTATATAAACTAATTCCCCAATGACTCTTCAGCACATCATTCATGTGTGTGTGTGTGTGTGTGTGTGTGTGTGTGACTTATTTCTGAAGTTATCCTATTTCTTTATTTATACAGATATTGTTGGTCCATATATCAGGCCTGTCCACTGTTCTCCAGTGACAAGAATAGTACTCGGCACATTATAAGTGCCCACAAAATATTTTGGATGGATGAATGAATGCCCTTGCTCCAGAAGTATTTCTCCTTCTTTTCTTCCCCCACCCTCATGCCATCACAATGTACTCTTCTTCAGAGATTTCATTTCAGATTTCATTTGGAAGGTGATAGGGAGGCCTCCACAAATATTTGCTGAATGAATGAAGCTAAAATGAATTACACCAACAAAGAATGCCAGCCTCTTGATGCTTAGCTATTCCCAGAAGTATTAGGATTCTTAAGCAGGAAGCTTGAATTTCAGGCATTGTTGACAAAGGGAAGAATTTCAGGCCAGCCAAGTTGAAGTGATATATTTGGACAGAGTTGCTTGCTGTTCCATGGTTTCTTAAACCCACAAAAATTTATTAAGACCCTTTAATGCTCCTTTGAAACCAAAACTGACATTAAAATGTAAAACAGTGGTTGAGAAGCATTGTTTGCATCTAAGGAAAAAATTGTGGATTAGGAATCAGAAGACTGAGTTTCGATCCCCATTGTGCCACTAAGCAGTTCCTTGGACAAGTAGCTAAAGGTGACCAACATTTAGTGAATAGCTAGCATGTGCCTGGCCCTGGGCTTTATTCACATGTAACATTTTTGCAACTCCTTGAGGTGACTATATTTAGTATCTTTTTTATAGACAGGCAGACAGGTTCAGAGAAGTCAGGTGTCATGCATGAGGGCACTCCCTAATAAACAGCAGGGACGGGACTCAGACCCAAGTTTGTGTCAGCTTGCCCTCCTGTTCCTTCCCATGTACCCTGATGAGGCACCTCACATCTTTTCCCGTGAACATGTAAACTGGGGGCAGAGAAGGAAACTCTTGGACTCTAAGGAGTTGCTTTCTAAGATCGCTTTCATATGATCTCCTCACTAAAGTGTTATTTCAGGATGAATATGAGAAGAAGAGAAAACAAGTCCGGCCCGAAGAATTCATTTGGGAATGTAGCATAGTGATTAGAGTGAAGGCTTGGGAGTTGAACTTCCAAGTTAACATCTGGACTTTACCTCTCACCTGAGGCATCTACAACAACATGGGTAGTCAGGGCACCTTCCTCCTAGGTTGTGATGAGACCCAACTGAGACAAAGCCTGTAAAATGTGTGGCCCAGTGGGCCGTGCTTAGTGAGCACTCCATGACCATCAAATATTTATTAGGCTAATCATGATTATGATGAATGGTATTTAAAAAAAAAGTATTGCAAAGGCGGCCAAAAGGGAAACCCGTAAGAGAAGAGGCAGATGCTTTTCAGAGCACGGGAGCGCCAGATAACTTCTGTTAGCCAGTTCTGAAAAGTGGCTGCAAGTTCAGAGGATCCCAGAGCCACGAATCAACCAAATAGAGGCCCAGGAAGACTCCGCAGAAGCTGAGGAAGTTCCCAGCAGCAGCAGCAGCAGCAGCAGCAGCAGAGGCAGAAGCAGGAGAGAGGGACCCTGAAAGGCAGGAAGCCTCGAGGCCGCAGGAAACATTAGCTGGAGAAACAAAGTGTGTTTGAAAAGCCAAGCCTGGTGTAAGGGCTGGAGGCTTGAAGATTGGAGCAGGAGAGAGAACCCCATGAAGAGTTCAAAGTAAGTCACTGCTCCACAGTTATTTCTGACATCTGTACTATTTTCTCTGATTACCAAAGTAATGCACTGGGACTTTACAGAGCTTTTTACAATGCAAATAGCAAAAGAGTCCCCTATCCAAGTTTTGAAACATCTTTTTATTGCAGTTTAATACATATAGAGAAGAAATGCACAAGCCATACTCGATGAATTTTCTCATCGGGAATACTCCCAGAAGCCAGCACCCAGATTGTGGAAAGTAACGTTAATCAGAGTGCCAGAAGTTGCCCTGTCTTGCCCCCTTCCTATCACTACAGAGTTGTACATTAAGTACAACTCTACAACTCTCTAAGAAAAGAGAATGAGAAAAGGGCAGTCCAGTGGCGCTTATCCAACAACCTCCCCACGGATCTCTCTGCCTCTAATCTACCCAGAACACCATGGTCAGATGATTTGCTCCAAATTCCACTTTTATCCTGTCATCCCCATCCACCCTCCCCAACAGAGGCCCTTCTTTCAACCCAACCACACTTCCAGGCCAGCATTGGATCACACACCTGTTCACTTGCTGGCCTTTGACTGGATTTTAATCATTTCTTCTATTCGCTCAACCAAGTGACAGATATTGAATGCCTACAACTCAATTGCATTGTTTTAGAATCTGGGATCAGCACAACATACCCACCCCTACCTTCATGAAGCTAGTGCTGTAGCAGGAAGAGATAGACAATAAAAAAATAAGAATGTTACTGGTGATAAGGGCTCTGGTGGAAAAGAAAGCAATGTACGGAGAATAAGAATAGTGCAGCCAAGGAATGTGCTGCTGTCTAATAGTCAGCCAGGGAAAGCCTGCAATGCAGATGAGATCTAGATTTTGTTTTACATGATCACTCTGGGTTTTATGTTGGAAATGGGCTATATGGGAGCAAGGTGGAAGAATGGAGACAGGAGGCCATTGCAATAGTTCAAGCAAGAGATGATGGTGATTGGACCGGGGTGATGGTAGGCAGTGAGAAGAGGCTGCATTCAGCATATATTCTAAAGGTAGGAGTGATAGATAAAGGTCTACTGATAGATGGCTGTGCAGCATGAGACAGAAGTCAAAGGTGCCTTGTTTCCACCAGGGGCAAGGCCCCTTTGCATGTACAGCATAGGGCCAGGCCCTGAGTCCAGAGTCTGTTGACTGAATGGGTGGACGTCTTTCCTGGTTACAGCCAGCCAAACTCCCTATGTGAAAGGTTTATTCTCTGTTGTCTCAGACGTAGTATGATATAAGCATTAAGACAAATAATTGGAGTCAGACTGCCAGTCCCACCTCTGTTACTTACCAAGTGTGTATCTTCAGGCAAGTTACTTAACTTCTCTGATCTCCCACTCTTGCTTTCTTCTGACCAAGAGCCTCAGTTTTCTCTTTTGGAAAAATGGGACAATGATAGTACCTCCATCACAATGTTGTCAGGGATACTGAGATAGTGTATATAAAAAGGCCTGGCTGCTAAGTGAAATTAGTCAGTCAGAGAAAGACAAATATCATAAGACTTCACTCATATGAGGACTTTAAGATACAAAATAGATGAACATAAGGGAAGGGAAACAAAAATAATATAAAAACAGGGAGAGGGACAAAATATCAGAGACTTGAATATAGAGAACAAACAGAGGGTTGCTGGAGGGGTTGTCGGGGGGGAATGGGCTAAATGGGTGAGGGGCAATAAGGAATCTACTAAAATCATTGTTGCACTATATACTAACTAACTTGGATGTAAATTAAAGAATAAATTATTTTTTAAAAAAAAAAAAGGCCTGGCATAGAGCCTAATATTGAGTCAGGGCTTAGGAAATATCTATGTTAGACCAGTTCCCTGTTAAAACAAGCAGACAGAAGTCTATGGAGTAAGGGTTATCTTTATTTGAATTGCAAAATATAAATATGAACCAGGTTTGGAAATACAGGTTGTAACAGTTCAGAAATGGCACCAGAAACTTCCAGAAGGGACCATGACAGCATACTTTTTTAGTTTAGTTGAGGTGGGTGGGTTTACACAAAAACCCCCCTCACCTCCAAACTCTGTAGCAATTGGTAGGTTATCAGTTAACAACAACAGTCAGCTCCCATGTTTCCTGTTCCTCCTCGGCCTTTTTCTTTGCTAATACCTTCTTTAGATCATCCCCTGCTGCACTGACTGCTGCATGGAGTAGCACCAGAAGAATGGCAGGAGTAAGAGAAATGTCTTGACACAGGGAAGAGGGAGTGCCCACTCTGTGGGCCTGGGGCCAGGGTGGGTGAGGAGCCAGGAAAGCTGTAGGCTGAAAGCCCAACCTCTTCCGAGATTTGGCAGGGAGAGGACATAGGGAAACACCAGTATCTGTTACACTTTGACATCAGCACCTTGGGCTTTCAAAACACAAACAGTAGACAAAATCGCCTAGGCAATACTGCAGTCCAACTCATAGAGTGGATCTGACAAAGTTAACTCCTATATCCTGACCTACAGACCTCCCCCTGTGGCACTGTGATTGCAGAAGGTCTTCAGAAATGTGGACAGATAATAGATGACTACAGATGGGTCACAGAACCATCTCAGATTAGTGGCAGAGGGGTGTGAGGCTGAGCCAGATGGTGGGGCATACAAGGTGGAGGGCCAGGGGATTGCCAAAGTAACAGACTAGGCACTTGAAATATTATTGTTAGATTGTTAAAAACTAAATAAATTAACATACATAGAATAAAATAAATATATAATTTAAGAGGCATTTTACAAACAAACAAACAAAAAATAGTTGTTATTTTTCCATCTGGGTAGAAGTCCCAAAATTCAGAGTTCTCAGGCTTGTGGTATTTCACAGTTAGCTCATCAAATCCAGCGCTAGAGGGTCCAAATGACAGATCCCTTGGCTACTTGAGTACATGGCTTCTCAATCTTTATTACTTTCTTCCAATCCACAAATCTTTCCTTCTTCCTCTCCTTCTTCTTTTTTTTTTTATCACTCAAAGATCCTGGAGCATATGGAATTTAACTGGCATCTTAATCCAGAAGTTAAGTGTTTAAACAAACTTACAGGGACAAGTGGGGTTTGGTGGAAGAGATTCAGAAGGGCATGAAGGTCTCTCACTTTTGCTTTCTTCTGACCAAGATCCCATTTTGACATACTCAGTTTGGCACTTGAAGGCTCTGGTATTTTGGCAAAGCAATTATGAGGCCCAATCTATATAGCAGCTGGGGACAAAGGAGTCTTCCTGACTAGCTGTGACGTTCTTTCCCTCTGCAGAGTCTATGATCAGCTGTGTCTTCTCAGAGGTAGCCGTCCCCAGCAGATTCCTAAAGCACAAGAGGAAGGCATTTAAAGCTGGATCCAGTTAATAGGTCTTAAGAGTTTCCCAAGTCCAGTCTCAGGAAGTAGGAAGATCATCTGTGAAGGGGCAGAAGAAGGGACAAAGATGGGAGATGCTGTTGTCTCAAGCATCTGTCTTGGATATTTCTCTGGCAACTGTCATCCCAAGTGGAAACGACCCACTGAACACCTTTTTGGTGGGGGGCACCTGGGTGGTTTGGTTGGTTAAGCGTCTGATGTCAGCTCAGGTCATGATTTCACGGTCTGTGGGTTTGAGCCCCGCATTGGGCTCTGCACTGGCAGTGTGGGGCCTGCTTAGGATTCTTTCTATCTCTCCCTCTCTCTCTGCCCCTCTCCCACTTGTACATACACACACACACACACACACACACACACACACACACACACATCCTCTCTCTCTCTCAAAATAAATAAACTTTTTTGTTGTTTATTTATTTATTTTGAGAGGGAGAAAGAGTGCATGTGAGGAGGGGAAGGGCACAGAGACAGCAAGAGAGAGAATCCCACATGGGCTCCATGCTGACAGAGCAGAGCCCAACTTGGGGCTTGATCTCACAAACTCTGAGAGCATGACTTGAGCCAAAATCAAGAGCTGATGCTAAACCGACTGAGCCACCCAGGTGCCCCTACTGAAAACCTTTTTGAAAACCATTCTGCAAGGGGACCCTGACTCCACAGTAGCCTGTCCCCCAATTCCCAGGTCAAGAGAAGAATTCAGCAAGCCTTGAAACAGATCTAGGAAAGGTGGTGATGGTGCCAGTGGGCAATGGATGGACCATTACCTTGAGCACAGGTCTCTCTCAGTGGGAAGTAGTCATGCCCAACTTCACTTTCTCTTCATTTTCCACATCATAACCTCCTCTCCTATGGTACCTGAAGGAGACAAGTTTTGTGAGCAAGATTTGCCTGCTTTGATAGGGTGTAGGTCCCAGAGAAGGTCCTTCTAGAGGACACTGCCGTGATGGTTCTGTCCATTACTTGGAAAAGCGAAGACGGTATGGCAGCCCAACAGACCTCTGGTCAAAGGCCCAACTTGCCCCAAGGAATGCCTGTCTCTAACAGCGAAGGCTATGATTTGCTGAGAACTTTCACCTCATTTACAGGATCCTCACAACATCCTGATGAGGTAGGCAGACAGAGATTACAATCTCTGTAAGATTATAACCCTCAGAAAGACAGGCAACTTGGCCCAGGTCTCATAACAGATAAGTTGCACTGCTTGAAAACAGGCACAGAGTGCTTGGTAGATCTCCCCCAGCCTAGAACATAACCTGGACTAGACACATGGCCTGGGGTCAAGATGCCTTAGAATTAGAAGGATATACCAATAGCCATATACCACCCATGCTTTGTTTATCAAACCACCCACTAATGCCATCAAAGAACAGGGTAAAGAGAAAGAACTGTGTGAAGAGGTGGATACATGGATGTTACTGGGCCTGCTGTGAGAAGCAGGACCTGCTATGGCCTCATAATTTTTGCCCTGCGCTCTGGACACTGGATTCATGTCATGCCAGTGAAGTTAGGTTCCTAGAGAACATATACTCAGGAATGTCAGTCAGATTCCTAGCCTGGAGTTTGGGAGGTTGGAGGGCTCACGCGATCGCAGGCAGAAGACCCAGGAGGAGGAATGGAAGTGATATGCAGAAACAGCCTGTAGGGGTCCCCAATACTCACCTAAACATGAGAAGCCCCACGATGACAAGCAGACAGACAGACGACAGCACCACGGCCACCACAGCCAAGATGGTCGTATGGTCATAAGTATATAAGCGATTTTCCACCGGGAGGCTCAGCCCATGGCACCTCTCTCCGTGGTAACCTGGGTGACAGCTGGTTTAAGATAGAACAAAGTAGAGATGAGGTTAGTGGTTTAGCCTCTCTCTATAGGCAATGGCCCATCTACCTAAGCCAAACCCCAGTCTTCACAGCCTCAGCCTATCAATCCCTGCCCTTGATCCGTGCCCTTCCTCTATCCTTCTAGGAGGAGTCTAGTAGAAGACTTTTGAAGAGCCCTTCTGAAGGCTCTGTGGCCTTCCTTCCCAACTCCTCACCCCCTTCTCCATTCCTTCTGGTTCTCTGGCTGGAGACTCCCACTGCAGGCAGGGAAAAAGTGAGGGAGGACTTGAAGGTCTTAGCTAGATACATTCCATCTGTGGATGATTTATTACATGTGTGTTAAGAGGTTCTGTTTAAGCCCTTCAGAAGATTTAGGCCCATGAGCTGGTGGGTTGAGTTGAGAAGACTCAGTATCACTCCCTCTAGTGAGGCCCCTCAACTCTGACCCAGAAATAAACCCAGGCTTCTCCACCACTGCTTCTAACACTCAGTCCCTCTCAGCCACGGCCCAGCCTATTAATAGGTCCTGTTCCTTTGCCAGGAGTCATTTTTCTCAAGTTCCCTCCATTTAAATCCCAGCTCCCCCTGGGTGCAGGGCCCAACTTGAGTGCTTAACATTAACTTCTGGCCTCTGAACCCTGGGCTATCCAGCCTCCCTCATCACAGGACAAAGCAAACAAACCAAGGTAACTTCTTGCCCAGCTGTCCTGCCAGAACATGGAGGAATGTCAGAAACAACCCCTTGGCTTTTCACACTCAAGAAATAAATCAGATGGTGGCCGCCTCTTCTAACATAAAGCATTTCCTGGAAGCTCTTAGGAAGACTTAGAAGCACTTTCAGTTGAACAAGTACATTCATATCCCTTTCTTTATCCAAGCGCCCGAGAGGCTCTCTGATGTAGGTGGAAGCCCATGTTAGAGAAAAGCAGAGCTGTCTTCCCTGTGGTCACTCAGCAGAGCAGAGCTGTGGTCTTGGTTTGTCTGACTTGGAGCTCAGTTTGCTCCCCAATCACACCCCCAACTGCACTGGCACCATCTGCCTGGGGACTTTAGTCACAAGCTTGCTGAAGGAAGCACTGAGAACCTGGTGGCCCTGTATCCTGAGCTGCACCTCCTCTGGGAAGTAGGTTATACATATGGTGCCTCAGAGTAAGGAATCCCTTCCTTCTGCCGAGAGGCACCTGGGAAGCAGACCTCTCCAGACCTGGCAACAGCAGGCGGGCCAGGCTGTGCTTGTGGAGTGCCTAGCACCTCTCCCTGCCCCAGCTCCTCCTGGGTGTTTTGGGGAACCACCTCACTGCAGGATAAACGTGGGTCAGGCCCATATACACATAGCAAGGCACACAGCCCAGCCTCTCCATGAATCTAATCTGTTCTATCAGCCAAGGTGGGCAAAACAGTAACCCTCACCCTGCCAGGATATGGAAGACTCTCTTAGGAGTGCCCTTGGGAAATCACTTATGCACAGCAATATACAGTTTATAAGACACTGTCCTTAGGTAAGGATAGCTCAACTGAGATTCATAACATCTGGTAGACAGGTACAGACTCACTTTACAGATTGAAAGAGTAAGATTAAGGGTCAGAGGGATAGTGATTTGCCAAAAATAACACAACTAAAGAGCAACAAGGCTAAGACTAGAAACCAGTCTTAGAAGATTCCAATTCATGATTCTTTCCACTGTGAACAATGCAGGTTACCCCAAGGAAACACATATCTGATGAGGTGATGGGTTCCTGGGGCTGTCTTACCCTCCTCTTTGACTTATTACACTATTATTATTATTAACTTAAATAATAAATAGCAAATATTAAAGGCTATGTGAGCCAAGTACTTGTGCTAATTGCTTTATAAGAATCATTTCAGGGGTGCCTGGGTGGCTCAGTCAATTAAGCATCTGACTCTTGCCTTTGGCCCAGGTAATGATCTTGTGGTTCATGGGTTTGAGCCCCGTGTGGGGCTCCATGCTGACAGTGCAGAGCCTGCTTGGGATTCTCTCTCTCCTCTCTCTGCCTCTCTCTTTCACTCTCTCTCAAAATAAATAAATAAACTTTAAAAAATCATTTTATTTAATCTTAAAAACATCTCTGTGAAGTGGGAGTTACTATCCCCATTTTAAAGATAGAGACACTGAAGCTTAAGTTCTTAGCTAATTTGCCCAAGGTTATACAGCTCGTGAGAGGTAGAGCCAGGATTCAACCCAGCAGTCTAGACAACTTCAGAAACTGTGCTCTCCCGGGGGAAGGGAAGCCAAAGCTGAGTCTGTTTTTCACTTTCAGCCATCACTCAAACCCCACAGGTAGTTACTCAGATGATAGAAATAAAGCTTGGCCTCAGAGTCCCGCAATTCAGTTACATAATCCCTCCACCCCCATCCTGAGTCAAAAGGATAATAATGTAAACATCCTAATATTACCCACGTCCCCCTCCCTTTGCAGATGACTCCTGGCTTCCCCTGGGAAGGAGGGGGGATGTGTACGTTCCAAGCATCCCGGGTGGGGGCAAGATCATATGTCTTGCCCAGAGCCAGCAACCCACCAAACTGGAACATGTTCCTCCTACCAATGTTTGTGACCCATTTCAGAACTTGTGTTACAGTAGAAGTAAGAACCCTCTGGGGTCTAGAGACATCTTCCAAACTGGGTTTCTCCAGTTTGGAAGTCAGAATACATGAGTTCCAGATCAGTTTCGCTGCTATTTCTAGCCAGGTGATCTTGAGCAAGTTCCTTTTACCTTTCTAGCCTTTGGTTTCCTCATGTGAAACACAAGAATAATAAACACTCACCTCACTAGTATATTTTGAAGATCAAGTAAGAACATACAGATAAAATCACTTAACAAAAGGCTAAGTCTCACCAAAGTGTGACTTATTAAATAATTAGACTCCAGAGGGTACTGCCCTGAGGTATGGGGCACCAAAGTCAGATGGAGCCAAAGCGAAGGGGGCTCGCCATGCCTTTTCAGGATCTAGCCAGTGACGCCAAGTGGAGACTCCAGACCTGTCTCTCTTCCAACCTAGTTCTCCTCAGCCTGACTGCCCCCAGGTTTTCTCCAGACACAGGAAATTTTGCCACCAGTTGCTGGGTCAGCAGCTAGTTAGGAGCCCCAGGAAACTGCTCTTTGAGGGCAACTTTTGGCTGGTGACACAAAAGGGCTTTCCTGTGAATGGTGGCTGTGGAGGACTGGTTTAGGAAGCCAGATAGCCTCAAGCTCACAAGGGCAGCCCGAACACACCCTAGCTGGTGGTTCCTGGGTCTAGAGGGAAGGAGGAGCAACAAAGGGCCCCAAATGTAGGTGACCAGATATCACATTTGCCCAAACCAGGAGCTCTGTGTCTTCTTGCTGCATTCTGCCCTGAGTACCAAAGGCGAGAGGGAGGGGGCAGCCAAACCAAACACTGAATCCAGCCCCTTGAAAATCTGCCCAGGAAGCAGAGACAGTCTTCAAATCAGAATGGTACACACTTAGGCTAGTAAAAGCCTTAAGAGACCTCTAACGTAACAGCTGTCCTCTATAAAATCCTATTCAAACTCTGTAAGGACAGATAGGGAAGAAGGACACAGGCCAACACCCAATACAGCCTGGGGGCATGAAAAGCATGCTGGACTGGAAGTCAGGCACCTGAATCCCTGACCTATTTCCATCTACTTATTTAGCTGTTGATCTCAGGCAAATCACTTCCTACTTCCTGGCTCTGGTTTCCTCACCTTTCAACTAGAGATGGCAAGCCCTTGCCAACTTCCCTAGCGCTTTTGAGAATCCCAGGACATGACTATAATTCCCTATCCCCTAGAATAGTGGGCACCAAGTAGGGACTCAACACATACCTGCAGGGCTCAGCTCATACTAAATGTTAATAGTGAAGTTATGGGGCAAAGGAGAGAAGGTATCATCATGATTATCATCACTATCCCTAGGGCAACCTTGGCTCTGGGCACCCTTATCTACTGGCCTTAGCTGCTGGATCAAGCCCAGCCCTCCAGGACAGCAGCCTTACGAAGGTTCTCAGCTGAGCAGTGGAAGACCATCCACAAAAGCTCTGGATCAGTTTGGCCCCGACAGATTCCTGGCCTCAATCCATGTTGACTACCCTAGAGTCACTGCCTCCACCCTGTGCTAATGATGGCATTTTACAAATTTAAGACAAATATTCCCTACCTATCCCAAGACCTTGGGAAGAATAATATGGTGACTGTCGATGTTACTCTAAGAAACTCCCTCAAATACCAAACTCCTGACAAAGATAGTATAGTAGAGGGCACACAAGTGATCATGGACATGGTAGAATGATGTCTTGCCAATTGCCAAATATAGGGCAGCTTTGCTATGTAAGATCAGACAAGACAAGGAAGCTTTAAAAAGCCAAGGGATCTGTACCAATCACAATAGAAGAGATGCCAGGCAGACAGCCTTCTTGATCGGTTGAGAGGTGTTGTGCACCTAACTGTCTCCTGGCCCTGTCCAGAGTCTCCCAGGTCACAAAGCCTGTCCTCTACAGGGACCTTATGCCCAAAGGAAGAGTGGATGTTTGTAGTCTGATGTGGATGTTGACCTCAGGCATAGTGGCGACATTATGCCTGCCAGAAAGTATGGTTGTGCAGTCATCCTTGAGGGGTTGCCAAGGCAGCCGTTTGCTGGGCTTGGCCTAGCAGAATAGCTGGGGAACCCATGGCCCTTCCACCCAGGAAAGGGGTGGTGCTGACTGACCAGGGGTTGATGCCTACTGGGTCGGATTCCATTTCCTGTTAATCTTGCACAAAGGAAGTGTTCTCCCACACCCGTGGCCAAAGGCCAATACCTACCATGTCCCCCCACCTCCTGGCCCTTGCTGGGATGAGGAAGAAGAGAGGAGGGACTTCTCCCTGCTCCCATGATGATCACTTTCTGTATAGTCCCACTATTCCTTCAAATCAATCCACATGTGCTCACTCAGATGAGTGGACATATGTTCAAGCACACACATCTGCACACTGTGAGTCCCACTGCACCTCATACCTGCCGGCAGGGCTTGGGAAAGGAGGCCACAGGAGCTCCACTCCACCCAGAAAGCCTAGTCTGCCATGTGTCCCACTGGCTTCCTCCATCTGGAGTAGGGAATGATGTAGGAATGAAGGACCTGCCTGCAGGTATCAGCTCTCCTAGCCACATGCTCATGTCTGAGCAAGCAGGAAATGTCCCCAAGGATGAAAGAGCGTCACAAACCTACACCACAGGAAATTACATCCTATGCGGGGGAGAGCCCCTTCCTCTGACTAAAAATATTTCCCCTCCTCCCAACTTCCGCCTAAAGATTGAGAAGAAACTGGGTAGAATTAGGAATTCAAGGAACAGTGACAACGAGGAACAGCCACGTGACTGACGAAGAATGTGCTGAGGAGAGTCAGCCCAGGAAAGGGACACTTACATGCAGGATGGAGCCCGGAGCTCCTTCACATATTTGCATTCTCCGTGGATGCAGAAGTCCTTGTATTTCCGAAGACATGGGTCTCTCTTCCTCCCTAACCCCTTGCCTTTCTTCTTTTTTTTCCCACGCTCCTCCTTGCTGGGTGTGGCCAGAGGCTGTGGCTTGGAGGAGAAAGCAGCTGCAGGAGAAAAGTACCCTGTTAAGTTTTTTACTTTCCTAGGGGAAAGAATTCCATCCATGTCTGGATGGAATACATACTCTGTGACCCCACCTGAAGTGAGAGGACTTGGGTAGACCCCTTGGCTCAGTGCCTCCCAGGGGCTAAAGGAAGACTGGGCAGAACAACCAGAAAGCAGAGGAGGAAGTAAAAGCTACAGGGGTCCCAAGGAAGGCATTTTGCAAACTCAGTTTAAGAACTTCATTTTAACAATGCTAGGTTCTGTTGAGTAACTGCAGCTGACTGGGCAATTCTACCAACCTCACACCCACCCCACCATCCATCCCCATCTACTCCCCCACGCCCACTTGGTTCTATTTTGGCCTTAAATCAGCCTCATTTCCTGATGCTGCACTCAGTGACCCACTTGCAGGAAGACAGTGTCACAGATATAAATTGCTTCTGGAGAAGGTACTTGGAAGGATTTTTTTTTTTTTGGTGGGGGGTTGGCTCCTAAAATAAAAACAGTGTCCATGTCCAGGTGGCCCCCTCTGAGGCACCCATTAGCACCAGGGTACCATGAGCTCAGGCCAGAGCCAGGCTTGGGGACTGCAAGAAGGCCATCCCTGGTGAGGGCCTTGCTTTTTTGACTTCAAGCAGAATATTTACCCTGCTCTGTGCCCTTTGCAGCTCACCACTTCTCTCAAGTGTCTATTTACAGTTATCCCCAAATGTCCCATTTATAGCTTTCCAGGATGGGGAGTATGGTGTATACAAGGGGGAGAAAGATGGAAAGTAAAGAACTATCCAGAAGGAACTGGAACAATGATGACTCCCCCCATTCTTTCCACACTTCAAAGGGGGAAAAATAGCCTCACACAAACATCCAGCTGGGACTGACTGTGGGCTACGCCCATCACCCATCAGGGGTCTGACGCCAGTCCCCCTGTCCCCTGCTCCCAGCGGAAAAAAATGTGCCCGCTCTCCATGGCCATAGCCATGTGTCTGGCAGAAGGGTGAGCATCATACATTAGACTAGAGACCCAGGATCCTCAAGCTGGAAGTGACTTGAAAGACTATCATGGGGGTAGCTGGGTGGCTCAGCCAGTTGAGTGGCCTACTCTTGATTTCGGCTCAGGTTATGATCTCATGGTTCGTGAGATCAGGCTCTGTGCTCACAGCGCGAAGCCTGCTTCAGATCCTCTGCCTCCCTCTCTCCCTTCCCCCACTTGCGCTTGCTCTTTCCCTCTCTCTCTCAAAAAGAACTAAATGTTATATATATATATAAAAGAACATCATGGCTTTCTATTTTCAGATAAAAAACTTGAGGTCCCAAAAGGCAGTGACTTGGTAAAGGTCATGCAGGGTTGAGATCAGAAATGTGGTCTCTGAACTCCATACCCAGTTCTCTTTCCCAATATACCAAGCTGCCTCACACACCCCTGTCCCTTCCCCTGGACAAGCTTAGAGCACCTGGGATGTTGAACCAGGAATGAAACAATGAATGGGCTCTGAAGTCGGCAGATCTGTGCTCTAATTTCATTCCTGTGATCTTGGGCCAATTGCTTAATCTCTCTGAACCTTGGGGTTGTTAGTTAGTAGTGGACAGCAGGAGTTCAATCTGAGGGGGTTGCTACAGGGTTAATTAACCCACAATAGCATAATGAGTACCTAAAATGTAGTAGGTACTTAATAAATGGTAATAGCTATTCACTGGAGATGATAGGATCCTCAGACCTCACCTAGCAAAGCCAAGCAAAGGGAAAACAGGCAGGTGAGTAGTCCCATGGTCCTCAGATTCCTCAGGTGCAGACCCAAGCCCCTTCAGAGCTCAGAAGGTGAGGCAGATGCTCAGAGGAACTGAGTGACCAGAGCTGTGGTGAAATTGTGGCAGGAGGGCCAAGTCAACCAGAGAGGGGAGGAAGAGAGTGACAGGGTGACAGCCAGGCTCCTGCCAGGGACAGGGAGCAGTGAGTCAGGTCTGCAGAGGTATGAGGAGCAGCCGTGTGGGTGGAGGATGAGTCACAGCCCAGCTCTGCCCTGCCTAGGAGGAGAGGCCTAGGACAATCCAGGTTGTTCCGGCCAGGGTGGCTCAAGAAGGCTACTATGAGGGGATGAAGGGTGGGAGCCCAGGCTCAGTGTTGGAGCCGACCCTTGATTTATACAAAGCAGAGATAGCACCTGAGGGAAGCTCTGAGTAAGGAGGGGGAATGGTGGCTGAGGAGCCAGCCGAGTGGCGGGGCTACAACAGGTGGGTATCTTTCCAACCAAAGAGAGTAATTCTGGGGCCCCAGGGCTCAGTCCCTGCTCCACCCTGAAGAATCACTGCAGGTGGCTGGGGGCAGGGCAGTGGGCAATGCTGGAGCTCTGGACTCTGCCCTGTGCCAGTACTCAACCACAGCCACATCTGCCGGTTAGAGGATCCCACCTGGACCTTCCTCCCTTGGAGTCTGTCTCAGGGACTCAGGATGGTCAGAAAGTCTCCAGGCTTTGCATAGGATTTGTAGACACACAGCATTTCTGTATATCTCCCTAAGGACTCAGGGCCCACCATTCACAGTCTCCTCAGTAGATGCCGGCCTCACATGGGGGGCTAAGTGCTCCTCATTCCCCTCTGTTTCTCCAACCTGGACACAGGTAGATGGAGAAGACTACACACCTACTATATTCCTAGGATCTCCACCTCTGTCATTTTATACATTATAGTCATTTGATGTAGGAATTAAGACTTGCACCCATTTTTATATAGAAACTCTAGGGAAAGCAACAACCATTCCTTATTCCTTATCCAGCTTACCCCAGAGGAATGTAGCAGACCCCGGACACCCTGCCTTCTCAATTTGCCCTAAAGCACCCAGAAGGGCAGCAACTCCGCATGTGAAATTCAACAGTAAGAAAGACGGTGGGACGCACATTTCATGATCCCTCGGTACGCTTGTCAGGCCCCGCAGCATTTCCCTGAAGTCCTCCATAAATACCTCCAACCCACAAGTGTGCCCAAACAGCATGAATCCTAGATCTGCTTATTCTTCAATTGCCTACTGGGGTCCGAAGATGGGTGGCACTCACACCCACCTCTGAAAAGGTCCAGGTCTGTCTCTTCCAAGTCCAGGACTTCCCTGCCCCGGCTGCCTCCCGAGGGCAGCAGCTGGTCTGTAGATTCAGTGGGAGAGTCCAGGTTGCTGGTTCCAGCTGCCAGTCCTCTCCGAAGCCGCTCCAGGCTCTCTCCAGTCACCAACGCCGAAAGCACTGCGGGTGAGGGGCAAGGCCGCATTAGACCGCCTCTCCAGACCCCCGGGTCACCACGCACCACTGCTGGCGCCCGCCTGCCAGAGAGCACGGGCCCCACCAAGTGGCCCGCGTTGGGGTCGCTGCAGCGACCTTCCCCCGTGCCCCAGCAGCGTCCCCAACCCCCCCCCCCGCCCACCCCCGACCTCCGGGGACGTTGGCAGCCCTCTCACCTGCAGCCAGAAAGAGCTTCAGCACCACCGACGGCAGGAGCTTCATGGTCCTGGACCCGGCGGAGGCGGCGAGGCGGCAATCACTTTGGAGGCGGCGGCCACGGGGTGCTGGCACCAGAGCCCGGGCGGGCGGAGCGCAGGAGATTCCGCTGGGTACGGTCTGCTGCGGGCCTCTGGGTGCAAGCCTGGCTGGGACCTGCGTGGAGCCGGCGGCCGCCGGGGGTCTGTCCGATCGCTCAGTCAGTCCGCCCGCCCAAGCCCTTGCGTCTCGGTTAGGTTTGGCCAGCTGCGCGCCGCCCGCAGGTCCCTCTGTCGACTGAACGATTCCCGGCGCGCTGCTGGGAATAAGGCTCCGGGAGGCGCCGAAGCTCCGCCCCGCCCTCTCACCCCTCCCGCGCTGGGCTGCTCGCCCGGCTCCCGGCGCCCGCCGCGCAGCCCCCGCAGCCCCCGACTCCGCGGGCGCGGCGGGGGAAGGGGGCGGGAGTAGGGGGCGGCGCTCACATATTTTGGGACAAGGCCAGGGCGGCCTCCGCCAGACTGTGGGTAGTGCTACTGACCGGCAGGTGGCAGGGACCGGTTCCTACCTTTCCCCAAACGCTTGTCGTGCTGCAGCCTTGTGACTGCTGTGCTGTGCTCTGCCCTTGGACACCCCTCTTTCTTGTCTTGTTTCAGGCCTGGTCCCTCCAGCCATCCCTGCTCCAAACCAGGGATCTGCACCCATGTCACCTCTGTCTCCCTTCTTTGCCTAGCAATACAGCAAATAGTAAATGATAATTAATTCATTTTACCGTTTAAAAATTAGACGCATGGAAAAAAAAAATTAGACACACGAATGCCAGCAGGTCTCATGAGCCTAAAGTAACCAGAGTTGCAGTTGCAGGCACTTGGTATCAATCCAGCAAAAACAAAGGAAGTTAGTATTCTTCCAGCTACTAGAGTGGCTTCCCTCCATCTTTCTCCCAGGGGAATATAGTCGTCATTAAGATTTTTGAACTATGGATTAGAATTCCCAGGCTTCTGGGATTGGAAAGACAATGGTTGTGCAGCGAGCTTCGTACTTTTCTTTGACTTGGAACACCACCTTCTTCTCCAAAGTAAAAACTGAGAGCTTCTCCCACAGGACTCAGCTGGCTAGCCTAGGTTGCTATTTTCAACAGGTGCCAGGAGATTAATGTTTCTCTTCCAACCCATGTGTTTTTACAGGGGTCTTCTTCAGTCAGTGTCCTGACCCAAAGAAATTACTCTCCCAGTAAATATTTCAGCTCCCAGGGACATACTGGGGAGGCAGTTGTATGACACAGGGCTGGGTTGGCATTCAGGGCCCTCATACTGTGACAGAGTTGCTTGCCTGATTCAGCCCATGTGTAGGGATAAAAACAGGCCTCCTATTTATACACAGGCTATCCCACTGTCTCTCTCCATCTCCACTTTCGTAGGGGTCTGCCCTCTTGACTTGCCCCTGGCAACGCCTCCCAGGCTTAGGTTTCCATTGGAAATGCTATGAAAATCACTACCTGGAATCACCACAGGTCGAAGTTGGAATCTTGACCTTGTCGCTTATTGAGTGATCTTGAACAATATATTTAATCTCACTGCGCCTCAGTTTCCAAATCTCTCAAACGGGAATAATAATGCCTATTTTATAGAGAACTTTTAAAATATTGAATGAAGAGGGACACCTGGGTGGCTCAGTCAATTAAGCATCCGACTCTGAGTTTCAGCACAGGTCATGATCTCATGGTTTGTGAGTTCAAGCCTCGAATCGGGCTCTGTGCTGAAATGGAGGAGCCTGCTTGGGATTCTCTGTCTCCCTCTCTCTCTCTGCCCCTCCCCTGCTCATGCTTGCTCTCTGTCTCTCTTTCTGCCTCTGTCTCTGTCTCTCTCTCTCTCAAAAGCAAATAAACAAACTTAAAAAAAAATAAAGACTTTACAAAGAAATATATATATAAAGCAGTTAGTACACTGCCAGGCTTATTATAAACCCTCAGTAAATGTAACCTGTTATCTTATTGTCACTAAGCATTCTATCTTGACTACTCCATTCCCTTAGAAGCCTCTTTTCTCCCTCTTCTCCCCAGGTATGAGCCTATATGTTGGGCTGGTATCAGGCGGAAGCTCACCTATCACCTATTTGGCCAAGTGCCACTGTGTGGATTATTCTTTTGGGTGATCACTAGTACCTCTGTGGATGATCGCCACCCAGGCCACACCTTTATTCTCCCTCAGCAGCTGCCTGACCACCTCCTTCCCCTAAACCAAGCCACCATAGGGTCAGGGCTCTCCCCAGGGGAAGGCGGAGGGAAACACTTCCTGACACACAGCCAAGTCACCCCCTTCCCCCTCCTGCTGCCAGGTTCACACCCTGCTCTCCTGTCCCAGCCTGCCTCTCCCTTTGCAAGCTCTGTCCTTCCGCCTTCTCACCTCCACATCAGCCTTAGCCCCATTCATGGGGCAACTCCAAGCTTTCATCACACGTAGGAGCCTCACCCCACCTTGGTTTGCGTGTCAGCCAGGTTTTACGGGAAGGGCATGGAAAAAGAAGACAAAAGGCCTGGAATGCTTTTGGGACAGTCACTTCCCCTCTGAGAACCTTGAGTGTCCTCTGACCAAAAAAAAAAAAAATCTCAGTTCAGGCTGGGGCAACCTCATTAACATCTTCATTCCACAAACATACACAGAACGGTTTTCAGCCACTAGGGACACGGCAGTAAACAAGACAACAAGACAACTCATGGAGCCTATGTTCTACAGAAAGGAAGACAGGCAACGTATTAAGTAAATAAAAAAGGAAAACCAGAAACAATGACAAATGTTACAGTGAAAGTTAAAATACAATGATATCCTATAGGATGATGTGTCCCAGTGCTTGAGATGACACTTGAGATTTGGTGACTGATCAGCAAAGTCCTCTCTGAGCAGGTGACATGTAAGCTGAGGCCCGAATAAAAAGAAGGAAACAGACTTGTGGTCATCCATTGCAAAAGCATTCCAAGCCATGCACATAGTGCAAAAACTGAAGTGGGAACAAACTTGGAGCATTTAGGGAACAGCAAGAAGGCCAGAAAGGAAGGATGGATATGAGATAACACTTAAGCAAAGGCTAGGGATAGATAACAGAGGACTTTACAAGCCAAGATAGATGCTGGATTTTATTTTCTATCCCTTTGAGCATCAAATGAGATGTTGATGGGAAAGCACAACTATGCAGGATTTTTCATGTCCTCCTCCACCTGTCCTCTGGCTGTCCAGTGCCGTGGATAAACTCCTAAGGAAGCAGAGGCCACTCCGATTTCCCCAAGTGTCTATGGAACATGAACAAACTGAGGCTTGAAGACTGGCTCTGGGCCACCAGTGAGTCACAAGGGGGCAAATCCAGAGCAGAAACCCTGGCATCCTATTCTCCAGCCTTGTGCTGGGATCCCTGGTCTCTGGAAAGACAGGCTTCATGGGACAGTGAGTGTCACTGACTCACTGCTAAGCCATACAGACCTTGATTTGGAGAGAGCACTCACAAACCAATTGGGAGGAGGTGGGAGCAAAGGGTACTGGTGGTGATGAGAAAGGGACTTGGAGAGGGAACTAGCCTGAATCCCTTGCCCAATATGGCTGAGATGTCTATGCTAGTAGATTGGTTTCCCCAAACCTGGCTGTGTATCAGCGTTACCTGGGAATTTATTAAAAATAAAAAGATCCAAACTAATTCCCAGTCCTCCTAATTCAAAACCTCCTGGGGTGGGGCCCAGGCATTTATATGCCTGTTGGTAATCCTGACATCAGCCAGGTTCAGAAGCACTGGTCTGTATGATTCACTGGGATAACATACCGAGCATCTGAACAAAATCTGAACCTCTGAGGCAGAGGCAGAGGAGCTTTTAGTAAGGACACTTCTCCTGTGCTGGACACCTCACACACGTTTTATTGCATGATCCTCATAATTGCCCTCAGACTAGATATTCCTCCATCCTTTAAGGGGCTGAAGCTAAAACACGTGAATAACAGTCCAAGGTCACCTAGTTAGCGAGAATCTAGGCCTCGATTTGAATTCCTTCCGTTTTTCTTGGGCCTGCGTTCTTAAGCTCAACACTACGCTTAACAAAGCGTAGTGGGTGAGATGATGGTTCTGCTTCCACAGACAGTGACCTCATCAGTTTTACTGAGCCTCAGAGCTCCACTTGTCCTGGGGGGACAGTGATAAAGATCTGCCTCACAGGCTAGAAAAAGGACCAGGTAGGGCAGCAGAGTAGCTAGTGAAATGGGCATACCCTTGGGAGCCAGGCAGCCAAGTGTTCAAATTTTGAACATGTTATTTTTTAGCTTTCTAACTTAGGACGTATTATTCAACTTCTCTGACCTATAGTTTGCTCATCTGCAAGATGGGAATAATAACAGTAGCTATTATTATAGGGCTTTGTGATGGTTAAATCAGATCATGTGTATAAAGCAGAATATGATGTGTGGCACATGGTAGGTACTTACTTGGTGACAGCCGCTATTAACAAAGGCTTCAAACCCCACCCCCCAAATCCCCAAATGTTCTTTCTTTCTTTCTTATTCTTTTTCTCTCTTTCCCTCCCTTTCTCTGTCTTTCTTTTTCTACCCACCCCCCTCCGTCCCTCCTTCCCTTCCTTTAAGTGGGAACTTTAAAAAGGTGCTGCTTTGTCCTGGGGCAACCATCCTTCCTCAGAGCTGAAGTGGTCTCTCTCTGCTCAGAGATGGCCATGCTGATGATGAACTGGTGGACTGCACGGCCTCCCAGAGTTTTGAAAACCTTTACTCAAGATAACAACCCTGGTTCAGAGCTCAGAGAGTAGCATGTGTTCCCTGGGGGAGGGGATTCAGCCACCTTCTCCTTCCACTCTGACCAGGAGGAGTGAGTCCTAAACAGACCCAGAGCTCTGGTGGCCAGGGAGAGGCCACCTCCACTGAGAGTACTTCTAGCACCAGGTGCCATGAGTCCAGACTTACCTAAACTTGAAAGTTCATAGTTAAGGAGTCATTGTTCCTTGCTGCAGGCTGGCTTCATCCCTGCTCTGTATCCCCATCTGAGCCAGCTGATCAGGCAGTTTTGGATCTGTACTCAGATCTGCCCTTTGGAGCCCCCTTGTAACTTCCTGTGCTGACTGGAGGTTCCTGGAGATAGTGCCAGATAACACACTTCGTGCACATCCAGGGACAAATGAGATCTCCTGTCTGATTGCCTGGAGTCAGGATCCATTTGCATAGGATGAAGACAGGCATAGATGACTTGGGGAGGGAGGTTAGGGGAATGAGGAGTCCCTGTCATTCCTAGATGTTGAGGAAGGAATATTTATATGTGCTTGGCTCAGGCCTGGATTTCAAGGCATCCTCCTCCATTTCAGGACCCATTTCTGGAACTTTGAGGGATTATCATCTCCGGTCCCAGGATTTTACCACTTTGGCCGTCCCATAGCACAGATGGCTGTCTGTCATCAAGGAGGGGGCAAGTGATTCCTCTTGTCCATCACACAACCCACCTCCCTCTTTAAGCCTCAGGCTCCTCACAAGGAAAATGAGAGGTTGACACACTGTTCTGTATTCAGGCACTGGCCAGTAATGTCCATCATGAATTGTTCACAGTCATGCTATCCAAGGGCCTGCTGAGACAATTCTATGGCAACCAACAGTGCCTGATCTATGAGGCATGATAACCTTTCTCTGCATGCCTCAGCTTCTTCGTCTCTCAATGTGGAGAATAAAATCTGCTTAGGGGGTCCTTATGACTAGGGAGGTAGCACCTCTGAAAGTGCTTGGCAAAATGGAAAACCCTAAGTAAATGGGTCAGTACTATTATTACTAACTTCTCCAGGGCTCAGCCTTGGAACGAGGTCACATCACATCCTGT
Source organism: Cryptoprocta ferox (assembly GCA_028646485.1). NCBI lineage: Eukaryota > Metazoa > Chordata > Mammalia > Carnivora > Eupleridae > Cryptoprocta > Cryptoprocta ferox. The sequence goes on from CM053572.1 coordinate 29,084,285, forward strand.
ACCAGAAATGTGTAAGTTTGGTTCCTCTTAGAAATGCAATCACAGGGGCTCCTGGGAGGCTCAGTCAGTTGAGTGTCTGATTCTTGATTTCAGTTCAGGTCATGATACCAGGGGTCTTTGGATCCGTCCGTGTGTTGGGTTTCCCACTGAATGTGGAGGCTGCTTGAGATTTTCTCTCTCCCTCTGCCCTTCTCCCCCACTCTCTCTCTCTCAAAAATAAAATAAAAATAAATAATAATAAAAAAATAAATGCAACCACAGAGCTGCAATTTAACAATTTAACCTTATCCATTTGTTTTTGTTTTTTTTTTTTTAATCACTGAGGGTTGATCTAGACAACGGTTCACAAAGGAAGAGATACTGCCCCCTAGGGGTCATTCTACAAATCTGGGGGAAGTCCTCAGGCATTTGGAGGAAAAGATGCCAGGCTCAATTAAAACGTGCCCCCCCTCCCCCGTCAGTGTCCTATGTCTTTACATGCTTTGTAAAGAAAAAAAAATGCAGAATTGTATCTCTATAATTATTTTATTTTTTAACTTCACATTTTGTTAAGTTTATTTATTTAAGTAATCTCTACACCCAATGTGGGTCTTGGACTCACACCCCCAAGATCAAGAGTCAAATGCTCTTCCACAGAGCCAGCCAGGTGCCCCTTTCTATAATTATTTTATTTTATTTATTTTTTTAAGTTTATTTATTTATTTGAGAGAGACAGAGACAGCATGAGTGGGAGAGGGGCAGGGAGAGACAGGGAGAGAGAGAATCCCAAGCAGGTCCTGCACTAACAGCACAGAGCCTCATGTGGGGTCTGAACCCACAAAACCGTGAAATCATGACCTAAACCAAAACCAAGAGTCAGACGCTTAATAGACTGAGCTACCAGGTACCCCTCTATAATTATTTTTAAATACTTTTGAAAACCTACGTATAGGGAAAAAAAGACCTGGAAAAAATACATCAAAATGTTAACGTGGACAGATTTCTACAAAAGAGGAAAAAGTAAATTTGCAGATGCCATATTCTCTGTGAACTTTATTTCAGGATAGTAATGGAATGTTACCATATTTTCTCAAAAAATTGATTCTGAAAGGATTGAGGATCACTAAAACCAGAGATATTCACATGAGAAGCCTTTGTGTATCTTTTATAAAAGTGCTGTTCTAGATACTATTACATATAAGCTCCCTGACCATTCCCTGAATAAGGTGTAATAAAGTCCTCTTGTAGTTCAGTGTTAGAAATTTTGACTCTCATGTCTATATGGCATAGCTCCTTCCTTTTATTAGATAATGACAAAAGTGGAATTCATATATTCCCCTTTTGCCTCCGCATCCAGGAAGCTCACAATTAAGTTTTGATTCTCAGTTGCAATGATTATCTCTAGCCTAGAATTTTGAGGACAACTATTTCTTTCTTCTCCAATTTGGTTTCATTATGGGTGATCATGTTTTAAATATTTACTTGTAACAATGTCTTTTATTGTCTTTAAATCTTTTCTGGAAGTAAGGGGAGCATAAATAATTAATGTGAAACTCAAAAATCACATACCTGCAGTTGCCTTCCCAACACTTTCTGAGTTTGGAAGTCTGGGGTGGGGGGTGGAGTGGGGTTCCTGGAAAGCCTGAGGCAGAGAAGTTTAGGGCAGGTGCTTTTGTGCTGCAGACTCAGTCTCTCTGATACCTTTCCTCCCCCCCCCTTCAAATGTCCTCACCCCTCTATTCCAGATGGAGTGTGAGCATTGTGAGGAGTAGAAGCAGGCTTCAACTGTCAGGGCCCACTCCAAGTGTTGGCTGGATCTTGTTGATCTGAGGTCAAGTTGAGTGTTAGGGAAGGGTACCAAAGCTCCAGGGTCAGAGAAGCCCAGAGCTCTCACTGGAGAGACTCTCTCTCCACACACATTCTGGTAGCATCTTGTCTGAATCCCTCAGAGCATAGGCTTTGGAGCTCAGGCTGAGGCATGCAACTGACCCCTTTCTGAACCCTGGCTCACTAGCCCATAGCTATGACTTTGGCCAAGGTACCTCTGAGGCTCAGTTTCCTCATTCAGAAATCGGACGGATACCTACCTCCAGGGGCCATCTTGAAGACTCATGGAGATGACTTGCGAGGTGCTAAGGCAGTGCTTGGAACATGGAAGCACTCAGAAGCCAGCAGATACTGCTCACCAGGGGGCAGCCCTGCAGCCCCGGGGTCAGGGTTACTCTTGCACCTGTTTGCCGCCCCCACAAGAGTTTTAGTTAGGTATCAGCTCCTCATTCATAAGTCAGTAGCTATGGCGAATTGCTTAACCTTTCTGAGCCCCAGTGTTCTTATAATAAAGAGGGAATAACGAAATGTACCTCGTATTGGTGGTGTGAGTAAAATTACTAACAGTGGTTATTTCGGGGTAAGCACATTGTGAAAATTTGTTATGTTTTATGCATATGGGCATTTGCTGTTTTTTTCTATAACAAGTATGAATTACAAAAATATGAATTATTTATGTATTTTAAGTCACTTTTCAAAACATCTTTTTCAAAAAAAAATACTTAAATTTACTGAGTGCTCACTACATTTTTGGCATTGCTCTGAGCACTTTATTTTTTTATGTTTGTTTTTTAATGTTTATTTATTTATTTTGAGAGAGAGACAGAGAGAGCAGGGGAGGGGCAGAAAGGGAGGGAGAGAGAGACAATCCCAAGCAGGGTCTGTGCTGTCAGCACAGAGCCCAACGGGGAGGTGAGATCATGACTTGAGCTGAAATCAAGAGTCAGATGCTTAACTGACTGAGCCATCCAGGCACCCCCGCTCTGAGGATTTTATACACATTATCTCATTTCATTCTCACAACACTTGGGGCACCTGGGTGGCTCAGTCGGTTAAGCGTCCGACTTCAGCCTAGGTCATGATCTTGCCGTTCCCGAGTTCATGTCTGGCGTCAGGCTCTGTACTGACAGCTCAGAGCCTGGAGCCTGTTCAGATTCTGTGTCTCCCTCTCTCTCTCTCTCTGCCCCTCCCCACTCACACTCTTTCAAAACTAAACATGAAAAAAAATTTAGTTCTCCCAGATACCATATTCACCCCCCGTTTAGAGATAAGAAAACCAACATGTAAGGAAGTTGAGCAACTTGCCCAGCTGGTTGTGAGTGAATCTATACATGTGATACACTTTCATAAAACTGTATATACACGAATACATACATAGACAAATGAGGGCATGTAGAAAAAAGTGAAATCTGAATAAGGCCTGCAGTCTAGCTAATAGTACTGTACCTATGTCATTTTCCTGATTTTGATATTGTGCTATCTTTATGTAAGATATTACCATTGGGGGAAGCTGGGTGAGGTCCTGCTGGAGACCTCTCTGTACCTTTTTTTTTTCTTACAACTTCTTCATTTCTTATTCTATAGACTCCCATAAATAGACAGTCAAAAATTAAAAGGTTATTAAAAGCTAAAAGTTTTTTTAAAAGCTTGTTGTAAGGGTTATGTGAGATAATGTACCTAGCACAGGGTTGTATACAATTGACATTTTAATATATATTTTCTTTCTTCCCCACTCTGGGAGTGACTATTTTCACAGATATAGTAATAATGGTCTCCATGTAGTGTATTCTATGTGCTAGGCTTAATTTCCATGCATTGTTTCACTTAATAAAACCTAAAGGCATGGGTCCTTTTATTACTCCCCATTTGCTGATAGGAAAACTCAGGTTCTGCAATGAAATATCTCCTCTCCACTTGTTAGAAAGTGACCAAGCCTGGATTTACGCCAAGCCTTGCTGTTCATGACACCACTCCATTCCTCTCCAGGCTCAGCTCAGAGTATTGCATAAAGGTGTGCTTTGAACCTTGAAAATCATCTATCCCAACTGTCTCATTTTATACAAAGAAAACAGGCTAGAAAGGGGAAGGGCTTTGGTCAAGAACACCTAATAAACCTGTGACTGAGCCAGAATGAGAACCCAGTGTTTGGATTCCTGGGTCAGGGTATTTTCCACTGCCCACCCGCAAGGCGGCTCGCCCATATAGCACACCTCCTCTGAACTCTGCCTGGGAGACCACTGGTGCCCACAGATAGACTTGAAGGTTCTCACATCCCTCACCAACTGGCACAACTCAGGCCACTCAGGACCCAAAGATAAGAGAGGAGCCCTGGGAGAGCAGAGGCATGGTGACCCTCTACTGCAGGCAGCCTTGAGAGGCAGGGCAGTTAGGGTCACAGAGAAGGCAAGGGCAGATCCTCTGAACTTTGGTAGGAGTGGTGGTGGGAAAGGAGGCTATGTGCCAGAGGGGGCATTCATGCTAAATCCCTGTTCCTGTCCCCCTCAGGCTCTCCTGAGTCACTTGCTCTGAGGTTGGGGCACATTCTTGAACGGGATGGTCACAGGGATTTCAGGCCCTCTCAGGCCCTAGGCCAGTTTCTATTCTTTCTGGGACTGAAACCAACTCCCCCCTCAGACTCAGCACTTGGCTCCCAAATGGTAATATAATGACTCACTCCTTTCATTCCTATCTTGGGACCTCCTTGGATTGGGGCAAATCGCTCCAAGTCCAGACCTGGGGTTGGTAGGGACGGTCAGCCCAAGTCCCATTTCCCAGGGAGGAGGGGGGTCCCGCGTATCTAGTGGAGGGTTTGACCCACGTTCAAAAGAGCACGATTGGTCCTCTCTCTCCATCCTTGTTGCGCTCCCCCTACATCCCATCCCGCCGGGCCAATCCAGGGAACGTTGCAGCATTAAGGACCCTTCCCTTCCCTCTTGTCACCTCGTCGCCCTGGCAAGTCCACTGGGGAAGCAAACCCTGCAGGCTAGTGGACCAAGCAGTCCTGTCTGCGGGGAGCAGCGCCCCCGTGTGGCCTCCAGGAGAGACGCTTTTATTTCCCAGCCTCTCCCTTTCTATGCGCTCATTGAACAAGCATTTATTGAGTGCCAATAGGTGCTCTAGGGGCAGCGGTGGAGAAGATAGGTAAAATACCTGCTCTGTGAACGGTACATTCCAGTGTGGGGGGGGGGCGGGGGGAGATGCAGGCAATATACGACAAACAAATAAATGAGGCAGATACTAGCGGTGATAACTGCTAGAAGGAAAACGAAACCGAGAAATGTGATGGAGAAACAGGGGTGGATGGTAAAAAAAAAAAAAAAAAAAAAAAAAGGTCTCCTTGAGTGGGTAACCTCTAAGATGACACTTAGCTGACAGGGATCCAGTCATGTAACATTCTGGAGGGAAAACTTTCGTTGCAGAGATGAGAACTACTGCAGACTCCCAGGCAGGAACAGGCTTTGTATAAATCGACAAAGACCCGGGCAGCCGGAAAGGAGTCAGCAAGGGAGAATGGTATGAGATGTGGTCAGGGAATTAGGCTAGGGCCAGCCTGTAGATTTTATAGGTCATGACAGAGTTTGATTTTTCTTCTAGAAGTAATAGGAATGTATTGGGTGAGGTTTGAGAAGAGCTTGATTATCTTTTAAAACAATCCCTATGGCTGCTGTGCAGAGAAAGAACTTTGGCTACGGACGAGTGAAAGCAGGGAGATTATTGCAAGAGATTAGAAAGCTATTGAAATAATTCAGGTGAGACATGATGACGGGTTGAAACAAGGTAGAAGTATAGGAGGTGCGGAGATGTGGTTGGATGCTGGGTTTACTTTGGAGGTAGAGCCAATAGGACTTGCTAATAGATCACATTCTCTTCTGCTCCTTTGACCCTGGGAACTCCTCCATACATACACTCTAGTTGGCTCCTCTATTCTCACTGGGGGTCTGGATTCCAGGGACAGACCCCAGGGACACAGATAAATCGGAAAGTTTCCAGGATCAAACAAAGGAATTTAAGACTCAGGCATTGTGTTCTCCATGAACTACCTCCACTTTTCATTATTGGCCCATTTAATGGGAAGGGACTCTGCCTGTTGTCTCCCTTACTCTATCTAACCTGGCTTCTATAGACCCAGTTACTTATTAGGACTCTGTTTATCCAAATAGCCCTTAGTGTGTATTGGTGACACCCAAAACAGTCCCAGGGGGGTTGGTATTTGTATTTGATACAGAGTAGGGGGCAGGATAATCTGATGGTCTCAGTCCTCAGACCCAGGCCAATGACTTACTCATGTTAATTTACACAAAACACAGTGGTCAGACCTGATCCCACAGAAAGTGCACACAACATTTTTGCCCCAGGCTGGGCATTACTGGCAAGCCTGGGAAAGATCAGGCTAGCCTTAGAAACATTCTCAGGCAGCAAGGGCTGGGGAAAGCAAGCAGGAAACGGGATTACCCAGTTGGCTCTGGAATCAGCAGGCCCTGATATGTTTGTGTTGTGCTGGATGGTGGGTGGGGGTACATTATAAATACAGCCAGCCAGAGGGCCTCTGGACTCAAAACCTAGGACTGCACTGTCCCTGGAAGTCTCTGGACTCAAAACCTAGGACTGCACTGTCCCTGGAAGTCTGTGCAAGCCTCCCCAAGATGAAGCTGCTAGGCCAGGAGGAGTTTGAAGTCTCCAGTGCTTGTGAAAATGTGCCCACAGGAGAGCTGGAGAGTGGCCCTGGCTCTTGCCCCAGCCCTGATGGCACCTCAGACACAGACAGAGGGGATCTGGGGGTACCCAAGGACCCTCTGCTCTTCATTCAGCTGAATGAACTTCTGGGCTGGCCCCAGGCACTGGAGTGGAGAGAGACAGGCAGGTGAGTGGGACCCAGGGCAGTTTTATGGGGTCTTGCCGCCTCCCAGCTGGTGACTCCTCCATGACCCATAGCTCCTCTTGTTTGGGGAGGTGCTTTTTGCCCCAGTTAAGAGTTCCTCTCTGTGCTCTCCAGTTCAGGCCCTTACCCTCCATGCTGCTCAGCTTTCTCTGCAGTCTAGTTTTGAGTTCCCCGAGACCCCAGATGAAAGGTGAAGGTCCAGGAAAGGGCATGCTCTGCACCACTGGGCCCGGCACACCCCCCCCCCCACACATTGCCCTACTTTCCTGGCTGTCTTGTGTTCCCACAACCTGGACCTGGGGGAGATGGCTCCAATAACACAGTCTTTTCCTCTTCACCACAGGTGGGTGGTGTTTGAGGAGAAGCTGGAGGTGGGTGCAGGCCGGTGGAGTGTCCCTCACGTGCCCACCTTGACACTGCCCAGCCTTCAGAAGCTCCGCAGCCTACTGGCTGAGGGCCTCGTGCTGCTGGACTGTCCAGCTCAGAGCTTCCTGGAGCTCGTGGGTATGCTGGGAGCCTGTGCAGGGAGGGCTTGGGCAGCCATGCCATTTCCCTAAGACTTCCCCCCCAAAGCCTTACAACTTTCCAGAGCTCACCCCACTGCACCCTCGGGATTATCAGTCCCTGTCACAGGGAGGAGATGGAAAAGCAGAATGGAGGAGCAAATTTCCTGAGACTCCCAGAAGGGAAAGGGAGCCAGGTGGAGGGGAAAGGGGAAGACTTTGGGGACAGGGAGTTCTCAGGAAAGGGTTGAAGCCCCACCTCTATTCTTTAGAACAGGTGACAAGAGTGGAGTCGCTGAGCCCAGAGCTGAGAGGGCAGCTGCAGGCCTTGCTGCTGCAGAGACCCCAGCACCTCATCCAGACCACAGGCACCAGGCCCTGCCAGGGTGAGAGGCCTCTCCCTGGGCCGAGGACCAAAAGCCTTGGGTGGGAGGGTCTCAGATACCCCCTGCCTTTTCCTGGACTAAGAGCAGCCTAGCCTTCGCTCAGACCTCAACCCAGGCCTCATGGGTGAGAATCGGAGGAAATAGTAAGGGGATAAGAATGGAGGGGCCAGAGTTTTGCGAAGGAATGCTCTTGGTAGGCACCATGCCAGGAGCTTTACATATACTATATTCTCATTTAATCTTCACAACCGTCCTGTAAGGTAACACCACAATTGGCTCCATTTCAGTGATGAGAAAACTGAAGCTCAGTGAGGGGAAGCTCCAGTTTTCATAATTTATCAGGGGTAAACCTGGGCAGGGAGCCCTAGTGGGTCCATCTTCAAAGCCTGTACTCTTAGTCACTGCTTAATCGTGTTTTGAAGGGTCTGCCCATCGAAGAGAGGCTTCTCACAAGGAGGAAGCCCCACTGAAGGAACAGGTTTGTGGTCCTTTCTTGGGCAGGGCTGGAAGAGGGGTCAGGGATTAACAGAGGTTCACCCTCCACTGGCCTTATCATCAATCAGTGTCCTACCAAAACCCACCTCCCCACATAACCTCTCATCCTTATGTCTCCTTGAACCCCCATCCAGCGTCAGAACCCCCTGAGACGGAGGCTGCCTCCAGGGGCTGAGGCAGGGGCTGTGCTGGCAGGAGAGTTGGGCTTCCTGGTACGGCCCCTAGGGGCCTTTGTACGACTACGGGATCCAGTGGTATTGGGACCCCTCACTGAAGTGCCCCTTCCCAGCAGGTGAGGCTGTGGAGTCCTGGAACCCAGAAGATGGATCTTTACTGGGGAGGGGATTGAAAAGCTTCTGGTCCAGTTCTCTGGGGAGTGAGTGGTGGTGAGTGGGGATGGTGCTCAGGAGCCTGGGGAGGGGGCAGTGGTCAAGGCTGCAAAGTAGGTGCGCACGAGTGTATGAATGGGGGCCGGTAGGGAGGTCAGAAGTCAGGGCTCCCTTATGGGACAGCAGTCTCTGATTTTCTCTGGGGCCTGGTTCCTTCCTCAGATTTTTCTGCCTCCTCCTTGGTCCCTCCACACTGGGAAGGGGCTATCATGAGATGGGCCGGGCAATGGCCATCCTCCTCAGTGACCAGGTGAGCTGGGCAGGCACGCACACGTGTGTGTATGTGCACACACACAGAGACTTGTGTCAGTGAGAGTGCATACTGTGGCCTCTAGATGTGTGACTGAATTCAGCAATGAGGCAGAGTGTGGCTTTGTGTCTGTGCACATGAAGACTTAAGTTTTCTTGACTACCATTTTACCCCCCTTACCTAGGACACTGCTGGCACATAGTAGGGACCCAATAGATACTCAGTGCATGCATGTATTAATGAAGGAATCCTTGACTGACTTGTGTCTAGCTTTGAGACTGTAAAGATTCATGTAAAGGTTCAGATCGGCATTTACCCCTCTCTGCCCCTATCCCTAGCAATTCCAGTGGTCAGTTCGTCGGGCCAGCAGCCTTCATGACCTTCTGGCAGCTTTGGATGCCTTCCTAGAGGAGGTAACAGTGCTTCCTCCAGGTCGATGGGACCCGACAGCCCGGATTGCCCCACCCAAATGTCTGCCTCCCCAACACAAAAGGTATATGGGGGCCTTCTCCACAGACCTTAGGTCCAGATCCACTGTTGAGGAGGGTAGGGGATCCCAGGAAAGGGAGAGAGACTTACCTTTGGATTCGGAGTACACTGGCAGAGACAAGAGCAGCCACCAGGGGGCATCATGCCCAGTCATGTTTTGGTTGGAGATCCTCAGGCAACCTGGGTTCCCCTTCTCTTCAGGCTCCTCTCACAGCTGAGAGAGGTCAAGGGCCTCTCTACGCAGCATGGGGCCCTGGCTGAGGACAGACATGGCCACTGGCCACATGCACCCAGCCCAGAGTTACAGCGGACAGGCAGGTGAGCTGGGATGAGAGCAAGGGTAAGGGGACTGGGAGTGGAGAGGGGTCATAGGGGCACGGAGGTGTATGCTCACAATGGAGGGGCTCACCCAGTCACAAGGAAAGTAGCAGGAGTAGAGGCGTGGGGTGTGAGCACTTGGGTCACTGACAAACCATGGGTGGGAGGCTGTTTGGGGGCCTTGTCCAGGATGTGCGCCGGAAGGCCTCGTGGTACACCAGTGACTTCCTGGACGCGCTGCATCCCCAGTGCTTCTCGGCCGTGCTCTACATTTACCTGGCCACCATCACAAACGCCATCACTTTTGGGGGTCTGCTGGGGGAAGCCACCAATGGTGCTCAGGTGAATCGGGAGATGTGAGGGGGGCAGGCACAAGTTTTGGTATTCTGCTAGCAACCCCCGGGACGGTGGGTAGGCAGTGGAGGCTCCCGGGAAGCTTGGGTTGCTATACTGAGGACTCCAGTGTCCTGTGCTGACAGGGTCCTCTGCCGGCTTCTAGGGGGTGCTGGAAAGTTTTCTGGGCACTGCAGTGGCTGGAGCTGCTTTCTGTCTGATGGCTGGCCAGCCCCTCACCATCCTCAGCAGCACAGGGCCAGTGCTGGTCTTCGAACGCCTGCTCTTCTCCTTCAGCAGGTAGGAGAATACCCCCACCCTCACCAGACCCTCACTAGCTGCACTCTCGGCCTGGTTCTGGCTGGGTCAATAGGGAAGGGAGGGAACTGTCTGTTTGGCTCCAGGGGTACCTAACCGGGGTCAAGTGGGGAGCAGAATAGCTCTGCCAATCCCTGCCTGTCTCACTCCCCCAGAGATTACAGCTTGGACTACCTGCCCTTCCGCCTATGGGTGGGCATCTGGGTGGCCACCTTTTGCCTGGCACTGGTGGCCACAGAAGCCAGCGTGCTGGTACGCTACTTTACCCGCTTCACGGAAGAAGGCTTCTGTGCCCTCATCAGCCTCATCTTCATCTATGATGCTGTGGGCAAAATGCTGAGCTTGACCAGTGCCTATCCCATCCAGAGCCCTGGCTCTCCTGCCTATGGCTGCTTTTGCCAGTACCCAGACCTGGGAGGTGGGTGAGGGAAATGGTGAGCTGGGAGAGCTGGGGAAGGATGCAGGAGGGGGAGGGGATGTCCCCTGGCTGTCCCCCTTGTTAAGGTCAGCAAGATCCTGAATACTTACCCAATAAGCAGCAGCACTCTTCCCCACTTTGGTTTCAAATCCATTGAGAAGTAACAGAGCAGGCCCAATATTGTCTATCTTTTTTTTTTTTTGAAGTTTATTTATTTATTTTGAAAACGAGTGATAGCAAGCAGGGGAGGGGCAGAGAGAGAAATCCAAGCAGGATCTGCACTGTCAGCGCAGTGGTCTCAAACTCAAGAACCACAAGATCATGACCTGAGCCAAAGTCAGACACTTAACCGACTGAGCTCCCCAGGCGCCCCAATATCATCTTTATTTCTGAGAGTGCTGATAGAAGAACATGCTTATATCTATGGGGGAATGGGCTTCCTAACAATGAAACCAAAATTAGATAGATTTACCCACCCAGTCATGGCTGCCCTGGGCAGGGACTGTCTTGTCACAGAGGAGCAGAGTTCAATTGCATGCACAGTGCAGGCAGCTTATTCCAAAGAGTGGGGAGAGGAAGGGACAGGGAGAGGCATGTTCAGGTCCTTCTCTCAAACTCATCAATCAAACAAATTGCTGCTCTTCCCCTAGTCTGAGTGACTGACTGAGGGGGAGAGCAGCTCTGAGTTTTACACTTGCACATATTCCTGCACAAGGAAGCAGCAGGAATGGGGAAGAGATGTCCTGTCAAGAGTGCCAGACTCTGTGCTAGGCATGAACAAAACCAGTTCTGGTCCTGATAGAAACCCACAGAGTGGTGTGCTCATCTATTAAGCAAACATTTGCTAGGTATCTGCTCTGGCCAGTCCTATGCCGGGCACCCGGGATACAGAGAGGTAAGGAATTGGCAGGGACTGTGCAATGTCCTGAGGAGCACAGACTTGGTAGCAGTCGGAGTCAGAAGACAGATGAGTCAGAACTAAGAAATGTCTGGGTCAGTTGGACCCATGAGATCAGGCTCCTGCGGGGCTGGAGAAGGTTTCCATGGGAAGGGCATATACCCAAATTGTTCTTTGCTTCCCAGGAAATGAGTCTCAGTGGCAGAGGACAGAACCAGAAGACAGAGATGACATCTCAAGCATGGTGAGAGTTGGTTCCTGGGAGGGCCTGGGAAAGACATGGTGGAAGCCAAAGAAGTCAGTGGTTCCTGGCTTTTCCCATCCCACAGGCTAGGGAAACCCTTATAGGTCACAGAGGTCCACACATTTGCTGTGGCTGGAGACCTCCCATCCTGGGCCCTTGGTGTCTCAGTGAGTGTCAGTCAATGTTTCTTCTGCCACCCATAACTCCATCCCTGAACACCCCTCCATATAGGACCTCGGCCTGGTCAATGCCTCCTTGCTGCCCCCACCTGAGTGTGCCAGACGGGGAGGACACCCTCGTGGCCCCAGCTGTCATATAGTCCCAGACATCGCCTTCTTCTCCATCCTCCTCTTCCTTACCTCTTTCCTCTTAGCCACGGCGCTCAAGCATGTAAAGACAAGCCGCTTCTTCCCCTCTGTGGTGAGTGTTACCTCTGTCTGTGGGAGAGTACTGGCTCTTGGCCTTGAGCCCTGTCTGTGAGTGGGAAAGGGTGAAGGAAGGGGCTGGCGGGCCTAAACCTGACCGAGTGTCCACTGTGTGGCTAGGTACGCAAAGTGCTCGGTGACTTCTCCTCAGTCCTTGCCATGCTGCTGGGCTGTGGCCTCGATTCCTTCCTGGGTCTAGCCACACCAAAGCTCACGGTGCCCAGAGAATTCAAGGTGAGAGTTGGGAGGGTAGGACAGAGGGGAGAGCAGGGCCAACAGACAGGACTTTGGAGGAGGAAGATGGATGGATACCATGCTTTTCTTCCTGTGAGCTTCCATTTCCTCGCTCATAAAATACAAATAGTGATAATAACGACCTCACAGAATTGTTGTGAGGATTAATGAGGCATTGCTGACAACACAGCGGGTATAGAAAACATGGTAGTCATTATTGTAATTTGGGGTTAAGAGGTTGGGTTCTAGTCAGCCAGCCCTGGGCTTGAGATCCAGTTCTGCCACTTCCTAGCTGTGTGACCTTAGGCAAGTCATCCCATATTTCTCATCAATGAGCCTCAATTTATTTATCTGTAAAATGGAAATAATAAATAACAATAGCTGGTACTCTATAAGTTGTTCTGAGGTTCACAGAAAATGTGTGTAAATCACTCATCTGGCACATACCAAGACCTCAAATTATCGTTGTCATAGGTTGTCTGCTAAAGCTGGAATTCCCTCCGTAGGGCAGAGCAGTGCACAGGACAAGGCTTAGCAGGACCTAGACTTTGCCTGTGCATTTGGAGGCCTCCTCTCCAGCTTCCCCCAGGACAGGAGAGCAGGGGGACTCCAACTGGGGTAGCCTCAGGGGCTCAGAATCTGAAAGGGTAACTGGTGTCCCCTCCCCCCAAGAGACGCTTATAATCAGAGCAGACGCAGACACACCCAAGCCTGCCCTGGCCCCAGATCAAGGCATGTCTGAGCCTGAGTCGCCCCACCCTAGTTGGTGGAGGGGGCGGTGAGTGCCTAGGGAGGAGGGCTCAGTATATCAAGAAGTGGGCGGGCCTCATCTACCATCTCCTCCTCTTGCAGGGAGGGAGGGCCCCTGAGAACCAAAGTCCAGAGCCCCTGGCTCCAGCCCAACCCCCAGGCTGGTCCCCCTTCTTCTGCCCTCTTTTAAGGCACTGGAATGCTTTGAACCAGTTGTGCTTGCACACATACTGCTCCTACCTACCACCCAGGGCCTTGGAACTGGGGTGAGGGGGCTGGAGAGTTATGGAAGAATGCCAAAGATGAGGTGTGCAGGTGAGGTGCTCTTGGGAGACCCTCTCTAACTTGTCCATGGAACTCCCTCTCCCAGCCCACACTCCCTGGGCGTGGATGGCTGGTGTCACCTTTTGGAGCCAACCCCTGGTGGTTGAGTGTGGCAGCCGCCCTCCCTGCTCTGCTGCTGTCTATCCTCATCTTCATGGACCAGCAGATCACAGCGGTCATCCTCAACCGAGCCGAATATAAACTGCGGGTAAGGCCTGCCGGGTAGGACCACAGGCCCCTAGACCAAGGGACAGAAACTCCAGGGTGGGGTCCAGGCCCTCCCTCTCCCACACCAGAGGACAGAGAGCCCAGGTCTGGCTTAGTTTTGTCCTCAATGCTCCACCACTACCTGCAGAAGGGAGCTGGCTTCCACCTGGACCTCTTCTGTGTGGCTGTGCTGATGCTGCTCACATCAGCACTCGGGCTGCCTTGGTATGTCTCAGCCACCGTCATCTCCCTGGCCCACATGGACAGTCTTCGGAGAGAGAGCAGAGCCTGTGCCCTGGGGGAGCCCCGAAGCTTTCTGGGCATCAGGTGAGGCCAATACTGAGGAGGCAAGAGTGAGAGGTGGTCAGTAAGGTGGTATAGGAGGGTATCCAGCAGAGTGATCAGGAGAGCTTAAATTGTGAGCCTCCAGAGGGCTCTCTTATTGCTCCATGAGCACTACCAGTGGGGTGTGTGTGCGTGTGTGTGTGTGTGTGTGTGTGTGTGTGAATGAGTGGGTTCTGGCTGAGATGGGCATGTCAGATCTTCCCTCTTCTCCTTCGGCCATGGGTTTGGGAGGGCCCTTGGGAGGAGTTTCATGGATACAAAGGCAGAGGCAGCCAGGGCCAAGGGAGGGTGAGGTGCCACCCAACAACCCACTCCCCCCACCCCTGCCACCACCGCTAAATGTAGGAGTACCTCACTGATGTTACAAAGTTACTGTCACAAAAACAATTTTGTAACTGTTGGAAATACAATCTGTGGAAAGTTTGTGAAATCAACTTTGAAACTGTGAAATGAAGTTTCTATGGCAGTGTAAAAATTGCTAACTTTCCATCAAAAGAAAAAATAAAAACAAAGAGCAACTATGAGCTTGAGCTGATGGAGAGGCCTGGAACATCCAAGCTCAAATGCGCTGCCCCTTCCTTTCCACCAATTTTGCACAGGATGCTAAGGCCCCCTCCCTTCCAGGAGACTACTGGGGGGTCCCTCCTCTTCCCTCCTGCCAGTGCCTGTAGCGGTGTCTGGTCAGCATCTCCAAGCTGGGCACCTTGGGGGCTCTCCCAGACCCTAGCTAACTCTTCCCTCACCTCACAGGGAGCAGAGGCTGACAGGCCTGGTGGTGTTCATCCTCACAGGAACCTCCATCTTCCTGGCACCTGTACTGAAGGTACCTTTGCTAGGCTGGCATCGGGCAGGGCCGTAATAATAAATACAGCAAGAACTGACACTGGCTAAATACTTACTGAGCACCAGGCACTGTGTTAAGTTTCTCTACATTTGGTCTCATTTGATCTTCACGTGAACTCTGAGAGACATTCATACTTCACCAATGAGGAAACTGAAGTTTGTTTTGAGAGAGGAAGAGACAGAGACAGAGAGAGAGAGAGAGCGAGAGCGAGCAGGGGAGAGAGAGAGGGAGAAAGAATCTTAAACAGGATCCACGCCCAGCACAGAGTGTGATGAGGGGCTGGATCCCACAAGCATGAGATCATGACCTGAGGGGAAATCAAGAGTGTACACTTAACCAACTAAGCCACCCAGGCGCCCCGAGGAAACTGAAGTTTAAAGAGATCAAGTAGCTTACAAAAGATCACACCAAAAAGAGCTAGTTTCTCAGATCTATCTGGGAATCCAAACTCTTATCCAGTGGGTTTTCTACCCAGTGGAGCAGGGTGTGGGCATGCTACCATCCCCTATGGGCCTAGTGGTGTGGTAGCTTTCTCCAGCCTCCCAACAAACATTAGACTAAGTCTAAACTTACCCACAGTTTATATTCGGCACATCCCAGAAAAACCTTGAGACAAAACCCCTTCACTTCGCCCTTACCAGATGTTTATAGAACACCTGCTGTGTGCAAGGCTCTACTAGGCACTTGGGAGAAGTGGGGGGGGGGGGGAGGAAGGGGAGATAGGAGCATTGAAAAGAGATATGGAGCCAAGTCCCTATCAGCAACATACACACATGAACAAAAATTAAGTAATAAGTAATCAAAGAAAGGTTCAACAAGGTAAGGCGAGGACATGGAGAATGGCATACAAGAGTCACCAGTGAGGAAAGGTTTGGGGAGGGGAAGGTTATGGAGGCTGGATGAGAGTGGAGTAGTTGAAAGAGCCAGATAGACCGGATCAGCTGCTTGCTAACTAGGTGACTCTCATTCAGCAGATATTTACTGAACATCAACCATACGCTAGGCACTGTTCCAAAGACTGAGGATATCGTGGTGATCAAAAGAGACCATCCACTGCTTGCAGTCTGGTGAGGGTAGAAAAAAAAATTAAAACAATAAAATAGGATAATTTCAGAGAGTGATTACTTCTAATAAAAAATATAAGAAAGTATAGTGATTAAGAGTGCCAGGGGTCTACTTTAGATTGGAAGGTCATACCTTTCTGGGGTGCCAAGAGATGAGCAGTGAGAAGCGTGAGTAGTGAAAAGGAAGTCAAGGAAGAACATTTTAGGTGGAGGGAAATAGCAAAGCCTTGAAAAAGGGTAGAAATAAACTTGGGGACACTGAGGAAGGAAAGGAAGCCATATCGCAGGAACAGAGAGAGCAGAGAAGAACATGGTGGATAAGATTGGAGAAGTAGGCCAGGTAGTGGACAAGTTAACTTAATCTCTCTGAAACAATTCCCCCTTTTGCGAAATGGAAATTATAGAATTTACCTCATCTGACGGTCTTGAAGCTTCAGTATCAGGTATGCAAAGTGGGAGAGGAAGAGAAAGACCTGGATCAGCTTAGATGTGGATGCTGGAGGCTGGGGTTGGAGCCTAAGGCTGGGGTGGGGGTAGGGGAGTGTAGATCTGGGCAGCTAGCAGAAGTGAACTCCTTTGCCACCTCTCCACTTTTTTCTGCCAGTTCATCCCGATGCCTGTGCTCTATGGCATTTTCCTGTACATGGGAGTGGCAGCAATTAGCAGCATCCAGGTGAGCCCATTAGAATCACCAATCTCCCTCCTCCTCCTCTTCCTTCCTGCTGGTACCTGCTGCTTATGCTTGCCAAGTCCTCTCCTATCCTCTTCCTGACTCTCCTGGACTCGGAATCTCTGCTGCCATGCTCTTAATGGGGAGGGCGCCAAGGGAGCCTTCTGAATTCCCACTCATGCTGGACTTGGACAGCTAACAGTGACACCCTCCAGGCTGAACACCCTGCTCTCCTCTTCCTCTTATTCCCCTAGTTCACAAAGAGGGTACAGCTATTATTGATGCCAGCAAAACACCAGCCAGACCTCCTGCTCTTGCGACATGTGCCTCTGAGCAGGGTCCACCTCTTCACAGCCATCCAGCTTGCCTGCTTGGGTCTGCTTTGGATAATCAAATCTACTCCTGCAGCCATCATCTTCCCCCTCATGGTGACTTGGGGCAAGGTTGGGTAATGTCCTGGGGGTCCTGGGAGACTCTGAGCCCAGGAGGGTGGCCAAAGCCTCCACAGGAGGAAGACTTTCCCTCTCTCACTTGCCCTGGCTCTACCTGGTTGGGAGTTTTAGGACAAAGAAAGATGGCTGAGGGATGCCTACAGTCTTGGGATACCTCATTCAACTCCATTTTTCTAAACTCTTTGGGCTGATCAACCACAGGTAGGGATACCAAGTCGAAAAGAAAACTGAGGCCCTGGGAGAGGCAATAATGGAACTTTCATTACTCAGTGAGGTGATAACACGGGTGGCTTCTGGCCTTATTCTTAAGCCCTGAGGAAGTTAAGAGTCACAGGCTTTGTAGTAAGACCAACCACATCCCAGGTGTGTGACTTCTGAGAAGTTTCTAAACTCTCAAGACCTCAGTTTCTTTCTCTGTACGATGGAAACAATTGTATCTACCTCATAGGACTGTGTTAACATTGAGAGAAACAACACACAGTGTCTAGTACATAGGAAGTGCTCAACAAATGTTACTGTTGTTCATGTTTCTGCTATTGCTGACAGCCCTGGGTTTTGTTTGTATCCCTGCAGTTGCTGGGCCTGGTGGGGGTCCGAAAGGCACTCGAGTGGGTCTTCTCATCACAGGAACTCCTTTGGCTGGATGAGCTGATGCCAGAGAAGGAAAAGAACATCCCTGAGAAGGGGCTGGAGCCAGAGTACTCACTTAGTGGTGACAGTGAAGATGTGAGCCCCAGGATGGGCCCTCTCAGGAGAAGGGGACAGGGGTGGGGAGGGCCTTATTGTCCAGGAATTATCCCTTAAGTCTAATATTTCTATGAAGCCTGAACACAATCACTCCCCTTAGCTCCTCACTGACACAGGTACACTGAAAGGGTGAGGGAAATCTTTCTTTATAGGGCAGGGGCCCTGGTTTATGAACCCATGGGATTGGAAAGGTCTGAGGACAGCTCTGGTGGGCTTTTTCAACCTTGATCTTTGTCTCAATGTGGGTTCATATCCTTTCACTTTCTGGGTCCCTTTCTCTCTGCTCTGTCTCTGCCTATTCCCAACTCATCTTGGGGTCTTTCTTTCACAGTCAGAGCTGATGTACCAGCCAAAGGCTCCAGAAATCAACATCTCTGTGAATTAGCTGGAGTAGGAGGCATCTGGAAGTAGGACTCCAGGAAACTGAGCATGAGGTGAGGATGTGAGGGAAGTGTCCCTGGAGTCAAGGGTGGGGGAAGCGTGGGCTCGGACCTTGGAAACCTCCAGTGTGCTGGCTAGCCCTGTTTTCCCTTCATGTTCCATTCCCTCATGAACCCCAAAGTAGAGGAGGGAATAGAATGGCCTCTCCAGAGGAAAGAATGAAATAAGCCAGGGTACCTGGACTTGGCTCCTTGTGGCACTGAAGTCTGGTCAGTAGAGGGAGCTCAAGCTCACACCAAATTAGATGTAGAGATGTGGGAAGGGGGGTATGAAAGGGTAAGATGATGAAAGAACGTAAGGAGTGGGGAGGAGAGGAAGGAAGATAAAGGTCCCTGCTGCTTTCCTTTGCCCTGGAGGCCTCTTCCTTAGGCTCCTGAGAATCACACTCCAGACAAGTGGAGGGATTCTGTCATTTGCCCACTTTGTCATCCCTTCAATTTTTATTCCTCCACTTAACAAAACATTTCATGAGTACTGTACTTAAGGAGTATTTAGATACTAGAGAGATAGGGGTGAGTAAGATAATCATGGTCCCTAACCTCATCAGTTTAAATTCCACTGGGAAAGACCAACAGGCAATTGTTGAAGTGGGATAGAGCTGGCTAAGGGAAGCACTACCTGTGGGAGCAGAGAGGCCTCTAAACCCTTCTTGGAGGGTGGTAAAGGTGGGGTGGTGGGAATTAGAGAAAAGGAAGTGGTGTATAACTTGAAATTTGAAGCATGAATAGAAGCTACCCAGGGTAAGATGGAGGGAAATGTTCTAGGCAGAGGGTGTGGCATGTGCAAAAGCCCGGTGTTTTTCCCCCACGATAAGCTGAATTTCTCTTTGGGACCACAGAACCCCCTTCTATTCATGCTTTTCCAAGCTCTAGAGCCCAAGAAGCCCCACCATTTTCAATGGAAAATTCTAGAGGCCAGAGGGAGAAAGGGCAATTCGGCTGCCAACCCAGAACAAGATGTGATTTTTCCTTACCTCCTATCAACTCCTTGGCCCTATTCTTTGCCGTACTGTGCCCCTGAGCACTTGCTCAGACTCAACTCTTGTCTTCTCTTTCTTCACAGGTGTTTACTCAGGAAGTCAGGACATTATTGGTTTTTGGCTTAACAGCCAGATGCTCAGTCATCTGGGAACAATGGGGCAGGACTGGAGGGCAGCTGGCCAAGATTTCTATTGCCCTCCCGAGCAGGTGGTAGAGAGTGGCAGGGAACAAGCAGGTTTGCTGGTAAGCCCTGGGCACTGATTAGGCCCCATTCACTCTCTACCCCATTAAACCTGGAAACTCTTCCCATTTTAAACTTTCTGTCCTTAAAAATTCTTTTACAGAATTGGAGGTCTTCAGCAAACTCTCTTCAGTTTGCAAAAGGGGAAAGAACACTTTCCAGAAAAATTATTTCTCTACTTAAAACAGTTTTTTATACATATAAAAAACTATCTTTACTGATTTTTGACCACAAAAGTAAATGAGGTTACTGCAAAATATCAAAACACCAAAGACACATATAATTTTGAAATGGAAACCATGCCAGTGATAACCAGTGTTCACATTTTAGTGTATATTGTTCAGATTTATTTCAAGGGACACATTAATATTTTAATTAAAATGGGATTACACTGTTGAGTTCTACGTTTGTCACTTAATGTGAGTTGAATGTTTTCATCTCTTTATCTACCTCATTATTTTTGTAATCTGCATAGAATGAACAACCTTATTATCTGAAAAAGGTACCATATGTACAAGAGAGTATATAAAATGTCTTCTGCAAGTACAAGAATTTCTTCAGAGTATATACCTAGGAGTGAAATTAAAGAGTAATGATAGAAAGAGCACCTGTGTATGTCAGTTCATCTATGAATTTTAAAGTTAAAAATTATATTTAATCTAGCATCTAGTATTGTAGTTGTTTTAGTCAGGAAGGCTATTCAAAAAGTTTAATCTATACAATGCCAGAAGTGGAAATTCTTTTTTTCTGTAATATTTTATTTTTAAGTAAATTCTTCCCCCAATTTGGGGCTCAAACTCACAACCCTGAGATCAAGAGTTGCATGCTCCACCGACTGAAGCAGCCAGGTGCCCCAGAAGTGGAAATTTTGATGGCTCTTTTTAATGCCTTTTTTTTTTTAAAGATGCTGGTTTTTTAATTTTTAATTTTTCATTTTTTTATTTGATAGAGAAAGAGAGAGAGAGAGGACATAAGTAAGTGAAGGGTAGAAAGAGAAAGAGAGAGAGAGAGAGAGAGAGAGGAAGAGAGAGAGAGAAGCAGGGCTCACCCGGCAGGGCTCGAGTTCACCCATGTGGGACTTGAACTCACTAACCGTGAGATCGTGACCTGAGTCAAAGTCAGATGTTTAATGATTGAACCACACAGGTGCCCAGCTCTTTTAAATGTTTTTTAAAAAGGCTCTGAACACTATAGTCTGAGTACCTATTGATTGAGAGAAATATATACCAAAAGTATAATTTAAACTTAATTATATAGTTTACTCATTTCAGCAGCATCTACATAATGTTGAAAACATCTTCATTTAGAGTTATTTAAATATTCAACAAATACGTATTGAACATCAACAATGTCTTCTCAGATGAAATTTCTAACTTTATGGAGTTTATACTGAGGGACAGAAATAACAAAGTAACATTATCTGAGATAATGACAAGTACACTGGAGAAACTCAAACAGGGTAATATGATAGGAACTGGGAGAAGATTACTAGAGATGGATGTTCAGGGGAGGCCTCTCTGAGTAGTAGGTGATCTTTAAACTGGGACCTGCATGACAAGGAATCAACTAAATTAGCATTTGCCTGCAGCCAAGACATGGTAAACACAGACATGAATTTAAGTCCCCAGACTGGGAACCACTGTCATAAGGGAAAGACTATGAGTTGAGTTCTGGCTTCAAACTTAGTCTTTAGCTTGCTAAGTCCAGGCCACATGAGCCTGAAACGTTCCTTTCCTGGCTCTAACCCAGAGTCTTCAGTTTTCTGTCAGTAAAATGGGGCCAAGATTCTAGGATGCTACAAGGGTTAATTGATGCCTATAACATTTTTAAGATGTTGAGATGAAAAACTCAGGGCTGTATAGTGGGTTATTATAGCCTCCCAAGCCCCAGGGAAAATCTCTCCATATCAGTAACATAGGTCCTCTTTTCTCCAGTCTGTACATGTAGGACAATGGCCTTCACACTTTTGTGGGTATGAGGTTGTTATAATGTGAATTCTTGGGCTCTTGGCCTGAGGTTCTGATTTTCCTGAGGTTCTGGGTTCTTATCTTCTGAGTTCTGTGTCCTTCTGTCCCCTTGTCCAGTCCCTCATGTTTCCAAACATTCTAGATTTTTGTCTTTGCAACTGGACCGGAGTATGAACTTGTCCATATATACTATGGTCAGAGACATCTTTGGTCATTTTTTCTATGAGCAGAGATTGGGGAAGGCAGGAATGTATCTATATCTACTTATCAAATGTAGACAGATGTTAGGAGGAGGATTTAGGAGAAAACTTTCAATAAGTAGGGAGGAATTGCCAACTGGTAGAAAATGAGAGAAGAAAGTGAGTACAAGGAAAGTAATCCTGGTGTGAGGCCCGTTCACTGCTTCTTACCTCTTTTCCTGGTGCTGAATTCCACTATAGGAGCTGTTCAGGGCTTGACTGGTCAATTCATTCATTCATTCCTTCAACAAATACGTATGTATTAAATGTCTATTATATGCCAGGCAGTGTAGTCTATTGTATGTGTAGGAATTCAGTGTGAAATAAGATCTCTGCTTTCCTGGAGTTTCCACTCTAGTAGGGGGAGGCAGCAAATAAATAAATGCAATGATACATATGTAAGACTATTTCAGACTGTGGTAAGTACAGTAATACAAGATAACATAATAAAGAGGGAGGATTTGGTGGGTGACTACCTTAGATTGGGTGTTAGTAAGGGCCTCTCTGAGAAGATAAGATTTGAGCAGAGACCTGAATGACAAGAAGTCAGCCTTGGTAATAGGGGAGAGGGAGTGGAGGGAAAGAAAGCATTTTTGGCTAAAGGAATATCAGTGCAAAGACCTTTAGGCAGGAAGGGCTTCAGAATGTTTGAGAAGGCCCATAGAGCTAGAGTGGAAGAGTGAGGGAGAGAATAGGGCAAGGTGAGGTTGGAAAAGATGAGCATCAGTGTGGTAGTCTACATAATGAATACTTTGGAAGAGGCAGTATGGATGAAGACTTGTCCCTTGGGGTAAGAATAGTAGAGGCCAACCTAGAACAGGCAAAACAATCTTGAAAATGAAGAACCAAGTTGTAGGACTACAACCTCTGATTTTCAAAATTACTTCAAAGCCACTATAAGACAGTGTGGTACTTGCATAAGGAAATACATACAGGATTGACAGTCTAGGAACACATACTCATACTTAGGGTCAGTTGAGTTTTGATGAGAAGGCCAAGACAATTCAATGGTGAAAAAATAGTCTTTCCAACAAATGGTTCTGGGAAAACTGGATATTTCCATGCAAAAGAAAGAAGTTGGACTCCTGCCTCATACCATATGCAATAATTTACTCAAAATGCATCAAAAACCTAAATGTAAGAGCTAAACCATCTCTTCTTAGAAGAAAATAAGTGTTGATCCTCATGACCTTGGATTTGGCAATGGTTTCTTAGATACGATACTAAAACACAAGGAACAAAATTAAAAAATAAATTAGACCTCCTCAAAATTTTAAAACTTCTGCTCTTCAAATGGCACTATCTAGAAAGTGAAAACAACCTGCAGAATGGGAGAAAATACATGTAATTATATATCTGATAAGGGGCTAGAATATATTAAGAATTCTTAAAACTCAATAACAAGAAGACAAATAACTCAATTTAAAAATAGACAAGGTGGGGCGCCTGGTGGCTCAGTCGGTTGAACGTCTGACTTTGGCTCAGGTCATGATCTTGCAGTTTTTGGGTTCAAGTCCCACGTCAGATTGGACCCTGGAGCCCACTTCAGATTCTGTGTCTTTCTCTCTGCCCCTTCCCTGTTTGTTCTCTGTCTCCCTCTCTCTCATAAATAAACATTAAAAAAATTTTTTTAAATAGAGAAGGGAAGAGGCACCTGGGGGGTTCAGTGTGTTGAGTGTCGGACTCTTGATTTCAGCTCAGGTCAGGGTCCCAGGATCATGAGATTGAGTCCCGTGTCAGGTTCCACACTGAGCATGGAGCCTGCTAAGGATTCTCTTTCTCTCCCTTACTGGCATGCGCGCTCTCTCTCTTAAAACAATACAAAATAAAACAAAACAAAACACACACACACAAGGGAAGGGGCATCCGGCTGGCTTAATCAGTGGATCATGCGACTCTTGATCTTAGAGTAGTGAGTTCAAGCCCCACATTAGGTGAAGAGCTTACCAAAAAAAAGAATAAACAAGGCATCCAAATAGACATTTATCTAAAGAATATATAATAATGGCAGGGACCTGGTTGGCTTAGTCAGAGGACCAAATGACTTGACCTAGTGGTCATGAGTTTGACCCCACATTGGGTATAGAGATTACTTTAAAATAAATAAATAAACAAACTAGTGGGGCCTGGGTGACTCAGTCAGTTGGGCATCTGATTTTGGCTTAGGTCATGATCTCATGGTTCCTGAGTTAAAGCCCCCCATTGGGCTGGCTGTTGTCAGCACAGAGCCCACTTCAGATCCTCTGTCCCCATCTCTCTCTGCCCCTCCTCCTCTCATACTATCTCTCAAAAATAAATAAACATATATAAAAATATATAAATAAATAAACGTAAAAAATAAAGAAATATAAATGGACAATAAGCACACGAAAATATGCTCAATATCATTAGCCATTAGGAAAATGTAAATCAAAACCACAATGAGATACCATTCACACTCATTAGAATGGCTATAAATAACAAGTATTGGTGAGGATGTGGAGAAGTTGGAACCCTCACATATCACTGGTGGGGACGTAAAATGATGCAGCAGCCCTGGAAATAGTTTGTGTCCTTCTAAAAGTTAAATATAGGATCATCATATGATCTAGCAATCCCACTCCTATATATATATCCAAAAGATTTAAACGCAGGGACACAAACAGATACTTTATACCAATGTTCATAGCAGCATTATTCACAATAGTCAAAAGGTGAAAACAACTGGGATGACTCAACAACCCAAAGTGATGAATAAACAAAATGTGTTATATCCATACAGTGCAATATTATTCAGCAATAAAATGGAATGAAACACTGAGACATGCTACAACATTGATGAACTTTGAAAACATCTTTCCAAGTGAAAGAAGCTAGTCACAAAGGACCACATATTGTATGATTCCATTTATGTGAACTATACAGAATAGGCAAATCTATAAAGACAGAAATTAGACTATTGGTTGCCAAAGGCTTGGAGACCTGGGGGGTGGGGGGAGGTTGAGAGATAATGGCTAAGGAGTATAGGACTTCTTTTAGGGCTGATAAAAATGTTCCAGAATAGGTGTGATGGTTGTACTCTGTGAATATAATAAAAGCCACAAAATTGTGTGGTCTGTGAATTATATTTCAATAACTCTGTTGAAAAAATAAAAAAGAGGGGCACCTAGGTGCTCAATTGGTTAAGCATCCTACTTTGGCTGAGGTCATGATCTTGCGGTTCATGAGTTAGAGCCCTACATCGGGCTCTGTGCTGACAGCTCAGAGCCTGGAGCCTGCTTCAGATTCTGTGCTTCCCTCTCTCCCCTTCCCTGCTCACACTCTGTCTCTCTATCAAAAATAAATAAACATTAAAAAAAAAGAAAAAAGAAAAGAATGGTAGGGGCCAGAGCATGGTATCTAATTAGCAGGGTCACAACAGGGAGGCTGAAAACCTCTAGAGCCTCCAAGACCAAAGGAATTACCACTGCTGGGCAAGAACTGGGGGAATTCTCCAATACTGAGTCCAGGAACCTAACAGTTAAGTGAACCCAAGGGAAGAACCACAGTCTTGGGAGATTTCTCCAGGTTGTTTTCAGAGACCTGTGTTTGTTCATCTCCTGAGAATATATCCGTGTTCAAAGGGGATAATGTACAGTGATGCAATCTAGAGCTGTGCTCCCTTTCTAGATCCTCTGCTCTTCTCAACGATCATATATTTATGTCAGAGTCCTTAGCCCAGCCTGACCTATCTTCTCTTTATTAAAAACCACAGGATCACAGAGGTGGAAGATCATCTCATCTTAAAGATGCAGAACTGAGGGTTCAGAGGAGAGTTACCTGCTTGATCACACAGCCAGTAAACAGCATAGAGGGTACTTAAATTATGGTGAAACACCTTATCCCTAAATTCCCCATCCTAGTGACTAAATCTCTAATGAATCAGGAATACCCTAAGGAAGGACAGGTGTCAGGCCAAGGGGAGGGGATGGATGGTAGGAGAGAAAGGGAGAGATGTAGGTGGATGTGTAGGTGGAAAGTGACATATGTGGCAAAGTAGTTGTTACTATACTGGTTTACATTTTTTTCTCTTTAAGTTTGATTTCTTTCCATGTTGGTCTATTCTAATTCACCATATGGGACTGTGGTCTAGAAGAATTGTTGGTTCTTAAACATCATTGAAGGGTTTAGGCCATTTTAAGAAATGGACCAGAACAGGAGGAAGGAAATAAAAGTACTACTGTTTTAGGAGATGTCCCTGGCTCCTCCCAGTTCCTGCTATTGAGCCCAAGTGGGCCAGCTGTGGCCCCTTACAGCTTGTCCTTACCATTTAACTTCAGGGTTTCTAAATAAACTCCTTCATGGCTGGGAAGGTCCCTCTCACCTGCCCTATCTAGTGTCTTCATCCTATGCAGAAAAAGTCTTGTCTGGAGACTTAGAGACTGAGAAGCAGGGAAAGGAGTACCTGTTCCCTTTCATAGATTCACATCACAGCTGCCCAGAGAACAGTTCAGAGCTCTTGCTCCCAAGCTTTGACTGCTGGGTTAAAGATGAGAGTTGGTTGAGTAAGGAAAGACTGAAAACCAAGCAGAGACTTCATAAATCATCTCCTCCATCCTTCTGCCTCCACTGCAACTACTATATAGTACTACAGTAGTCCTGAAACTTTCTGGTACACTCTTGAAAATTATTAAAGGCCCACAGTTCTTTTGTTTATTATTAAAGACCCGAAGAGCTCTTGTTTCTTTATTTTTATAACATTGATTGTACTTTTTTTTTTTAAGAGAAAGAGAGAGGTTGTGTGAAGGGGAGAGGGGCAGAGAGGGAGAAAGAGAATCTTAAGCAGGCTCCACGTTCAGCGTGGGGCCTGACTTGGGGCTCAGTTCCATGACCCTGGGATCATGACCTGAGCTGAAATCAAGAGTCAGATGCTCAAATGACTGAGCCACCCATGCATCCTGAGCTCTTGTTTATATATGTGGGTTTTATCTATTATTATTTAGTGTATCAGAAATTAAAACTGAGGAATTTACAAAAATCTATAAGTTTAATTCATAAATGTGAACACAAGTAACATATTTTTATGAAAAATCGATTTTTCAAAGCAAAATTTAGGAAGAGTGAATTTTTAATTTGTGGCTTAATAAAAGACAGATGGATTGTCTATCCTATCAGTTTCACAGTTCAGTCAACTGCAATTAGTATTTTGGTTGAAGAATATGAAGAAAATCTGGATCCACATGGATATGTAGTTGGAAAGGGAGGGATATTTTAATGCTTTTTCCCCCAGATAATTGCAGTTATTATCTTTATTATTTTTTAAATGTTTTATTTATTTTTGAGAGCAAGAGAGACAGAGCACAAGTAGGGGAGGGGCAGAGAGAGAGGGAGACACAGAATCTGAAGCAGGCTCCAGGCTCTGAGCTGTCAGCACAGAGCCCGATGTGGGGCTCGAACTCACAGACCACAAGATCATGACCTGAGCCGAAGTTGGACACTTAACTGACTGAGCCACCCAGGTGCCCCTTGCAGTTATTATCTTTAATACCACACAACAATTCAACAACTGTTTTCTAAAGGTTGAAATAATAACTATAAATTTTTCATACTCTGTTACATTAAAATACACTAGCCTATCTTTGAACGTTCTTTTATTCATGTTCTTTTATTCATGGTTTAATAACATCATGTATTGGTCATTTGGGAAATACAGTTCACTGAGTTATGCAGCTCTTGCAAATACTGACACATTTTATTATATAATGTCAAAATAATACCAGAAATACATTTTGCAATATCATCACCTATCTCATCAAAAAAGTCTTTAAGTTTTGGGAAACTGTCAACCATTGACAGTGTATACAATTTTCCAAAATCCTCATTTATGCCCCCAAAGCTTGAATTTTATATTTGGAAACAATATACTGTCAGCTGTTTTCCTTCAAGTGGCAGGCTCCAGAAAATGTCTGCCAAATACACAAGTATGAATTACCAAAATTT
Organism: Cryptoprocta ferox; assembly: GCA_028646485.1. Taxonomy (NCBI): domain Eukaryota; kingdom Metazoa; phylum Chordata; class Mammalia; order Carnivora; family Eupleridae; genus Cryptoprocta; species Cryptoprocta ferox. The sequence goes on from CM053572.1 coordinate 29,111,899, forward strand.
ATGTCAGTCATACTCTCAAGTAAAAATGATGTTCCATGAAAAAATGGCTAGTTCAGCTTACAACAAAAATAGTTGCACAAGTGTTTTCTCTGGAGACAACCAATGTTCAGCAGACGTGCTCTGTGTATGCTTCTCATTTCCTCACAGAGACTATAAATCAAAGGTTGAGATTTAATTAATGGAATTAATTTTTACTGCATCATTAAGGACTTTTTTAATGTTTATATATTTACTTTGAGAGAGAGAGAGAGAGAGAGAGAGAGGGAGTGCGAGAAGGGGAGAGGCAGAGAGAGAGTGGATCCCAAGCAGGCTCCACACCCAGCACAGAGCCCAACTCGGGGGCTCAATCTCACAAACCATGAGATCATGACCTGAGCTGAAATCAAGAGTCAGATGTTCAACCAACTGAGCCACCTAGGCTCTCCTGCATGTTTCTTACTTAAAAGTTTTTTAATATTTATTTATTTCTAAGAGAGAGAAACAGAACACAAGCAGGGGAGGGGCAGAGAGAGAGAGGGAGACACAGAATCTGAATGAGGCTCCAGGCTCTGAGCTGTCTGCACAGAGCCTGAGGCAGGGCTTAAACCCAGGAACCACAAGATCATGACTTGAGCCGAGGACGCACATGCTTATCTGACTGAGCCACCCAGGTGCCCCCGCTAGAGACAATTAAGCTTAGTGAGGAAGGTATGTTGACTATCAAGACAGACAAAGTAAATTGAAAACCTTCTGTAAAGGTTTCACCATTCTAGATGTTATTAAGAACATTCGGAATTCAGGGGCACCTGGGTGGCTAAGTCAGTTAAGGGTCCAGCTCTTCATTTCAGCTCAGGTCATGATCTCATGGCTTGTGAGACTGAGCCCTGGGTCAGGCTCTGTGCTGACAGTGTGAAGCCTGCTTGAAATTCTCTCTCTCTCTCTCTCTCTCTCTCTCTCTCTCTCTCTGCCCATCCCCCATGTGCACGAGCGCTTTCTCTCTCTCTCAAAATAAATAAACAGAAAAAAAGAACAGAACAGTCGGGATTCAAACTACCAACATTACAAGGAACTTGGAAGAAGTTGATTCCAAACCTCATGGATGACTTTGAGAGATTCTAGACTTCAGTGGAGAAAGTAACTGCAGATGTGAGAGCAATAGCAAGAGAAATTGAGTTAGAAGCAAAGCCTGAAGATGTGACTGAATTGCCACAATTTCATGGTAAAACTTTAACGGGTAAGAACTTGCTTCTTCTGGAAGGGTAAAGAAAACGTTTTCTTAAAATGGAATCTACACCCAGTGAAGATGCTGTGAAGACTGTTGAAATGACAATAAAGGATTTAGAATATTACATAAACTTACTTGAGAAAGCCACAGGAGGGCTTGAAAGGATTGATTCCAATTTTTTTTAAAGATTTTATTTTTGGGGCGCCTGGGTGGCTCAATTGGTTGGATCAACAGTGGATCAGACTCTTGATTTCAGCTCAAGTCATGATCTTGCAGAACATGGGATCAAGTCCCTCATTGGGCTTGGTGCTGACAGAGCAGAGCCTGCTTGGTATTCTCTCTTCTCTCTCTCTCTCTCTCTCTCTGCCCCTCTCCCTGGCTCAGGTGCTCTCTCAAAATAAATAAACACTAAAAAAGATTTAAAAAAATTTTTAATGTTTATTTTTGAGAGAGAGGGAGAGCGCGCACGCGCGTGCATGAGTGGGGGAAAGGCAGAGAAAGAGAGGGAGACACAAAATCCGCAACAGGCTCCAGGCTCTGAGCTGTCATTACAGACTCTGACGTGCGGCTTGAACCCAGGAACCACGAGATCATGACCTGAGCCGAAGTTGGACACTTAAATGAGTGAGCCACCCAGGTGCCCCCCCAAAAAGATTTTAAGTAATCTCCCCACCCAGCATGGGCTCAAACTCACAACCTTGAGATCCAGAGTTGCATGCTCTATCAACTGAGCCAGACAGGCACCCCAGGACTGCCTCTGATTTTGAAAAAAGCTCTACTGTGAGTAAAATGCTGTCAAGCAATATCGCATGCTACAGAAAAATTGTTCACGGAAAGAAAAGTCCACTGATGGGGCAAACTTCATTGTTATCTTATTTTAAGAAATGGCCACAGTGACCGAACTTTCAACAACCATCACCTGCTCAGTTAGGAGCCATCAACATCAAGGCAAGACCCTCTACCAGGAAGAAAAATGATGACTTGCTAAAAGCTCAGATGATGGTTAGCATTTTATAGCTGTACCACTACTTATTTAACCACTTATTGATGGACAAGTATTAAGGTTTCTGTGAACATCTTCATACACATATTTTTGAGCTTATGTGTGTCTCTATGCCAATTCTCCCAGAATTGGAAGTGGATTTTGCTAGATCAAAGGGTACATGCATTTAAAAATTTGAAGGCAACTCCAAACTGATTTCCTAAAGATTTTATTAATTTACAATCCCGCTAATGGCGTATGAGAGTACAACAGCAAACTTGTGAGGATAATTGTTGGGCATGAGGTGACCAGGCTCTGCAAAGTGGTCTCACCAGTGCTCTTGAGAGTTTTAAAATATTTGAGTCCTGAGGTGCCTGGGTGGCTCAGTAGATTAAGTGTCTGACTCCTGATTTCGGTTCAGGTCATGATCTCAAAGTTCATGAATTTGAGCCCCGTGTCTGGCTACATGCTGACAGTGTGGGGCCTGCTTGGGATTCTCTCTCTCTCTCTCTCTCTCTCTCTCGCTCGCTCTCTCTCTCCCTCCCTTCCTCTCTCTCTGTGCCTCCCCTGATCATGTGTTCTCTCTCTCTCTCAAAATAAACTTAAAAATTAAAAAAATATTTCAGAGTCCTTCAGTTATTCTCTAGGAATTCTAATATTCATATGAAATACCTAGTACACAGAACAGTATTACTGCTTCCTTTGGACACTATTATGGCTCAATCTTGGTTAAAAATCCTGCAAACTTAAGGGCAGAGGCACTGGGACAGTCTAGGGCTTTAACCAAATCCCAGAGGCCACTCACAGGCTTGCCCATTTCTCAGACATTTGTCCTGCATAGCCCTGGCTGTTTTTTTCTTCCTTGTCACCAGTGGTGCCAATGCCAAGGTTAAAGAGGTCATTCTAGGTGAAAAGCTTCAGAGTAGAGCCTTGACCACAATTTTTCTTATGGCCTCTGTGAGCTGTACTAGACTTACGTTTCAGTTAGACTGTCTACAGTTCTCTTGGGGCCACAGCAAACGCCATGCCACTTCCTTGGGGAAGAACATCTGGGACGTGGCACTGTTACCTGCCCTGCAGGTGAATGCCATGCTGCGTCTCTTGCTTTATAGGCCTGCCTTGATGAGCAAGGGGTGTGGTTAACGAAGTTGAGTTCAAACACTCCAAAAGAGTCTCTAAGATCAGCCTTCAGAGTGACTCACTTGTCACTTATAAGCCAAAATTGCTCTTTGAGTGGGAATCCTGGGCTTGCTGTCTTCTCACTTTGGTAAGCAATGATGTACTTCTGATTCTTACAGGAAACATCAGAAGGTGATGGATGGAAATGTCACCTTAGATATTTTTCCAGGAGGTATTGACTCTAATGCCCGGTTCTCCAGTTTCTTCTCTATTAAACAGGTAGTATGAAGCCTAAGGGACTCCAAGGGTCCTTCTTTTTCAAAAGTACGGACTCATTATGAGCCAGACCACCATGACCTGGAAGATAAGTTGAGTCTGGATGTGGGGGTTTCTATCTAACTATTATCACGGAAGTGCTCAGACGAGATTCTAAACTTTCACCAGTCTCGGAACCTTGTAGAGTCTGTGGCAGAATGCCATGGTACCTGCCAAGGAGAGCTTCTAGAGAAGGTAGACGTGGCTGCGCAAGTTACAAGGTCTAAGAGGACATATGAAACAAGGTGTTTGGAGTAGTTAGCCTCAGGTTCCCCACATGTGTGGAATAGCAGAGGTAGGGGCTTCACTGTAATACACTTAGTAAGGTTCTGGGTTTCTTCAAAGGATCTGTGATTGCAGGTTCTTATTACCCTGTTCCTGTCAAATGAGCTTGTACAACTGTAGATCAAGGTATCTGGGATGGAGACCTACACACTTGCTGATACTTATTCATCAGTGTGATTCTTGGGTTTCCCTTTTAATTACTACTGAAGGGTGGAGGAATGCTCACAGAATTGCTGCTAGTACTCAAATTTTAAGTATGCATCTTTCTGTGGAGATAATACCCAAAATATATTCACCAAGGATTCACCTGGCAGAAAAGTGGTTTAATCTTCATTGCTAACCACAAAACCTTTCTGCAGAGTGATGTTTTCCTTTATGAAAACCAAAGCTACACCTTGACATCTTTTAAAATTTTGTTCCCAGTTCCTTACTGCCAGTAAGTATCCCAATTTGATGAATCCTCTGATTATATACCTACAGTGATTTTTTTCTTACAACCTTTATTTTTTTCTGATCACCAGAGTAATACATTACTTTTAGAAAAATTGGAAACATAAATAAAAATAACCCACTATTCTACCGTCCACAGATAATCTATCTCTGCCTTATATTTGTCATTTTTTAAGTCTTTTTTTAGGTAATCTCTACACCCAACGTGGGACTTGAACTCATGACCCTGAGATCAAGAGTCACATGCTCTTCCAACTGAGCCAACCAGGAGCCCTTAATGTTTGTCATTTTGAAGTACATACGTTTTGTCTTATAACCTTATTTTCTATTTAATGTAACGTGAACTTCATTTTTTTTGAAATTTATTTATTTTGAGAAAGAGAGAGAGCAAGAGTAGGGGAGGGGCATTGAGAGAAGGTTACAGAGGAACGAAGCAGGCTCTGCACTGACAGCAGAAAGCTGGACTCGGGGCTCCAACACAGTAATTGTGAGATTATGACCTGAGCCAAAGTCTGACACTCAACTGACTGAGCCACCCAGGCACCCCTGTGAACTTCATTTTTAATGACTGTAGAATCAAAGTGTATACCACAAGGGTTAACCATTTTTCTGTTAGATATTTAGGTTGTTGATATGCAGTACTTTTGTGCATATGTCTGATTAACCTTTTTTTTTTTTTTTTAAGATTTTGGTTTTTGGGGGCACCTAGGTAGCTCAGTTAGTTAAACATCTGACTCGATCTCAGCGCAGGTCTTGATCTCAGGGTCGTGAGTTCAAGCCCCACACTGGGCTCCACACTGGGTGAGGCGCTAACTTAAAGAAAAAAAAAAAAAAAGGACAGGGCGCCTGGGTGGTTCAGTCAGTTAAGCATCCCACTTCAGCTCAGGTCATGATCTCACAGTTTGTGATTTCAAGCCCCATATTGGGATCTCTGCTGTCAATATGGAGTCCACTTTGGATCCTCTGTCCCCTTCTCTGCTCCTCCCCTGCTCACACATGTGTGCATTCTCTCTCAAACATAAATAAACCTTTTTTAAAAAGATTCAAAAAAATATTTTATTTTCAAGTGATCTCTACATCCAAAGTGGGGCTTGATCTCACAACCCTGAGGTCAAGAGTCACATGATCTGTCGACTGGGCCGGTCAGGTGAACCAACTCGTAAACATAAATTCCTAGAAGTCCAAAGGAACAAGCATTTAAAAAATGCTCACAAGAGAGTAGATCTTAAAAGTTCTCAACACAGGAAGAAAAAACTGTAACCATGTGAGGTAATGCATGTTAACTAAACTTACTGTGGTAATCATTTTACAATATATACATATATTGAATCATTATGTTGTATACCTTAAGTTAATACAATGTTACAGATCAATTATATCTCAATAAAACTGGAAAAAATAGGGGCGCCTGGGTGGCTCAGTCAGTTAAGCGTCCGACTTCGGCTCAGGTCATGATCTCACAGTTCATGGGTTCGAGCCCCACGTCAGACTCTGTGCTGACAGCTAGCTCAGAGCCTGGAGCCTATCTTCGGATTCTGTGTCTCCTTGTCTCTCTGACCCTCCCCTGCTCACGCTGTCTCTCTCTCTCTCTCTCTCTCTCTCTCAAAAATAAATAAAAACATTTAAAAAAACTCAAAAAAATAAAAATAAAAAAATTAAATTTTAGAATAGTGTTAGATTTAACAAAAAGTTGGGAGGACATTACAGTTGCCACATAGCCCCATATCCAATTTCCTCTATTACTAATATCTATGGTACATGTATTGCAATTAATAAACCGATGTTGACATAATATTGATAATTATACATAATTACTAAGATTCATAATTTACTTATTCAAATTTATTTTGTGTTTACCTCATGTCCTTTTTCTGTTCCAGTATTCCATCCAGGATACTACATTACATTTAGTTATCATGTTTCCTTAGGCTCCTCTTGACTGTAACAGTTTCTCAGATTTTCTTGCATGTAGTATCAAGGATACATACTATCAACAGGAGTTATCACTGGTGATGTTAATATTGATAACCTGGCCAAAGTAGTGTTTGTCAGGTTTCTCTACTATAAAGTCATTTGTACCCCTCCCATTTCCATATTTTACTCTTTGGAAGGATATCACGATGCATAGTCCAAACTTAAGGAGAGGGGAGTTAATGCTTCACCTCCTTAAGGGTACAGTTTCTATGTAAATTTGGATTTCTTCTGCATGGAAGACTTACTTATTCTCCCCATTTATTTATTTATTGAAACACTTATTTACCCATTTGGACTCGAGGATATTTATTTTACACTTTGGGCTATAATTCAGTACTATTCATTTGCTCAAATTATTCCTGCTTTGGCCATTGGGAATTGTTTCAGTTAGCTCCTGTTATCTCTCTTAAATACCCTCATTATTGTGTGTGCGTGCATGCACGCACCCGCACGTGTGCATGCATGCTTAGTAATTTCTTACTTTCTGGCACTCTAAGATGTTCCAGGTTCATCTTGTATATTTCCTGTCCTAGTCCCAGATTCAGTCCCAGTGCTAGATTTCTCCAAGGAGCCTGGTTTCTCTCATTGGAGAATGTTATTAAAAGCCAAGGTGTGGGTGCAAGGTTTGCATATTGCTACTGGAATGTCATTTCTAGATCTTCTCTGCTGACCAAGAAAAAATATGTGTGTATACTAAGTTCTGTATATGCACTTACCTATACATATTTCTACATGTATCTACTTGTAATTCTATTAAACTAAATAGGAGTTCTGATGTCTCCAACTCTAATCCATTACCACATAGATCATTCTAGCCTCCTCCCCTTGCTTATCTATAATCACCCACTACACAGTGAGAAAGAGAAACTGCCATCCATTTACATAATTATTCAATTCTAATACACATACATGGTTTTAGAACTGTTAACGCACATCCACAGGGGAAAATAACTTAATAATTGTACAGTGGTTATGTGCTGTTCCTTTTGCCTTTAGTCTCAGAGCGACAGCTGCTTTCCAAACTTACGTAGGTCAGTTACTTTTTCTTACATTCCCTTCACTAAAGTTGTTTCACACATTTGTAATGCAATTATATATATTTTTGTCATCATCTGCATTCCATTCTGACATATCCTGACCTACTAAATAACTGACAACATTTTTTCATATGTTAAAGTTCACTCTCGGGGTGTCTGGGTGGCTCAGTCAGTTAAGTGTCCGACTTTGGCTCAGGTCATGATCTCACAGTCCATGAGTTCGAGCCCCGCATCGGGCTCTGTGCTGATAGCTCAGGGCCTGAGCCTGCTTCAGGTTCTCTGTCTCCCTCTCTCTCTACCCCTCCCCCACTCACACTCTGTCTCTCAACAATGAATAAATGTTAAAAAAATTTAAATAAAAATAAAGTTCACTCTTGGGGCGCCTGGCTGGCTCAGATGGTAGAACATGAGATTCTTGATCTCAGGGTCATGAGTTCAACCCCACCTTGGGTATGGAGTCTATTTAAAATAAAAATAAAAAAATTAAAAAGTTCACTCTTTGTACTATAAAGTCTATGAGTTTTGACAAATGTATAATGTCATGTATCCACTATTATAGTTCCATACAAAACACAGTATCATACAGAATGTTACCAATCTGAAAGTCCCTGTGCTTCACCTGTTCAACCCTTCCCCCACTCCAATCTCTGGCGGTCATTGATCTGTTTATGATCTCCTCAGTTTTTTCTTTTCCAGAATGTCATATAAATAGATTCATACAGTATGCAGCCTTTTTAGACTAGCTTCTTTTACCTAGCAATATGCATTTAAAATTCATCTATGTCTTTGCATAGTTTGATAGCTCATTTCTTTTTATTACTCAACAGTATTCCACTGTATGGTAATAACACAGTTTGTTTATTGATTCACTTATCAAAGGATACCTTGGTTGCTTCCATATCTTGGTGATTGTGAATAAAACTGCTATAAACATTCACACGCAAAATTTTATGCAGATGTTTTCCACTCAGTGGGTAAATACCTAGGATTGCAACTGTGGATTATATGGTAAGACTATGTTTAGCTTTGTAAGAAACTTTTAAACGCCCCTTGAAAGTGGTTGCACCATTTTGCATTCTTACCAGCAGTGAGTTCTTCTTGCTTTGCATCCGTTCACCAGCAATTGGTATTGTCAGTTATTTGGATTTTATTTCTTTTATTGTTTTTACATTTATTTATTATTGAGAGACAGAGACAGAGCACGAATGGGGGAGGGGCATAGAGAAGGAGACACAGAATCCGAAGCAAGCTCCAGGCTCTGAGGAAGCTGTCAGCAGAGAGCCCGAAGTGGGGCTGGAACCCATGAACCGCGAGATCATGACCTGAGCCGAAGTCGGTTGCTGAACCGACTGAGCCACCCAGGCGCCCCAGTTATTTGGATTTTAGATGTTCTAATAGACAGAAATAAAAACTTAAAGAAAGGATCTTTTAAAAAATTTTTTGTTTAGTAAACTCTGCCCAGAGTGCAGTTGGAACTCACAACCCTGAGATCAAGGTTGCATGCTCTACTGACTGAGCCAGGGGCCTGTAAAGAAAGGATCTTGATATATAATCCCAAATATCTCTTCAGAAAGTCTTTATCAATTTTTCTGGAGTAACTTTGTTTTTATAATACTGTTCCCAACATTTAATCAGGCACCAAGTCATGCTGATTTTTTATGATTGCTGATAGTACATTTTACTTAATCTGACAGTCACTCCCCTGATCCAGGCCTTCATTACCTTACACCTGGACTACGCTCAACAGCAAGACTGTTTATTTCCCAGACTCCAGCATTTCCTTGTTCTAACAAAACCCATGCATTGCAGCCAAAACAAAATGGTCCCTTAATGACTTTTATCTCAATAACTTTGCTTTTCAAGAATGATGGTGGGTGGCCTATTGAACCAAATTTAAAGCCCTGAGTCCAGTATTTAAGATCTCTTTAATCCCCATTTTGATTTCTCTGTATGGTACAAGTTAGTTGGTTTACCATCCTGACATACAGTTTGAAGACTTTTACTTCTTTGTCATCATTCCCATCACTTCTTTCCATTTGGAATGCTCTACCTCTTTTATTACCCTCAGTTATTATCCTACCTCAAAATGGTCATAATCAAGCTTTTTCCGAAATAAACTTACTCCATTTTAATTTCTCTTTTACTACCTATCTACTCAACACTATAGTTTGTTATACTGTCTTGAATTTGTCTTTCTGTTCTCTATTAGTCCATGTGCATTTTATCTACTTAGCCATCAGTCAGTCAGTATATATGCATCAGCACAGTTGAAAGGAAGTACATTAAATCTTTTCTTTTATGTTTTCTCTAATTTGGCTCAGTGCCACGCAAATAGCAGGAACTAAATAAAAGTTGGTTCAATGAACAGATGAGTAAATTGCAAAATTTGATATAGGTTTATTTAATTTAAATACTTAATTTTTTACTACACAAAAAACATGTTAACTATGGAAAAACTAAAAAAGAAAAGCCTGTAAAATACAAATATTTGAGAAAGAAAAATAATTTATAAATCTTTGAATAATTCCATTACACAGAGATAATTAATTACTATTAATCTCGGTCTTACTTGTAACTGACCATATTTTTTCTATGCACACATGATATTTGATTTGAAGTGATGACTACATTTTGTAATGAAATGCTTCTTAAGTTATGTACCTTTAAAGTATACCTTTAAACGTCAAATGTACAAACTATGTAGGTCTAAGAGTACAGCGTCACATTTAGAAGTAAACCAGTCAACTGAAGTAGACCTGGTATTTCTGATTCCTGGCTCAGAGATCCTCCCACCAAAATCTACTTCTTCTTGATAACCTTAATGCATATTCTCCTTGACATCCAACAACTCAAGAATTAAGGAGTTCTAGCAGAGCCCCTAGGAAGAAGGTGGATATTAACTGTTCCATCGTCTCTCCTTTGTTGAGAACCTGAATGATTCCACCACAAGAGGTATTTATATAGTCATTAGTTTTAGAAGTGTGAAAAAAAAATTCCTGGCACGAAAGGTGTATAATCAAATGGAGCAACATCTTTTAATGGCTTCATTCTTGTTGGGCAGGCAGTAAGGATAGAACTTTTAGGAGGTAAGCAGGCATTTTTTATGAATATATATTATATTGTCCCTTTTCAGGAAGAGTAAGTTCAGTAACAGAATAAATTATAGGCAACTTTCTGAATCTTTGGTAAATTTTCTTAGGCTGTGTGGTGTGGTAGTCCAGCTGCAGGCATAACTCTTTATTTTTTAAAATATGCCCGCTTCTGGGGCACCTGGGTGGCTCAGTCAGTTGAATGTCTGACTTTGGCTCAGGTCTTGGTCTCGCAGTTCATGAGTCTGCCCTGCATCGGGCTCTGTGCTGACAGCTCAGAGCCTGGAGCCTGCTTCAGATTCTGTGTCTCCCTCTCTCTTTGCCCCTCCCCTGCTCACGATCTGTCTCCCTTTCTCTCTCAAAACTAAATAAACATTAAAAATTTTTTAAAATGTCCACACTCTGGATGTTACTAGCTATCCATCTTGCAGGTGTATTCAACTATAGCTCATATAAGTAGTTGCCTTCAGTCTAAATGAAATTTATTGATTTTATTTTTGAGAGAGAAAGAGAGAACTAGCGGGGGAGAGAGGTAGAGAGAGAGAGAGAGAGAGAGAGAGAATCCCATGCAGCCTCCACGTTCAGCATGGGGGCTCAATCCCACGACCCTGGGATCATGACCTGAGCCAAAATCAAGAGTCAGACTGAGCTCCCCAGGCACCCCTTTAGTTGCCATTTTATGACTTTTCAATTAAATTAATGTGCCCAGCACTTACTGGAGGACAGACAGTAAATTAGAAAGATACACATCTGTAGCTTTGTTTATTAAGGGGAATAAAGTAAACAATCTAAATGTTCAACATTATCATGTAAACAGAATACTATGAAGTAGTAAACAACGACAGACTTCTTTATATACTAACATGAAATATCTTTGGAATAAATCAGGTGAGAAAAGCAAATATGGAAGCATGTATAGTAGTATGCTGCCATTTGTGTTTAAAAGGGAAAAAATAAATTGACATATATGAAATTACTTATATATGTAAAAATCTCTGGAAGGATATTTAAAGGCTAATAAAATGGTTTGCTTATGAGAGAGGATCTGGGTGTTTAATGGGCAAAGTAAAATGACTCCTTTCATTGTATTTTCAAAATTCTTTTTGAGACTTGAACCATGTGAATATATTAACTATTCATATTTAGTAAGGTAAAATTATATGGTCTAAGGAATTAACAATGTAGTTGGAAAATCCAGAAGGTGTTTTAAATTAAATGTTTCCATTTAAAAAGAAAAAGATACTAAATTTGGTGGAAGTCAGGGATAAATGCACCTGAAAGTGCTAACTGGCAGGTCTAGAAGAAAGGTATAATGGATTATTATATCAGTTTATCTGATTGATGAAGTTCCTCTGCCTTTGAGGGTACCAAGGGATCAATGTGATATAGTGTGAAGAGCATGGGTTTTGAGATCAGGCAGAAATAAATTCAAATCCTGGCCTTTCCATATATTGGTCTTATAAGCTTGGGTAAGATACTTAACCTTTTTGGAGTTTCAACTTCCTCATCTATAAAATGTGTGAAATCTTGAGGGCTCCTGGGTGGCTCAGTTGGTTAAGCACCCGATTGGCTCAGGTCATGATCTCACAATTCACAGGTTCGAGCCCTGCATCAGGCTCTGTGCTGACAGCTCTCAGCCTGGAGTCTGCTTTGGATTCTGTGTCTCCCTTCTCTCTGCCCCAACCCTGCTCATGAATGAGCTCTCTCTCTCTCTCTCTCTCTCTCTCAAAAATAAATAAGCATTAAAAACAAAGAAAATAAAATGGGTAAAGTCTTGATAAATTTATTATAAAGGTTAAATGACATTACATCCAAGTACAACAACTTTGTTAGTTTACTTCTTTCCTTATATAGATGGGCTGAACTGAGATGCACTGACATACAGAAATTAAATAAATGTCTTGAGAGAATGCAAGTTGCAGGTGAAAGAACTACAGCTAACGTAACTTAAGTCCCTGTATCTACAATTTCTTTTGTCAATCAAGAAATGAAGACTTTTACTACCTCAGAGGTTTTAAAAATCCCTGGGATATATAGTTTCTCCCTTTGCCTTTTCCTCATCTGTCTGAAAAATGGTCAAAAGGAAAAGAATGCTTTGAAACACACTACAACTAAAACCTAATAAATATTCCCACTTGTTTTTTTTGGAGTAAAATATTTTATTCTAATGCTCATTTCTAACAAATATGCATATTTTAAAGAGGAATTTTGCTGTATATTTATCACTTGAAAAATCAATGTGTTTTTTCTTTTATTGTAAATATCAACCTAAGAAACAATATATCAAAACCAATGTTATCCACTAATTCATATTTTTTTTTCTTTGTTTTTTTTTTGTTTTTTTTTTTTAATGTTTTATTTATTTTTGAGAGAGAGAGAGAGACAGCGTGAGCAGGGGAGGGTAAGAGAGAGAGGGAGACACAGAATCAGAAGCAGGCTCCAGGCTCTGAGCTGTCAGCACAGAGCCCGACGCGGGGCTCAAACCCACAAACCGTGAGATCATGACCTGAGCCAAAGTCGGACGCTTAACCGACTGAGCCACCCAGGCGCCCCTCCACTAATTCATATTAAACTTACTGATATTTTACATTGAACACTTTGAGTGTGATTTGATATATTCACCTAATGTATTACTTGATATAGTGATGATTTCTCAATTATTTTTCACTTTTTTAACACCACATGGTGCTATATATATAGAAATATTAAATTCATAGTTAGTACAGTCTCAGTAATAGCAGTCACCAAAATCTAGGAGATTGGTATTCCTAAGCCCAAACTGACCAATTGTTGTCAAACTCCTGACAACAGGTGTCTCAGGTAAAGATCCAGGTGAAACAAAGATTATTGCTCAATCATATTTTCCTGGCTATACTCAGGTTTGATTGCTAGGCAGTGAGAAGGAAGTGTATGTTTCTCTCTCAAATACATTGGGGAAATGCATAGATTTCCTTTCTCTCTGTTCTTGAGATTCATTACATTTGTTCAAAGAATTTAATGAGTTTGTTCAGGGAGTTGCATCAGAAATTATTTTTGTATTAATGGTAGGAATGACAAGCAGTTCCTTTGTAATGTTGCACCAGTCAATACCTGTTTTTGCCTAAGGATGTATCCATACCAATTCTGGATAATCCAGCTTTGAAGTGGGTTGGGCAGAGCTGGGTTTCTTTTGTTGGTGCTATTAGTTTGGGTTGTGACCTAATCACACATGCCTTGAAAATTTAAACAGCACCAAGAAAACAGGTTAATTAAGTTCCACAAATTCTAACTAAAGACAGGACACATGGCATTTATATCAAAAGAGTTTCGTAGAAAAGGTACAAGAGTTCTTTCCATTTCCTACAACTTCTTATCTAGAAAGTACATTCACCTAACATCTTCTGCTTCTAGAAAACACTCCCCCTCCCTTTTTTTGGATGTGAAACGCCCAAATTAGCAAGGACCAAGCCAACGAAATGTTCACAATTTTCATAATGTTCTTTCAACAAATGTTTGGCAGAATCAATTATTTTAAATTATTATATTCTTTATAGAAGTATCAGATTCCAATTTCATGGGAGGCGAAATATCAAAAATTGCACAATCAACATATACACAGCCCTTTGTTAAGAGTTGCAAGAGAGGAGACCGTGCCAGACCTTTTGCTTTGAGCCAACCTAAGTCATATAGACATTCTCTGGGTCAAAGGGCATTTGCCCTACAAATGTCACAAAACGCCTTTCTATTGATCTTTGATCATAGGATTAGTTGAAGCACCGGTATTTTAAACCCCTCTTCATTGACAAAGGAGATAGACGGGTAGAGATAGAGATAACAGAAGTTGAGACAGATCCTTGGGTGGGGGGGAGGCAATACCTCCGCTACTCCCACCCAGCCCCCGCCTTAGCTAGCTTGTTTTGCATCACCAAGATCTGACAAGAATTAGTTTGGTTGGCAGGACCCAGCGGCAAGTGGAAGACTCCTGAAGTAAGAGTAATTAAAATGAGATTTTTAAGTTTGGCACTTTGCCAAACACTAGGAGGCGGGTGTTCGCCTTCTGTTAGCTATCTAAGGTTTTCCTAACGACAATGCCATGAGGGACGTACTCATATTAGCCCCATTTTACAGATGAACGAACTGAAAGGCACACAGATTAAACATCAAACCCTCGTAGGTCACACCGCAAATAAGTGGCGGCACCAGAAGTGGAAACGACTCCAGAGCATACACTCTTAATCACCGCTTTCAGCCCTACGGTCTGATCCTCGGAGCTGTTAGCGGCCTTCCCACCATCCTCGGTGGGACAGTTCCCAGTACTGAGGCATGGCGCTGTCCAGCCCTGAGGCCCGACGCCTTCCTCCAGCAAGAGAACGCGGCCCCGCGGGGCCATCCCGCCCGTAGGTTGCAGAACCGCCGCGCCCAGCCACGTCCCGGCACGCGGGCGGGCCCAATCGCCCCGGGGCGGCCATCCCAAGCAGCCTCCCTGGTCCCCTCAGCTCCACGCGCTGGGCTCCACTCGGAAAGGCTGAAGGCGCCAAGCGGGAACGGCCCTGCCCCCTCGCCTGTCCCAGCCCCCTACTCCCTCCCAAAGAGCCCGCGGCAGATAGGTTACACAATCTCACCTGTCCCAGAGGTGGCGACCGCTCTAGTGACTGACGCTCCTCTCCTCCAACCAGGGACTGTCAGGAAGGTGGGGACTAGATGAGACTGATTGCTTCATTCCTCCAATCCCCGTGCAGCAACTCTCCGGCCGCAGTCTCAGCCTCTGGCGGAGAGCGACAGGTGGGAGCTTTGGAGCCTCTATGCCTCTTACATCCTTGACGTATAAGCCTCGCCAAACTCAAGGCGAATTCTACTCCAAATTTCACTAATTCTTGCGGGTCGTCACCTCAGCCGTCATTTTAATCAGAAGTGGAAATTCCCCAACCCTTTCCCGTCACCTCAGATGGGGGCGGGATGAATGGTACCATTGCCTGCCAATTGTACCTCGCGACGTCCTGTGACAAAGTGATCGACGCTTTATGGCGCCAATGAAGCCTTCCATTGTCAGGGGTCACTATGACTGACCACAAGGCCAACTAATCCACTTTAAGGTCGTGACGCGATGGTTACAGAGGTTGACCAATGGACGTAGAAAACGACCGGAAGTCGGCGCGTGGGGACTAGGAGGCGGGTGTTCGCAACCGCCTAGGCCTGCGCGGGTCAACGCAGCTTGGGGGCCGCGAGCCAGCAAGCGGCGCGTGACGAAGAGCCTGAGCGACGGGTCAACTTGTCCAATGATCTGCAGCCGCTGGGGAGCTGCAGCCAGTGGCGAGTGTGAGGGGCGGGAGGCAGCAGGTTAGGCAGTGAGAAGTTAGTGGCGCTGCTGGGACGGGGGGAAGGAGAAGCTTCTTCCTCCTGCTGTTCCTCTCGTTCCCGGGATCGGCGGCGGCGGTGGCTGCGGGTGACTCGGCAGCGTCTCCGGCTCCGCGTGCGAACCATGCTGACCGATGGCGGAGGCGGCGGCACCTCCTTTGAGGAGGACTTGGACTCGGTGGCTCCGCGATCCGCCCCAGCCGGGGCCTCGGAGCCGCCTCCGCCGGGAGGGGTCGGACTGGGGATTCGCACGGTGAGACTCTTTGGGGAGGCCGGGCCCGCGCCTGGAATCGGTGGCGGCGGCAGCGGTGCGGCCGGAGGGGACGCGGCGCTGGATTTCAAGTTGGCGGCGGCGGTGCTGAGGACCGGGGGTGGAGGTGGTGCCTCTGGCAGCGACGAGGACGAGGTGTCCGAGGTACGCTTCCAGGACCCCCGCCTCCCGTACAGCGTGAGGCATGAATTCTCTTTGGGCCAGCACAGGGTTGGGGCCACCTTCTCGCTTCCCGGGCGTTCTTTGACAGCGATCGGCTCCATGGCGGCAGTGGCAGCGGTGCGGGCCTAGTGCGCCCTCGGCTTGCTCTTCAGCCGGCGGCTCGAGCCGGACCGGTTCCCGTCACCATCCGTAGACCCACAATGGGGAGTCCTTTGGTCTCCAAGCTTGCGCGGGAACAAGGACTCCTCTGGCTACCTCCCGCCCACCCCGCTTTGGAGATGGGGGGGCGGGGTCTTGCCAGAGTCCCTGCCCTTGGTACTGAGAGAGCGAGCGAGACAGAGAGAGGGAGAGACTGAGACAGAGAAACGGAGTTTGCTAGGTGAAAGAGCATTTCCACTATATACCCTTCCCCAAAGTTGAGAGTTGTCTGACATTTATTTGCCTTCTGCCTCACCTGTGTATGTAAGAACAGTTCATAATTTCCTTTTTTAGTTTGTAACATTAGTATGAAGAAGCTCTCTGCTTTTGCCCTGAAAAAGCACGTGAGCCTTTCACCTGGGACCTTTTGTGAAGTTATGCAGGAAAAGAAAATTCCAGTGCATTTTTGAAAAGCTTCAGAATAGCTGGGTAGATGAAGTCTGTAGATTTTTAGACTTGGGGAAGGTGAAACACTGGACACCTTTTGCAGAGATTAATGATTAGGTCCTTCATTTCTTTTAACTCTTAACTGTGCCTTTTGAGGTCTGAGCAACTAGGAATGGAAGGCATCATTATCTTTTGGGCTCTAGGGAAAAAGGAGATATTTTACGTATGTACTTTTTTCTCTTGACCATGGCTTGGATATAGTAATGTTCCTTTATGGCTATTGTTCTAAGTGCTCAGAGTATTCTGTTTTGGTTCTAAGGTGCCTGGTTCATTCCCCTATGACCAATTATTTTAACCTCTGATCTTGGTGTTAAAGTACAGAGATTTCTCTGTGTACAACTATCCTGGCTGTTGTATTTGAGAGGAATAAGAAACTATTTGTGGGTTGCTGAATACAGTTAGTGCATTGTCTCACCACCATTGTCTTACCATGTCTGAACAGGGGTTCATTTAGATTTAAAACCCTTAGTACATTTTCATTCCAACATTTGGATTTGAAAAAAAAAGTGTGTGGGATATGAGGGAGCTAGTCCCTTGAATGTGTGTATCTTTGAATTTCACTATAAGTAACTTCTAAGCCAAAGTGGGGCAGTATTTTAGTTGAGTAGGCAGTTATGGGGAGAGTCTCTGGAGCACCTCCACTCTTGTGCTTATGGAAGGCTTTCTTTTATCCTTTCAATGGAAATTAATGGGATAGGAGCCTAAAACACATGTATTTTTTACCTAGGAAATAAGGTGGGAATATCTTTAGACTCTAAACATTAGAGGGTTTTTGTTTTTGTTTTTAACTTGCTAGACTGAGAAGATTTGCTTTAGTCTTGATTTTCTGGACCATTTTTACATAATCATCCTAAGTGAGATAAAAGATCACTAATTCACATAAATAATATTTTTACAAAGATAATATTTTTTACATAAATTTATCTGGGAAATTAGCTTTTGAATTAACCATTTGTCTGAGGCTTGTACACACACACACTCTCTCTCTCTCTCTCTCTCTGTCTCTCTCTCTCTGTCTCTGTCTCTCTTTCTCTCTCTAGCTTACTGTGTTTCATTTGGAGTCCCCCTACCATGTGATTAAAGCTGTGAGCAGAATCCACAACTCTTTGGTTTTTTGATGTTTATTGTGAAAGTTACATGATTCTAATGCCCATTTAGGCCACGGATAGAATAACTTATTTTCCTGTTACTTAAGTGTTCTGTGCCTAAGAAAGATTTAGGTATTAAGTGTGTATAGGTGAGCCTCATTTTTGGAGTGAATGTGAATAGGATACCCAGAGACTTTACCAGGGTCTAAGATGATGTTCAGCGTGTATATAGATCCTTTCTTAACCTGTGGAAGAAGGAAATTTTGTTTCTATGTCTTGTTTGTTGCATATCGTATAGAGAAGAAATTCCTGGAGTATCTAGTCTCTCCTGTACAGTATGTATGTGTGGTAGAGTACAATCTATGTGTTTGTGAGTGAAATGAAATATCTTCTCCCATATTATTGGCTTTGAATTCCTGCTATGAAGAGACCATAATGCACTCACCCAATTGGCATCTGACGAATAATACTAAAATCTTTATTTTCACCTTCCCTAGATGTTTTCGAACCAAGTGTTTAGAATCTACACATTCAGAGAGATAATGAGTTATAAGTTTTACAGGCTGAGAGTAAAGTTGGTCTTGTTCCCCCAGTAGGGCAGGACTTGGTGAGAAATAAGTAAGAAATGTGGAAGCCTAGTGTATTTGCTTGAGAATAAGTTGAAGTTCTGTACATTTCGTGTACAGAGGCACAGATACTCCAAGGACCTCTTTTTTATTCATTATCAGAGCCAATAGCTTTGAAAAAAACAAGGTGTTTTTCTCTTGCTGGCTAAGTGAAAAGACCTTTTAGTTTGAGGAAGGGGCTTGGGTCTTTTTGTAAGATTTTTATTAGAATTGTACTAGCTTAGAGAATGCCACCATTTGGGATCTTTGGTTCTTGTTGTTTTAAACACTGGTGGAGTGCCTGGATAGCCCAGTTGGTTAAGCATCCGACTTCAGCTGAGGTCATGATCTCTCAGGTTCCTGAGTTTGACCCCTGCGTGGGGCACTGTGCTGACAGCTCAGAGCCTGGAGCCTGGAGCCTGCTTCAGATTCTTTGTTTCTCCCTCTTTGCCCCTTTCCCTCCCCTCCCTCTCCCCCATTGCTCTGTCTCTTTCTGTCTCTCAAAAATGAATAAACGTTAAAAAAAATTTTAGGGGCATCTGGGTGGATCAGTTAGTTAAACATCCGACTCTTGATTTCAGCTCAGGTCATGATCTCAAAGTTCGTGGGTTTGAGCCCTGCATCGGGCTCTGTGCTGGCGATGTGGAGCCTGCTTAGGATTCTCTCTCTCTTGTCTCTCTCTCTGCCCCTACCCGACTTGTTCTCTCTTTCACAATAAATAAATAAAATTAAAAAAAATTTTTTAAACATTGGTAAATATGTTTTGTGTTTCTTCAGGCATAGCAAGCATGTTCCTTAGCTGTCCAAGGCCTTGAATAGAAATCAGAACTTGCATTGGATGCTACTAAAAATACCCATTGTTCAGAATAGAGATCAGGTTGAAAATTCTTTTTTTTAATGTTTTTTATTTATTTTGAGAGAGAGTGCAAGCTGGGGAGGGGCAGAGAGAGGGAGAGAGAATTCCAAGCAAGCTCTGTGCTGTCAGTGCACAGAAAGAGCATCTTTGATTTTTTTTTAAATTTTTTAATGTGTATGTATTTTTGAGAGACAAAGCACTCAAGCAGGAGAGGGACAGAAAGAGAGAGAGAGAGTCACAGAATTCGAAGCAGGCTTCAGGGTCCGAGCTGTCAGCACAAAGCCAAATGTGGGGCTCAAACTCACAAATGGTGAGATCATGGCCTGAGCTGAAGTTGGACGCTTAACTGACAGAGTCACCCAGGCACCCCCAAAAATTCCTTAAAAAACAATTTTACATGTAGATTTTAGATTTGTACTCTTTTTTTTTTTTTAATTTATTTGTTTGGAGAGAGGGAGCCAGAGAGGGGCAGAGAGAGAGGGAGGGAGAGAAAATCCCATGCAGGCTCCGCACTGTCAGCATAGAGCCCAACCTGGGGCTCGAACCTAGGAACTATGAGATCATGACCTGAGCTGAAATTAAGAGTTGGATCTTAACTGATTAAGTAAAAAGAAGAAAATTCCTAAAGAAAAGACTTTGTAAGATTTATGACTTTTAATTTTTCTGTCCTAAGGATGTGTGCATATACTGTATATATGTGTGACATCCATCTTTTTTAAACTATAAAAGTCACTTAGTCTCCTGGTGAAAAATTCAGCAGTATAGGTAGTAGATATAAAGTGCAAAGTAAAAGTCCTTCTCATCCCCACTGACCCTTCCAATATCATTTTTTATTGACAACCAATATTAAAATTTTTCTTTCAGAAATTTTCTAGGCCTCTATAAGCCTATGTATGTGTGTGTATTTCTTCATATATACACACTGTAAAGACAGATATCCAGTTAGAAAGCATAGCTTGATATCGTGTTGAGGTTTTTTTCTTGAGGCAGATGCCTAGTTACAATTATGTAAAAGCACACAAAAACTGTATACAGCAATTTATAGCAAAAGCTTTGTAGGGAATTTTTTTTCCTGAAAATTATTTTTAGAGGCAAAAGTATAGCCATCAGGATTTCCATTTTGATTTTCTCTAGTTGGAGAAGAGATGTATCATTTCCTTTAGAGTTTCTTATAATTTATAATCTAGAGCAAGATTTCTCAACAGTAACCTATTGATATTTTAGTCCAGATAATTCTTGTTGTGAGGGGCCATCCTAGCTATTAGCAACATCCCTCTACCCACTAGATGCCAGTAGAACCCACCCAGTTGTGATAGCCATAAATGTCAGCAGACATTGCTCAATGTCTCCTGGGGACAAAATCACCCCTGGTTGAGAACCACTGGTCTAGAGGACACTCTTATCATCAGGGATGGCAATTTTGTCATGAATAGTCTGTATTCAAACTTTAGGTAAACAAGGTGAGTCAGTGCTTTTAATAGCATCTCAAGGGTTATACTCATAATCTGGACAAGAGAGAAATTGAAAAGTACTGAAGGGTTTAATGCTGTAAATTTTCTGTCGTACATTTATCATTTTGGGGAACTTTCACTTAAAATATTTTTGAAAAATTCATTTATTGTCCTTGAAAATTAATTTCTAAAAAGTATGGGAACTTTATTCAAGGTAGAAGGGGCTTTATTCCATAAATTATTAATATTAGTGATAAAATAGGAAATAAAACCTAAAAAAATTTTTTTAATGTTGATTTTGAGAGAGAGAGAGAGAGAGAGAGAGAGATCATAAGCAAGGGAGGGACAGAGAGAGGGAAACAGAATCTGAAGCAGGCTCCAGGCTCTGAGCTGTCAGCACAGAGCCCAACGTGGGACTCACAAACTGTGAGGTCATGAACTCAGCTGAAGTCGTGGCGTAACCAACTGAGCCACCCAGGTACCCCTAGGAAATACAACTTTGTATTCTAGTGTACAAATTTTGGAGACATTGGAAGTGTTTATAGAAGGAGAGGTTACATGTTATCACTGTAACAATTTGTTATATTGTACGAGTATCCACCTTGCACAAGTTTCATTCTGTAAAGCCTTAAGGCTTTACATACAAAATGATGTGTTGATAAGTATGATTATATGAATGTGGGCCAAACCAGAGTTGATTGGATTTGGGTGGAGGAAGACTTTATTGTGAAGCTTGAAGAATGTAGGGGTTTTCTTTTGGTTGTTATTTAGTACATTCAGTAGGTGATTACATGCATACAGTTAATGAGTCACAGTGACATAAAGAAAAATCCAGTGAAAAGTCTTGATCTAACTCCTGCTCCCAAGTATCCTGCCCTCTATACTTTTAATGTCTTTTTTCCTTTCAGAATTTCTTTATGGAAATACAAATATGTATTTTTATTTTCCTTACTGTTATACAAAAGATAACATACTATTCATGTGAGATTTGTAGGTTGTAAATTTGAGAAGTAATTTAGACTTTTTATCTAATCAGAGTGGTAAAACATTTTAAGAATGAAGCATTGGAGATGAGTTTAAGCACATTCCTTTCTGAGTCTGGTAGTGATGTGGTAATGTACTAGATGACCTCTGAAAATCACTTCTGGCCTTCTGATTCAGCGGTAGATAAGATAAATGAAATATTTTGCTTTAAAGAAAGCAAAGCCGTTTTTAAAAAATATTAGTCTTGAATTGGCAAGTAAAAGAAATGAGGAGTCTACGATTTTGGGGGTTTTTTCTTTTGTCTAATTTACCTTCCTACAGAACCAAAGGTGTAAGAAATAAAATCAATTCTTTTTTTCTTTTTCTTTTTTTTTTTACCAGTTATAAATTAACTTTCAGTATATCTATTTTCAGTTCAGTTCAGACCTTATTATTTTCAGTTTTTCTCTCCTGTTGCTTGTCTGTAAAGTCATAGAATCTTGGTGATAATCCTATCTCATCTCATTTTTAGGTAACTGCTACCATTTATTGAATTCATATTATATGCCAGTATCGTACTAGATACTTTCGTTATTTTATTTAATGATTTCAACACCCCTTTGAGGTAGGTATCTGCATTTTTATAGATGAATAAATGTAGGCTCAGAGAAATGATGAATCCATGAAACAAAAAACAAACAAAAAAACTGTTTAAAATGTTCCATAGCTAGTAAGTGGTAAAGCTAGGATTTGAATCTAGAACTTATGCTATTATTTTGCTTCTTCAGATTAAGAAATAGGTAGGTTTTGGTTATGAAATACTCTTTCTCCAATAAATGCTTGCTTAGTCCCTGTAGAAGTTTTTGTTTATCCAAAGTGAAATGAGAAGACTAAGGGTAGCATAGTGAGGTTCTCATAAAGGTACTTTTTCCTACTTTTTTTATATTTTGAGAAAATGCACTTCTTACTGTTACAAAATGAATTTTTAAAATATCCATATTTGACAAAATATCACATTAGAAATTTTGTGTCAGGACTCTGGGTAAAGGCTTAGAAGTCTGGAAACAATTGAGTTAGTGACTTGTCCAGGATCACACAGCTAATTCATAGTCAAAATAGGTCATATGACTCCCATTCTAGTTATCTTACTTGTCATGCTGTTTCCTTTCTGATGCATTGTACCAATGAATTTAATTAGTTTTTTAAGACATGCGTATCTCAAACTAACATATAATCCATAGTTGACCTTGTTGGAAAAGTTTTATATTATTTAATGAAATAGGTGACTGCTGTATAGATCAGTATATTAAAAAAGCTATTAAAAGTACACCACTGGGGCACCTGGGTGGCTCACTTGGTTAAGCGTCCTCTTCGGCCTAGGTCATGATCTTGCTATTCCCGAGTTCGAGCCCTGTGTTGGGCTCTGTGCTGACAGCTCATAGCCTGGAGCCTGTTTCAGATTCTGTGTCTCCCTCTCTCTCTCTGCCCCTCCCCTACTTGCACTACGTTTCTCTCTCTCAAAAATAAACATTGTAAAAAATTTTTTAAACAGGTACACCACTGGGTATAGGAGGAGCACTATTCTAAGGTAATTTTATAATTGAATTTATTTGAAAAGTTCAGGCCTTATCATTATTCATCTTAAAATAATTAAGTAAATATTAAAACTACTGATATGGAAAGGCATATACCCAACTTTGCAACTTTGCCAATTTCGGAAACATTGGTTTTGTATATTTTTATACTTTAATTAATTTGTAGAAATTAAAATTGCTATACTATTCTATTGGTAATTAATGACAGTGTGTAGTTCCTGTGCATGAAGATCATTTGCCTTTGTGATGATTGGTTTACCTTTCTTCTGGCCAACTTTACCTAAACCAGGAAGAAAGTAAAGTTATATATATAAGGGTGTTTTATTTGCTAGACTGAAATTTAGCAACTCTTTGCCAAAGAGCACATTTGATCTTTATCTTTTTTTATGTTTATTTTATTTTTGAGAAAGAGAGCACAAGCAGGGGAGGAGCAGAGAACAAGAATGAGACAGAGGATCTAAAGCTGGCTCTGTGCTAACAGCAGAGTCTGATGCAGGGCTCAGCTCACAGTGAGATCATGACTGGAGCCACAATTGGATGCTTAACTGACTGACCAACGAGGCGCCCTTATATGTGTTTTCTTTGCATATACTTCTGTTCTCATAAAATTTTTCCCTTAATGGATATTTGCGGTAGTAGAAAGGGTGTTTTTGTTTTTTTATTGTTTTGTTTTATTTTGTTTAGAGTAGATATCTCA
>CM053572.1:29136120-29172311 GCA_028646485.1 Cryptoprocta ferox
AATAGCACTGCTGGGGATTTACCCAAGGGATACAGAAGTGCTGATGCATAGGGGCACTTGTACCCCAATGTTCGTAGCGGCACTTTCCACAATAGTCAAATCATGGAAAGAGCCTAAATGTCCATCAACTGATGAATGGATTAGGAAGATGTGGTTCATCTATACAATGGAATACTACATGGCAATGAGAAAGAATGAAATCTGGCCATTTGTAGCAAAGTGGATGGACCTCGAGGGTGTCATGCTCAGTGAAATAAGTCAGGCGGAGAAGGACAGATACCATATGTTTTCACTCATAGGTCTAACAGGAGAAACCCAACAGAGGACCATGGGGAGGGGAAGGAGGAAAAAGAGTTAGGGAGAGGGAGGGAGACAAAACACGAGAGACTCTTGAATCCTGAAAACAAACTGAGGGGGGAAGGGGAAGGGGAAAAGGTAAAGGGGGGTTGATGGTCTTGGTGGAGGTCACTTGTAGAGCACTGGGTGTTATATAGAAACCAACCGGACAATAAACTATAAAGTGTAAAAAAAAAAATAATAATAATAATAATAAATTAAAAAAAAAAAAAGAAAGGACAAAGGCAAGTATACCCCCAGGGATTAGCTTTAAGAACCAAAGAATTGTACAAGAGAGCAGTTTATTAAGTTGTCAAGGTAAATTTGATTTAACAGTTTGTATGAGGACAGTTAGATTAAGAAGAGGTTTTTTGTTTTTGTTTTTGTGTGTGTGTGGTAAAATATAAATAGATAAAATTTACCATTTTAACCATTTTTTTGTTTTAGTTGTGTTAGAACTAAACACAACTAAATTTACCATTTTAACCATTTTAAAGTGTACAGTTTAGTGGCATTAAATACATTCATGTTGTTATGAAGCCATCACCAGTAACCTTCTCTGGAATGTTTTCATCTTCCCAAACTCAGATTCTGTATTCATCCCCATCTGCCCTTCCTCAGCCCCTACCAACCACAATTCTACTTTCTCTATAAATTTAACTACTCTAGGTACATGAAATAAGTGGAACCATACAGTATTTCTACTTTTTTTAAAAATGTATGCTGGGGAGAGGGACAGAGGAGGGAGAGAGAGAGAGAAAGAGAGAGAATCTTAAGCAGGCTCCATGCTCAGTGGGGAGCCCAATGTGGGGCTTAGTCCCATGACACTGGGATCATGACCTGAGCTGAAACCGAGTCAGACGCTCAACTGACTGAGCCAACTCAGGCACCCCACAGTATTTTTACTTTTGTTACTGGTTTATTTCACTTAGCATTATGCATTCAAGATTCATTTATGTTGTAGCATGTGTTAGAATGTTATTCCTTTTAAAGGCTGAATACTATACCATTATGTATATACCACCTTTTGTTTATCCATTCATCTGTTGATGGACACTTGGATTGCTTTTATCTTTTGGCTCTTAAGAATATGCTGCTGTGAGGGGTGCCTGGGTGACTCAATCAGTTAAGCATCCAAGTCTTGATCTCGGCTCAGGTCATGATCTCACGGTTCATAGGACCAAGCCTTGCATCGGGCTCTGCACTGACAGCACAAAGTCGGCTTAGGATTCTCTCCTTCTCTGCCCCCTCCCACCCTTGCACATGTGTGTGAGCACGCACTTGCCCTCTTTCTGTCTCTCAATAAATAAACTTAAAAAAAAAAAAAAAGAGGGGCACCTGGGTGGCTCAGTCAGAGGCCTAATTGATTGAGCCACCCTGGGCCCCCTGAGTGGAACAAGTTTTGATGCAAATCCTATGTGTGTTTTTTAAATCAGATTAGATAATAGCAAATCAAAAGGTTTGAGTTTGACAAAATAATAAAAATCATGTATAATAGAGGCTCTGTGAGTATTCAGTGATGGCTTCCCTAAAGCCTTGAACCCAGTTACCATGGGATAATGTTCTGAGTAGATGTTTCTGTAATATAATCCTTATTTTTTCCTGATTTGTCCTCATATTGACTAATTTGTGATTGATCGCAGTGCTTCATATATTGATTAAATGCTAGGAAGAATACATTTTATCGTTTATATCACTAGAGATGAGTTCAGTTTTATAACAATTATCTCAATGGTATTAAAACTAGATAAATTAACAACCTGTAGTATTTTCTTTAATGATGTGGAATTGGAAAAAATTTCACATAAGCTTTTTATGATATCTGAGTCGGAAAATAAAGGTTTGACCATGTCAGTTGATACTTCAAGAGGTACATTTTGGAAGGGCTTTCAGCTCTTATCAGATTCTAATTGATTTTTTCTATGTTTATTGTTTCTTCTGCTACATCTATACATGTTTATTTTTGCCATTTAAAAATTGTACAGTCACTAAATTCAGCAACATATGTGAAACAAAATATCATTATCAAAGATAACCCCAAAAGGGGCATTAGTCCAATTATATTGGATACATTATGTTTTTTTGTTACTTTTTTATTTTATATAATTTCAAATTTACTAGAAAGTTGCAAGAATAGTACAGGGAGCTCCTCCCATATATTCTTTACCCGGTCTCACCAGTTGTGTTCATATTGTCCTATTCTCTCTCTCTCTGTAAACAAATAGGCAAATAATTTATTTTCTGAATCATTTGAAAATAGGTTGCACACATCATGCTTCTTTACCCTTAAGTTCTTCAGTGTGTATTCCCTAAATATTCTCTTACATAACCACAGTGCATTTATCAAAATAGGGAATTTAACAAGTTTGCAAAGTACTTTTCAAATTCTAATTCCAAAAGTTTTAAAAATTGAAATATAATCCAGTATCATAGGTTCACTCTTTATGTACAATGCAGTGTTTTTTTTAATATATTCACAAAGTTGTACAACTATGATCACTATCTATTTTAAAGAATTTTCATCACCCCCCAGACATCCCCATTAGCAGTCATTTTGTGACCATCTTCCTACTCCCACCCTACATTCTTTGATAATCACTAATATGTCTTTGTGTCTGGATTTGCCAGAGACAGTGTGGTATTTTGTATAAATGGAATCCTACAATATATGGTCTTTTGTTCCTTGCTTCTTTCACCTAGGATATTGTTGCCAAGATTTCTACATGTTGTATAATGTATCAGTACTTCATTGGAAAGATATTCCATTTTGTGGATATACCACATTTTGTTTATCAATTATTTCTACATTTTGGCCCCTATAAATAATGATGCTGTATACATTGTTGTACAAGTTTTGCATGAACATTTCTTTTGATTTCTCTTGAGTGTATGCCTAAGGAGTAGAATTGCTAGGTCATATAACTCTTGTGTTTAACTTTCGGAGCAACTGCCAACCTGCTTTTTATGCTGCTGCACCATTTCACATTCCAGTCAGCAATGTATGAGGGTTCCAACTTCTCCACAACCTTCGTCACTTCTTTTTGTTGTTTTTTATTTATTCATTTTGAGAGAGAGAGAGAGAGCAGGGGAGGGGCAGAGAGAGAATCCCAAGCAGGCTCCCACACTGTCAGCACAGAGTCCAACACATGGCTGAGTCCCATCAACCTTGAGATCATGACCTGAGACAAAAATCAAGAGCAGGGAAGTCCAATCCACTGAGCCACCCAGGCGTTTCCCCCCTCCCTTTTTTTTAAATATAGCCATCCTAGTGGGTGTGGAGTGGTATCTCATTGTGGTTTTTATTTGCATTTCCTCAGTAACTAGTGAAGTTGAGTATCTTTTCATGTGC
Source organism: Cryptoprocta ferox (assembly GCA_028646485.1). Lineage (NCBI taxonomy): Eukaryota > Metazoa > Chordata > Mammalia > Carnivora > Eupleridae > Cryptoprocta > Cryptoprocta ferox. The sequence continues at coordinate 29,139,806 of CM053572.1, forward strand.
TTATTTGTATATCTTTGGAGAAATGCCTATTGGATCTTTTTACCATTTCTTGATTGAGTTATTTATTGTTGAATTGCAAGTGTTTTTTATATATTCTGGGTACTAGTCCTGTATCCGGTACATAATTTGCAAATATTTTCTCTCATTCTATGGTTTGTGATTTCACTTGATTGTGTACTTAACGGTTTTAAATTTTGGTAAAGCTCCATATATTTATCTATTTGTTTTCCTTTTGTTGCTTGTGCCTTTGGTGTCATGTCTAAGAAACTGTGTAATCCAAGGTCATGAAGATTTATGCCTGCTTCCTTCTAAGAGTTTTGTAGTTTTAGCGCTTACATTTAGGTCTTTTATCCATTTTAAGTTAATTTTTATATAAGGTCTGAGATAGAGGTCCAACCTCATTCTTTTTTTTTTAATGTTTACTTATTTATTTTTGAGAAAGAGAGTGGAGGCTAGGGGCAGAGAGAGAGGGAGAAAGGGAATCCAAAGTAGGCTCCACACTACCAGCACAGAGCCATATATGGGACCTGAACCTCTACAAACTGTGAAATCATGACCCGAGGGATGCTTAGCTGAATGAGCCACCCATGAGCCCCCAACCTCATTCTTTTGAATGTGGATAACCAATTTGTCCCAACACCATTTGTTGAAAAGACTATTTTTTTTCTCCATTGAATTGTCTTGACACCCTTGTCAAAAACAGTTGACTGTGAATGGTGAGGGTTTATTTCTGTTGAATTCTATTTATCTAGATGTCTTATGCTGGTTGCATACTGTCTTGGCTACTGTAGCTTTTTGCAGTAGGGTTTGAAATTGGGAAGTGTAAGTCCTCCAACTTTGTTCAAAATTGTTTTTGCTATTCTAAGTTATTGGATATGTTCTCAGTCTCTTGGTCTGTTATTCAGAAGAGTTTAATAGGGAGTATTTTAATATGCTGCAGAATTTGTGGTCACAAACAAAAGCTCCCCAATTCCTCTATTAATAATATTCTAGCTCTTCAAATTTCTACCCCTTTTATATACACTTGTTTTTGAACTGGAGGGATGACTCAAGTGATTTAAACCTGTGTTTGCTAGGCTATGAGAAGAGCAAGTTGTCACAATATTAGTGTTTGATTTTTTTTGTGTGTCCTCTCCTTGACAAACCATGGGTATATGTTTGAGAGGAATAAAACTGAACTGGGAGGAGATGGTTGGTTTAGGTAGTTGTAATCTGAATGCACCTGAAATAGGCTATAGTCTGTGTGAAAAATATGGACAGAATTTCTTTTTTCAGTACAATAAACAAATGAATAAGTGGAATAAAATATAAACCATAGTAATTAGAGTTCTTGCATTTGGTATTTTCTAACAACTACTTAAGGGGTGTGATTCCAATATTTAAGTAACATACTATTTGCTTGACACCTAAGCCAGTGTTATCACCTATGTGATTAAACTGCAAAAACAAATCTTAGATGTCACTGCTCAAATGGCTGCAATTATATTAAATTATTAGTTATTTTGACTCTGAACAGGGAGAGTTTGTACTATATTTTATTACCCATTTTACTTAGGATTTGATAAAGCAAAGTTTATTTTCTTTTAGTTTGAAGAGAACATTATTTAAGGCTATACTTAACTCAAGTGTGTGGATTTGACCTATTATCCTCCTCTATTATTTAGAATAAAGTGACAGTACAGTTTTATAGGTACTTTCTGTTGTGTATTATCTCCCCGCCCCCCACTGCTGCCCTTTTTTTTTTTTTAGTATGTTTCACGCCCAGCATGGAGCTCACCGTGGGGCTTGAACTCAGAAACCTGAGATCAAGACCTGAGCTGAGATCAAGAGTTGGACATATAACTGACTGAGCCACCCAAGCACACCATTGTGTGTTATTTCCTTGTTGCTAATCTGTTACAGTCATTCACTCATTCTCTAGAAAAGAAAGTCAGAGTTTAGTTTAGGGTAGGACCTCTTCTTTCACTCACATCATGCATAATAAAATTATGTCTTTCAGAAGTTAGTCCTTGGCAGTCTGTTTAATTCTGCTTGGTATTGTTGAGTAGATTTATTCATTTGACAATAATTAATAAGGAGGCTACTATTTGATAAGCTTTGTGCTAGGCTTTGGAATTACAAAGATGAAAAACTGTAGTCTCTGTCCTTAAAGGCATCAGTATTTTCACAAGCATGAACATTTCAGGGAACTCCTTAAAACAAGGTAAATTATTTATTCAAATTATATTTGTCCTTTCAAACTCCTTTCACATATTAACAAATTATATTTGTGTTCAAGGCATTGTGTACTTTAATTACATTAACTCTTTTAATATTTTCATGGTCTTGTGACAATCCAAGATCCTAAATGCAAATGTATGGAACCCTATCCTGTGTAAGTTGGATGATCACTATAAATGTTGATGTTTGGATGTTTTATTTTAGGAGTTTGATGAGTTTTAAGTGGAAGTTTAAAGGGGTGATGATTAAAAATGAAAGGATACAGGGGCGCCCGGGTGGCTCAGTCGGTTGAGCGCCCAACTTCAGCTCAGGTCATGATCTCATGGTTCGTGGGTTTGAGCCCCGCATTGGGCTCTGTGCTGACAGCTCAGAGCCTGGAGCCTGTTTCAGATTCTGTGTCTCCCTCTCTCTCTGTCCTTCCCCTGCTCATGCTCTCTTTCTCTCTGTGTCAGTAATAAATAAACATTAAAAAAAATAAAAAAAATGAAAGGATACAAAGTCCATCAGCATAAGATTACTTTGTGCTCATATTTAAGCGAAACCACAACTGCTTCATTATGTTCTATCAACTCTCCAAGCATGTCCTGCTTCAGAGCCTTTGGCATTTGCAGCTTGTTCTCTCAGAAACTTTCTTCTTTTAGATATCCATGTGGCTTCTATCTCTTACTTCTTTTAGCAGTCTGCCAAGAGGCCTTCCAGCTGCCTATATTCATATGTTCCATAAACACCTCAGGGTCACCAATTTTAATTCTGAACCCATCATTTCTCCCTCCATCCTTATCCCCCCCCATGTAAATTATATTGCCCCGAAGTTAGTTACTGTAGTCAGAGAAACCTCAGAGCTCACATCTGCTCTTTCTTCTCATCATATATATCTATGCAGGCACTGAGTCCTGTAGGTTAAACATCTTGTTTATTTGTCCCTTTCTGTGTGTCCTTAATGCTCTGCCATAGATAAAACCATCATCTTTCACTGGCACTTATTTCAGTAATCCCTGGCTCTATCTACCTCCAAGATTATACCTCTCTAATTCTTCCTCTACCCTGCTATCAGAGTAAATTCTGTAATGGCAGTTCAGACATGTCCCTCTTGACAAAAAGCCTTCTCATTTCTTAGATAAAGGATAAATCAGATTCTTTGATGTGGCATACAGTGTTATTTAGGATTTGGCTTCTATTTTATCAAGTCTATCCCATTTTTTTTTTTAGAGGAAATGAGAAAGAGAGCTAGCATGATTGGTAGAGGGAGAGAGAGAGAGAATCGTAAGTAAGCTCCATGCCTAGTGTGGAGCTGAATGTGGGGCTCGATCTCAGGACCCTGGGATCATGATCGGAACTGAAGTCTAGTTGGACGCTTTATTGACTAAGCCACCCAGGCACCCCAACTCTATCCTTTTTGTGCCCTACTTTATTTGCTTTTTGTATTCTATCCATACCAAATTGTTATAGTTCTCTGAACATATCAAGCTATTATAGGCTCTGCATTAATTTACTTCTGCTGCTTTGGCTTCTAGAATTATAATAAGGGCTACTATATGTTGAGTGCTTATTGTCCCCTGGGTTAATTTACTTAACCTATATATTCTCAAATGAACTTTACCAGTACCATTTGAAGATAGTGATATTTACAGATTTTTATAGTTTACAGATGAGGAAAACTGAAGCTTAGAGACACTGTAACATACACAAAAGTAGTATATCTAGTGATGATGGAGCAGGATTTGAGTCCAACTATCTGGGACTCTAAGGGCCATGTTTGTAACTACTAACTGTATACTGCTGCTGATGTCACTGATGTCCCTCTTTCCCATCCTGTTGGATACCTTCTTGTTCCAGAGTTGTCATCTCTAACTCATTTCCTTCACTACTACCCTAGTTGGAATTGACCATTCCTTCTTCTATGTTCCCATGTTGTCCTTATATAACTATAGTATCTATAATACTTTATTGCATTTATTTGATTGTATTAATGAGCAAGAATCGTGTCTTATATATTTTTGTGCTCCCGGTATAGAATAGAATGTTTGCACATAGTAGATGCCTGATGAATGTTGAATGAATGTATCTGTAGTGCTTAATATGCTCAAGTTACTTGTTAGCCTAAGATGAATATAATGGATTCTACATTATTTTTGTGGAGTGGAGAGTAAGAGTATACGGAGGCAAGGCAAGCTGACCTTAATGATAGCAGTAGTGGTAATATTAATAGGAATAATAACAACTAATATTTGTTGAGCAATTACCATGTGTTAAGCACTGTTGTGCAATTTTAGATACAGAATATTGCTTACTCGTAACCCTGTGATATAGTTACTACTATCCTTATTTTATAGTTGAGGAAAATGAGGTTAAAAGGAGAACAAGTTTGCTAAGATCACACTATGAGAGATGAAGTGGTAATCTAAGAGTCCTTGCTTAGTCATTATTCTTCCTCCCCTTACTGGTATTAATTGGAGGTTTATGGGTGTTTGAGGCTCTTTTTAATTTATTAAAATCAAGTATTTCTTTGGAGTGTTGAATGATTGTTTTCTATTTGGGATAGAAACCCAACTAAGCCACCCACGCACCCTGTTATACTCCATTGTTTAGAAGATCCACCTAATATAGTTTGGTGTAGTAAAAAGGGCGTGAGTTTTGGAGTCCATACTATGTGGCTTCAGATCCCTGTATGGTTGTGTGATCTTGGGTTAGTCCCTTAACTTTTCTGAGTTTCAGTTACTTAAAATGAAGATCAGTTAATCTACTTCATCAACTAGGTTAGATGATTGAATGGAATAACATATGGAAAATGCTGATAGATATGAGGCATTTTATTAATGGTAGCCTATTTTTTTAAAGCACTTAATTTATGGGAGTTTTTGTTTTGTTTTTGTTTTTGAGAGAGAGTGAGAGCCTGCGTGCAAACAGGGGAGGGGCAGTGGAAGAGGGAGAAAGAGAATCCTAAGCAGGCTCCACGCCCAGTGCTGAGTCTACTCTGGGCTCAATCTCACAACCATGAGATCATGACCTGAGCCGAAATCAAGAGTCAGATGCTTAACTGATTAAGCCATCCAGGTGCCCCTATTTTATCTTATATAAAACATTTTTTAAAATTTTTATTTATTTATTTTTAAAGGCTTATTTATTTTTGAGAGATTGAGAGAGTGTGCACACAAGTGGGGGAGGGGCAGATAGAGGGGAGACAGAGGATCAGAAGCAGGCTCCCCGCTGATGGCAGCAAGCCCGATGCTGGGCTCAAACTTACGAATGGTGAGATCATGACCTGAGCCAAAGTTGGTCGCTCAACCAACTGAGCCACCAAGGAGCCCCAATCCCTATTTTTTTTAAACAGCAGAGTTTTAATTATTGTTATTATTATTTTTAAAGTAGACTCCATGCCCAATGTGGGGCTTGAACTCACCACCCTGAGATTATGAGTCACGTGCTGTACCGACTGAGCCAGACAGGCTCCTCAAGTAGCTATTATTTTTAAGACCTTCTGCCATCTTTAATTAGAAACTTAAAAAAATAGTAGATTCTGTATTAAAACTGTAGTTTAGAAATTAAGTTTTTGTAGCTGAACAAAGTGAAGTTAATTTTCTCCAGCTTTAACTTAGACTTAGGTAAAGCATAATGGTTGTTTCTCTCTTGTGCTGTGTGAAACTAATCAACTTCAGAAATCCCAAGATGCTGTTGCCTTTTTAAAAAAATGTTTATTATTTATTTTGAGAGAGAGAAAAATAGAGAGCAAGCAGGGGAAGGGCAGAGAGAGAGGGAGACAGAATCCCAAGCTGGCTCCACAGTCAGTGTGGAGTCCGACGTGGGGCTTGAACTCACGAACCGTGAGATCATGACCTGAGCTGAAACCAAGAGTTGGGCACTTAACTGACTAAGCCACCTAGGTACCCCGCTGTTGCCTTTTTTTGAGAAGAGGACTGTGGGTCTGAAATTGGGAATACAGTTTTCCTTGTAGAAAGATACTTGAGAAGTTTTTACGTTAAAAAATAGTCTTTTTGTTCCAGTATTCCAAGATGTTTTTGCTGATTTTATTGGGCCTTATGGTATCAGCAAAACTCATTTCTACATTTATCATTATTTGGTCCTAAATTGCAACTGTATTACTTTCTCCCTTTGAATGCATCTTGGGGCATATTTGTGGTGTTACTGTTGAAACTTTTGAATACTGTGTTTTTTGCAAAAAGGAATTGCTATGTCCTTTAGTAATTCTCTCTTGGAACACTGATCCATCCTTTTTGCCCTTCCAAGTAGAAATCAATACTAAGCCACCTGCATTCTAAAATTGGTGTAAATGCTGATTCTGACTTAAAGTAGAGGGCTTACTTTGAGTGGGGAAAAGTAAGACATATTGGTCTATCCAAATATAAGTTGTACAAAAGAGAAATAGCAAATACATTTTTTAAAAAGTTTCAGATGTTTAAAGTGTTTTATTTAGCTTTCCATTTTCTTTCTTTCTTTCTTTCTTTCTTTCTTTCTTTCTTTCTTTCAAAAAGTTTACTTATTTATTTGAGAGAGAAAGCGCAGGCAGTGGAGGGGTAGAGAAAGAGGAGAGAGCAAGAATCCCAAGCAGGCTCCACACTGCAGTGTGGAGCCCACTGTGGGGTTCGAACCCACTAACTGTGAGATCATGACCTGAACCAAAGTTGGAGACTTAACCAACTGAGCCACCCAGGTGCCCCTTAGCTTTCCATTTTAAATGATCAAGTCTGAATCTCTTAAGGGAACTTTACTTTTGAAAATTTGTGAAGAAAAGTAGTGTAAAACATTTAGCCTTCCCTTGAGCTTTTTCATAGCTCCTTTTGGAATTCATGGGGGTGTGTGTATTGTGGTTTACTGTTTGAAAAGTGTTTAGGTTGCATTATATTTGAATCTCCTAATATTCCTACAAGGGAGATGACATTATCCCCTATTTAAAGTTAGCAGAAACAAAATCTGTGGCTACTAATATTTTATTTTCTAACACAAAATACAAATTTGTTTAAAATGAAAGCTTCATAATTCATTGTTATATCAAAAGGTGTTCTATGCAAAACAATGTATTTTCAACTTATATTTGAGAGCTTGGTAGTCTTTGTTTGATACGACCACGTGGCTGGAATATATAAACAAACATATATGTGTATGTTTTATGATCGAATGTTTCTTTTTCACTAACTTATTATCTCTTAACTAGCAGTTTCTATTTCCAGAAACATACCTTAGAAAAAGTAGCAGTTGATTATTGACACATGTATAGGTGAGGTTCTATTATTCTGTTTTTATAAGTTTTTTAAAACATTCATATAAAAGTTTTAATTATAACACTGCTTACTTCAACTTGATAATTTTTTAAAATCTTATTTATTATTATTTTTAATGTTTATTTATTTTTGAGAGAGATAGACACACAATGTGAGCAGGGGAGGGACAGAGAGAGAGAGAGAGAGAGAGAGAGAGAGTATCTGAAGCAGATTCCAGGCTTTGAGCTGTCAGCACACAGCCTGATGTGGGGCTTGAATCCATGAACTGCGAGATCGTGACCTGAGCTGAAGTTAGACACTTAACCGACTGAGCCACCCAGGTGTCCCTGTTTATTTTTTTGTGGAATTGAGTTTTGGCCAAAGCGTAGCTGAATTAATCAATGATTTTTCTAACTAGATTTTGGTGAGGTAACTGACTTCATTTTTTTCAGGTGATAATATAATAGTTGAGTCTGTGGTTAATCTTCCTGGTTACTGTTACCATCCAGTTGTTCATTTCTGAAATGTCAAATGAGATAAAAAATAGGAGAAAATGCTTGTTTCCCTTTTCCTTCTTGCCTCCCTTTGTTTAAATTCTAGTTGAAGGTATTGTACTTATATTTTTTAAAAGGAAGGAGAAAGAGAAAAGACTTTTCAGAAGGAAGACTTAAAGTGTTTTTGCCTTTAGCATTTATAAAAGATTAACTATAAAAGAAAAACAGTTTTTGTGGGCCAGATTCTCTCTCATCTTATTTCTTCCACCATTTGTTTTTGTACCTAATCAAAGATAGAAAAAAAGGTGTGCAATCTTTAAGACTTGACATAAACTTTAAGGGCGCCTAGATGGCTCCGTCAGTTGAGCATCCAACTTTGCTCAGGTCATGATCTCACCATTTGTGAGTTCTAGCCCTGCGTCAGGTTCTGGGCAGAGCCTACTTCAGAATCTGTGTCTTCCTCTCTGTCTACTTCTCCTCCACTTAAACTCTGTCTCTGTGTGTCTCTCTCTCAAAAATAAATAATCATTAAAATTTCATAAAAAAGACGAAATTTTATTGTCATTGGTAAAAACTACTATTATAGGTGGAAGTTTCATGTTTGTTGCTCACTGTAGTTGCTGGATAGAGATGAGCTATGTAACTGTCACTGGGCAGTAGAGACATTTATGTGATTCTGTAGCTGTATATAAGAAACTATGAGGCTTCTGTATTTATACATGATAAAGACTAATTTAATTAGATATAACATTGTTTTGGACTTATCCATTTTATAGACCTGCTTTTTGGGACTATCTCACCAAGCCTTTTATGTTAAATATACAGAATTAATATAATTTAGTATTTCCATGTAGCTATAAATGGTTTTCATGTTGGCTAAACAGATATATTTCGAGGTAATGCTATTGCAATCTGAATTTTCAGAGTATGTATTTCAACAGGTTTATCAGGTGAGAAATTTATGAACTGCCAAAAGCAAGGCACCAGATATTCCCAAAGTAATAGGCATAACTGGATATTTTTTTCCTTTTATCGAGTTGAGACAGGCTTTTAAAATTTTGGACAGGGCAAGACAAAGGATATATTAGAGTTGAATGCATTTTGGGACCTCTCATTGACATAAATGTATTCAGATCATTTGTATGTATAGTTATATATAATTATAACTCATTCTGAGAAACTTAAGACTTTCCCCACAAGTGTTGTAGATATTTAAAATTTGATCTTTTGGGCCAGAATGTAAATATAAAATGCCTACAACTACGCTTGAAGATTCAAGTGAGCATCACAGGAAAAATTAGAACTATGTGAAGTGATGGAACTTGTAATGGTAGTCATTTCACAGTATATACATGCATATCTGAAATCATTATGTTGTACACCTTAAGCTCGTACAGTCTCGTTTGTCAGTTATATCTTAATGAAATTGGAAAAATTAATAAAATTAAAAAAACAATTCAAGTGAATGCTGATGAAAATGTATCATGTGAAATTCTTCATGAATATCATTCTTCCAGTTTGAAAGGGCATAGGAGATAGACACTCTGTTGAGCAACAGGACAAAAGAGATGTAATTACATAGAATTCTAAAAATTACATTTATATAGCATTTTATTATTTTCAAATTATTTTACCTTATTTTCAAATTTATTTTACCTTATTTCATTTCAGTAGCACTACAAGATAGGTAGGGCAGGTATTTGTTTATTGAGGAAGAAATGGAATGTTAGAAAGTGACATGCCTAATGTCACACACAGTGCCTGATAAAACTGATAACTTCAACCTGATTCTCCTGATCTGTAGTACAATATTTTTTCCATATGTCATGTTGTCTGATTGAAACTTGAATTTACATGCATTTTAGGATGTAGGAGAATTAGTTGTTTTATGAATTTTAATTTTCAGCGAGAGGTTATAAGCCTTTTGAAGGCAAGAGTATACTTCTATTTTGTGTTTTTCTACCCAATTTGATTCTTCCCAAGCACTTAGGAATGTGCTGTCCTGTGTATGTGATACTAACATTACCGACATCCAGGAGGACATGGCTACTGATTGTCTCTCCTTCTCGTGGTGATGACCAGGTAGACCATGAGCAAATCAACTTTTCCATGGTGTTATTCAAATCTGGTTGTTCTGTGTAGCCTAAAGCCATAGTTGTACTTTAGGTGATTTATAGTTTTTTTAAAAATTGAGATAAAGTTTACATTACCGTAAAATTTAGCATTTTAAAGTGTACAATTCAATGTTGTTTTTTTTAGTATATTTACAAGGTTGTACAACATTCACTGCTATCTAATACCAGACATTTTCATCATTCCAGAAAGAAACTTTAGACCTATTAGTACTCTCATTCCTCCCTCTTTGACTCTTCAGTTAACCACTAAGTTACTTTTCTGTCTCTACGAATTTGTCTATGTTGGCCATTGCATATAAGTGGAACCATACAATATGTGACTTCTTGTTTGTTCTTTCACTAAGCATAATTAATATTTGCAAGGTTCATTTATTCTGTAGCATATGTCATTACTTATTGCTTTTAACGGCTGAATAATATTACATTATATGGATATACCACATTTTCTTTATCCATTTACCAGTTGATGGACTTTTTTTTTCTATTTTTTGTCTATTGTGTATAATATAGGTATAGCCTTCTATATACAAATTTTTGTATGTTTTTTTAAATTTGTTTTTTAGGGTTTTTATTTTTGAGAGAGAGAGAGAGAGAGACAGAATGTGAGTGGGGGAGGGGCAGAGAGAGAGGGAAACACGGAATCCGAAGCAGGCTCCAGGCTCTGAGCTGTTGGGACAGAGCCTGACGTGAAGCTTGAACTCACAAGCCACGAGATCACGACCTGAGCCGTTGTCGGACTCTCAACGGACAGAGCCACCCAGGTGCCCCCAAATTTTTGTATGTTTTAAATTCTCTTAGGTAGGGGTGCCTGGGTGACTCAGTTGGTTAAGCGTCTGACTTTGGTTCAGGTCATGATCTCATGGTTTGTGGGTTGGAGCCACATGTTGGGCTCTGTGCTGACACTTCGGAGCCTGGAGCCTGCTTCAGATTCCGGGTCTCCCTCTCTCTCTGCCCCTCCCCCACTTATGCTCTGTCTCTCTTTCTCAAAAATAAATAAACATTTTTAAAAAGTCCTCTTAGATATACACATAGAAATGAAATTTCTGGGTCATATGGCTATTCTGTTTAATTTTTGGAGAACTGAAAAACTGTTACCCACAGTGGCTAGGTCATTTATATTCCCACAAGCAGTGTATGAAAGACCTTATATTTTTTCAATGTGGACCACTCGTTGCTTTCCAAATGTATCTTCAAGTCCATTTTTTATTTCATTCCCTCTACTTCTATCCCCATGTCTGACTACCTTGTGAAATTCTATTCATCCTTCAAAGCCTAATTAAATGCTGCTTCTTGTGCAGAGTCTTGGATTACTGGGGCTGGATGTGATATCTCACTCTTTAATGCATGTAGTTATTCCATTTGTTTCTCTTTGGGGCCTTTTGTGATAGTCATGGTGCCCTTGACTTCTGTTTTCTACCATATTTCTGTACTGTGATGGTGCTTCATATAAAACAGGACTTCAGTAAATATTAGGGAAATGAATGGGAGAGAATAGAAGATCCTTAACTTGGATTTTTAAAATGTTACATCGTACCTATAATCTCTGTTTGTTTTCATAATATGTGTAGTACTGCATTACACTAATGTTTTTTATAAAATAGAAATGTTAACTTCTCAATACCATCTGTAATAAAAAAAAATTCCAGAATTTGGAATGGTGGTTTTATCTGTCCTCACAACTCGTAAGTTCCTAATAATATGTAGTAATTTCTTGGGCCTGTGAGAAGATTTTTATTGTACAAGCAGTTATCTCTTAATATAATTTAACAACTGGTAGACTACATTTATCTGTTGGCATGGATTTAGAATGGCACCTTTTTCTTTAATATGTAAAGAAGCTGTGTTACAGCATAATAACATGGCTCCATGTTACTAGATATGAAGTTTATTTTATAAAATTTTAGTACTTCACTAGATAATAAAATGTAACCAAATCATTTTCACTACAGTCTTTCTTAGGATGTTTTTTGGTGTCCCTAATGAAACTAATGATAAACCAGCCAAATATGCCAAATAATGTAGTCCAAATACCATGGTCCTGTGTGGTGGCATTGCCTAGTAGTTAAGAGTACAGCCTGTGTAGCTATGTGGCCTGGGTTTCAAATCTGTCCTTGTCTTTGTTATTTATTAGCTGTGTGACCTTGAAGAAGTACTTAACTTTTCTGTTCCTGTTTTTCTATCTGTCTGCAAATATGTTAACCTCCCTAGTTGTACATATTTGCATATTGCAGACATGTCTAGGTACATAAGTATATATTCATTATATACATGAGTAGTCATGTTCATGTTTACAATCATATACATATATATTTTTAGCAAAATATTGTACTGTTTTGAATTTTGTGGTTTTCATTTAACTTTATGAATGTTTTCTCATGTCACTAAATTATGCTTTAAAAACATTGTTTTTGATGATGCATGGTAGTTCATCCTGTGAATGTACAAAACGTATTCACCAAATTCCCCGTTGTAGTTTTTTTTTCTCACTTTTGGAATCTGAGTTACTGTGCAGTAACTATGCCTGCATATTTTTGTCTGGTTTTCAGATACTTAAAAAAATTTTTTTAAGTTTTAAGTAATCTCTACACCCAACATGGGGGTGTAATTCATGACCTCCAGATCCAGAGCCACATGCCCTTCCAACTGGGTTGCCAGGTGCCTCATGGATTTTTTTAAGGATGGATTTCTTAAAATGGAATTACTGAATCAAAGGTCATGAGCCTTTTAAGGCATTTTGATACGCATTTCCAAATTGTTTCCGAGAAAGATTGTACATATGTTACTTGTTAAGAAAGTTCATTTAAAAATTAACTTGTTTGTAAATTTGAGAGTTACATGTTTATTTTCATCAGCTGCTTTTGCTTATACCATTCATTCATTTCAACAAGTATGTATTCAATACCTACTTTATATGATGTATCCTTAGGCCAGAGGATAGAGCAGTGAACAAACAGGTATGGTTCCTAACCTCACGGAACTTTCTTGTCTATAGGGCTCCGGATATTTGGCAGTATTTAAATATTATTTTCCTTTAAGAATCAGAATTTAAAAACTGATTAGAAGAGAAGAAAACATGTGCCTTAATGACTTATCCATGCTATCAAATCTTTTTACTAACTAGTCCTATTTTCATCTTCACAAGGGCTATGTTCATGTACTTGTTTCATTTAAAAAACAAACAAACAAACAAACCGAGCTCTGTGCTAGGCACAGAAGATGAAATGCTCTTCAGGAAACTTGAATATGGTGGGTCTGAGTTAGACTCTAGTCATGTCTGAAGATAAGCAGGCAGGCAGGAGGCTCCCTCAAAGACCCTTCCTTCCGACAGCCCCATGTTTCTACAGTAATTTATCTGCTTATACTTAAATTCCAAATCAGAAATCATATTATCTTAAATTATGGTTATTCTGACAATATGGAGATTAGTTTCATAGATACTGCATTTTAAATTCATAAACAGGTTGAATCATTTATTTTGGACCAAGAAGATCTGGATAACCCAGTGCTTAAAACAACATCAGAGATCTTCTTATCAAGTACTGCAGAAGGAGCAGACTTACGGACTGTGGATCCAGAGACACAGGCACGATTAGAAGCGTTGCTGGAAGCAGCAGGTAATTTATTTCTTGTTTTCTTATTTTCATCTCTTTAAAAGTCCAGATCTCTATACAAAGCTGTACAAGATTACCTCCAAATTGTATAACGTTATAAGAAATTTGAACTCGTAGCATGTGTTGTGTTTTTCATTGTTCACATTTTATATTTAAAAAGCTCTTGGTTGAAAGTTTTTAGTGAATGATTTCTGGGCTCAACACTATTTTTAAGGTCTTAGATAATCAGATACTTACCAAGGAAAACTTATCTATATCCAATTACATTACAAATGTGTGAGATAAATTTGGTTCCTTAAAATATGCCTCTTTGATCTGAACTGATTTTATGGTATTCTGCATGTGTTTACTTACTTGAGTCTAGGGATAACTTAATTACTATAAGTTGCTATTTTTTAAATGTTTATTTATTTTTGAGAGAGAGAAAGCTCTTACATGTGCGCTTGTGTGCAGAAAGGGCAGAGAGAGAGAGAGAGGGAGACAGAGAATCTGAAGCGGGCTCTGGACTGACAGCAGAGAGCCCAATGCAGGGCTTGAACTCATAGACTGTGAAATCATGACCTGAGCCAAAATCGGATGCTTAACCAAGTGACTCACCCAGGCACCCCTATAAGTGGCTATTTTTTTAAAAAAGGTGTTTATTTATTTTGAGAGAGAAAGAGGGTGTGCATGCATGTGAGCAGGAGAGGGGCAGAGACAGAGGTAGAACTGCAAGTGCAGAGCCTGATGCAAGGTTTAATCCTAAAAACTGTGAGATCATGACCTGAGCTGAAATTGAGTCCGAAGCCTAACTGAGCCACCCAGGTGCCCCATAAGTTGCTATTTTTTATTGTTTTATTTTATTTTGTTTATTGTTTTATTGCTATTATTTATATTGAACACCCTGTTTATTATTTGCTGTACCAAGTCTCCATTACACTATAATGAAAGCCTTTTATCAGCTAAAATTGTTTTAAGAAGGAAGTTAACTTTTTAAAATCTTTGTATGTTGTTTTTCTTTTTTTTTTGTATATTGCTTTTGAGATATATTCACTTTGTGTGACACTTCTTTTAGTTACTTATTCAGCATAAATATATGTGCATGTTAAATACATGTAAGAATTTAATCTAGAAGAATGTATAGGTTATTTTTTAAAATATTGCCTAAAAAATAAATATAGTGCCTAAGAACTTGTTAGAGTGCCATGTATACTTTATCCCATGTTAAAGCTATTAAACTTCAGAAAATTCAAAATAAAAACGTTTTAAAGGTATAGAAAATTTTACTCAGTTTCTGAGTACTTTAATAAGTATCATATGAAAGATTCAGAAAAATAACAGCAGCTTTTTAGCATGTATCATATCGACTGAACAGAAGAGTTTAAGTTTGACCAAATAATGACAAGGACAAGAGCTAAAATAAATTGAGCATTTTTTAAAAAGTTTATTTATTTATTTTAAGAGAGAGGGAGAGAGCGGGAGTTGAGCAGAGGGAGAGGGAGAGAAAGAAAGAATCTCAAGCAGACTCCATGCTCAGTGTGGAGCAGGCCGCTGGGCTCGGTCTCATGACTGAGATCACAACCTGAGCCACCCAGGCACCCCAAATTGAGCATTTTTATATTATTCCTGGAAAGACATAGATATTATGTTAAAAATGAGCTTACTTGATAGCATCTTGTTATTCCTTTAACTCTGTCCTGTTATGGAAAAGCATAAGTACAATTTGTAGCCCATTGACTTTTAGTCTACCTACCGTATCTTTTTGGAACTGATAGAAACTTAAAATTAGATGGAACAAAATAAGACTGTCTAAATTAGGGCAAAACTAGTAATTTAAAAAAAAGGTATAAAGATCACATTGGTAATTACATTGAATGTCCTTCCCTTCTAGTCTGGATTTCCTGTAAGTCTCCTTGTGATTTAGGGATATACTGTAGAAGATTCCTAAAATGAGAGTACCTGGCCATCCACTAATTGTTTGTTTGTTTGCTTGCTTTGCTTTGGATCCTTACAGTATTTTCCTTACAGCGGAGAGAAACGTGGAGAAAAGTCTTCTCTGCTTTCCTTTTCTTCCTCAGAAAAGGTTGAAGCTTTGTTTCCTGGTGGTAGTATACCTTTAGTATACCTTTTTGGGCTGACACCTCACTCATGTTAGGTGTGAATTCCTAATTAAGGGTTTTACTAATTTCTCCTTTTTTCTGGGCACCTCATGATTCTCTTTCAGGGCTGTTTTCTGCTTAATTAAGCATTTTTCTTTCCCTATTTTCTCTTGGTTCATTGAAGTTTGGAAAAAACAGTATGATACCTTAGAATTGCCTGTTTTTTATACACATATTGATAGAAAGAAAATAAACCTTGAAAATAGACTGTCTGCCTATCACAAGGTGTCAAAAACTACTGAATTTTAAAATTTTGCATATTTTGATAATTTAAAACTCCATGCATGGGTAAATATGTTTTTGGTTGTGTCCAAAGAAATTGTCAAATGTATTTTAAAATGATGTGCTTCTTTGTAAGAACTGTGCAAGTCAGCTCTTTAATGAATATTTTGTTTTTGTCCTTCAGTATTTTCATTTGCTTTTTGGACATTGTTTTCAGGAATTTTTAGACGCTGTGGTTTTTTGTTTTTGTTTTTAAGTAGTCTCTACACCCACTGTGGGGCTCAAACTCATGTCCCTGAGATTAAGAGTCACATGCTCCACCAATTAAGCCAGCCAGGTGCCTGTAGATTCTGTGTTTTTAATTATGAGAATATATTAGGCATTACTAGGCTTCCTAAGGAAAATAGAATTTTTGACACTACTGTAACTGAAAAAATGAAATTGAAAATATTTTTCTTTAAAATTTTTTGGTATTCTTAGAGAAAATTAAGAATCTTAAAGCCATTTCAAAAATTTTATTTATTTTTAATTTTTAAGTTTTTTAGAGAAAGAGAGCATGATCAGGGGAAGGGCAGATAGAGGGAAAGAGAAGGAGACAGAGAATCCCAAACAGGTTCTGCACTGTCAGTGCAGAGCCCAACGTGGGGCTCAAACTCACGAACCGTGAGATCATGTCCTGAGCTGAAATCAAGACTCAGATGCTTAACCAACTGAGCCACCCAGGCACCCCTGTTTTTAATTTCTTAAAAGATTTTATTTGTAAGTAATCTCCACACCCACTGTGGGGCTCGAACTCACAACCCTGAGATCAAGAGTCACATGTTCTACCAACTCAGCCAGCCAGGCGCCCCACAAGAATAATTTAAAAACTATGTTCTAAATTATAAATGTAATAAATCAAAGATAGCTAAAGCAATATGAAATGTATTAAGTAGATAATAAAACCTTCCCATTGTCAAGGTTTACATATACTTCCGGCCTTTTTCCTGTGTAACTTTATAAATACATGTATATATGTAAACATACATAATTTTAAAACAATGAAGTAAGGTCACATTATACAAAATATATTGTAATTTCCTTTTTACTGAATTTATTGTGGACATCCTTGTATAACAAGGTATCTCTCTCTCTCTCTCTCTCTCTCTTTTCTCATTTTGGGGGAGAGAGAGAAAGAAAGAATGAGCAGGAGAGGGGCAGAGAGAGAGGGAGAGAGGGAGCATCCTAAATAGGCTGTCAGCGCAGAGCCCATCGCAGGGCTCTATCTCATGAATCCAAAATCATGACCTGAGCCAAAATCAAGAGTCAGACGCTTAACCAACTAAGCTACCCAGGTGCCCCACTTTCTTCTTCTTTTAAAGGATAAGATAATATTTTCTTGCGTAGATATACCATAATTTATTTTACCAATTCCTTTTTGAGCGGTATTTAGGTTATTTCCTATTTTCCAATGTTACAAATAACAATGTAGTTGATGTTCATATAAAACTTTTCTTATTTGTGCAAGTATCTTTATAGGACAAATTATTAGAAAATGGTATCACTGTGTCAAAGTATGTTTACAGTTAAAATTTTGAGAACTGCATTAAAAAATTATATATAAAAAATGAAAGGGATACTTGCGTGGTGTAGTTGGTTAAGCATCCGACTCTTGACATTTGATATCACAGTTTGTGAGTTTGCACGCCACATTGAGCCCTGCTCTGATGGTGCAGAGTCGGCTTGGGATTCTGTCTCTCCTTCTCTGTGCCCCTTCCCTGCTTGTGCTTTCTCTGTCTCTCTCCCTCTCTCTTTCTCAAAATGAATAAATATTAAAATAATTTTTTGAATTTTGATAACTTGTCACATTTGCTCCCACCCTGCCAACTTTGTACCAGTATACATTAACAGTTTTAGAGGGCCTTACACCTCAGTCATTTTTTGTCAATTTCATAGTTTATATTCATTTAATATCAGTAAGTTGCTTAGTAGCTATTTATAAATGATGATATAAGTTTATTGGATATTAATTTTTTCAGTTTTTATTTTGCCTTAACTTTATGGTGTGCTTAATTATATAGAAATTATTACTGAAATTAAAATTTTATTATCACATGTATTAACCTTTTATATTTCATGACTTTTGGGATGTGGACTCATGCTTAGAAAAGCCTCCTCTACATCAGCATTAGAAAAATACCACATAGTATAATAGTACATTTCAGTCTTTATGTTATACGTTTAGATCTTCAGTCTACCTGATAGTTATTTTTGTGAATGGAGTGAATTAGCGATCCTTCTTAATTTTCAAATGATAACCAGTTTCTGAACAGCATTTTTGAAATAAGCGCTCCCATCTCCTTTGATTTGAAATGTCAATTTACAAATGAACTAGGGTCTTTTTTTTTTTAAGTTTATTTATTTTGAGAGAAAGAGAGCATGTGCATGCATGCATGTGGAGAAGGTGCAGAGAGAGAGGGAATGAGAGAGAATCCCAAGCTGGCTCCACACTGTCAGTGCAGAACCCGATGTGGGGCTCAAACTCACGAACTGTGAGATCATTCCCTGAGCTGAAATCAAGAGTCAGACACCCAACCAACTGAGCCAACCCAGGGACCCCATCTCTTGTATATCCTTGATATAATTATCTGCTTCTGTGCAGATACCATACTGTTATAATTTGTATGGCATCCTAATTTATTCTATATCTTATTGGGGAAAATTTCCTTTTTCTTTCTTTCCTTGTTATTTTTCTCCAAAACTTCATTGGCTATTTTTCTCTCATTGTCAGCAGTGATCAGGCAATGATATTATCATCAAAGTTTTCTGTTACAGTAGTAACTGATTGGCTCACTGAATCTAGACAAAAAGATATAAGAATGAACTTATTTCAATTTACATTGTTATCCTAGAAGATGGTTCTAGGTGGCTGTTCAACCAAAGGGAGAAACTGTTGGATTGTTTGTTTTAATAGTGCACAATATCCCCTTCGTTACTACTGAAAATAGTATAGATAAGTATGATCTTATACTAGCAATCTTACGGTATGACTATATATTTTGAAAGAACTTTCATTTTCCTCAATGAGCATCATGTTAAGTTACATTTGGAGTTAGGGAGGGAACAAATTAATATTATGTGTATTGTTAAGATGGTAAGACTGAAACTGGCAGTTATGTGATGGCCTTTTGACATTAGTGGCAAAATTGATATCAACGTTATGTTCTGATTGTCAGCCTTATCTATGGAGACTATGCTGTTTTTGCCTTAGATAGTAGTGTTTAGAAATGTAATTACAATTTGCACTTTATGCTTTTTCTTCCCATGCTACCTGATTGATTGACGCACGCTGAAGGAATTGGCAAATTGTCAACTGCTGATGGTAAAGCTTTTGCAGATCCTGAGGTACTCCGGAGACTAACATCGTCAGTAAGTTGTGCACTAGATGAAGCTGCTGCTGCACTGACCCGAATGAGAGCAGAAAACAGCCACAATGCAGGACAAGTAGACACGTACGTGTATGATGAATTCTTCTGGATATTTAGACATTTTCTGGAGTGGACCTTGGGGAAGTAACAAATTTTGGTTAAGTATATCTTTTGGAGGGGATTATAAACTTTAGCTAAACGGTTATTAGAATGGGTATTATATTTTAAGTAGATACATAATATATATATTATATGGATATAAAAATAGATATTATATTTCTGTTCTTACATTCTACTCATATTCATTAAGCATTCTTGTGGAATGAATATACTAGAGTCTATGAGAAATCCAAAGTGAGTAAAGGAAGTTACTTACTCTAACAATTATCCTAGTAACTCTAAACTGACTGCTTGAGTAATAATAAATGAAATAGGTTGCTCAAATCCAGGTGCTTACTACTCAAATATGATCCATAACTAGCAGTAGCAGCAGCAGCAGCAGCAGCACCTTAGAGCTCATTAGAAACGCAGAATTCAAGACCTCACCTCAGAGCTACTGAATCAGAATCTGTATTTTAACAAGAAACATGGGTGATTCATATGCACAGTAAAGTTTGAGATTTATTGATTTCTCTTATTTTTAAAGGTTTATTCATTTTTGAGAGAGGGAGAGAGACAGTAGGAGAGGCAGGGGAAGAGCCGAGAGAGAGGGAGACATAGAATCTGAAGCAGGCTCCAGGCTCTGAGCTTCCAGCACGGATGTGGGGCTTGAACCCACAAACCGTGAGACCATGACCTGAGCAGAAGTGGGACGCTTAACTGACTGAACCACCCAGGCGCCCCTCTTTTTTTTTTTTTTTTTAAGTTTTGGGGCTTGTTGTTGTTGTTGTTGTTGTTGTTTTAAGTAACCTCTCTACCCAACATGGGGCTTGAACTCACAATCCCGAGATTAAGAGTTGCACGCTCTACTGACTGAGCCAGCCAGGCTCCCTGATTTTGTTAAACATTCTGTAGTAAAATTTTTACATGGATTGTACCTTCTGTTACCAAATAAAATTTAAGCCATGGAGTTATATCCCAAATGTCTTTGGGAATTATTACACTGGTAGAGTTTAAAAACTTGTACATGTACTTTATTTAAAATTTAATAGGACAATATGTTAGAACATTTTGAAAAATAAAAATGACAGTTGTTTTCATATTCACTTATTGCCTTTCTGGCTTGGTTGGCCTACATGAATAATTAGTATTGCAAACAAGATGCTAAGCACACAAAATGTTCATATAATTTTTTTCCTTACCATATCACCATTTTTCTATGTATGACTCTTTGTATTTAATGTAATTTATTATAGGGTTCTGAAGCCTTATGTGTTGGTTAATTGTCGATGGTTTTGTTTTCAGTCGTAGTCTGGCAGAAGCTTGTTCAGATGGGGATGTGAATGCTGTTCGTAAATTGCTCGATGAAGGCAGAAGTGTAAATGAACATACAGAAGAAGGAGAAAGTCTGCTGTGTTTGGCTTGTTCAGCAGGGTATTATGAATTAGCACAAGTAAGCAGAAATTATCTTGAATGATTGAAATTGTGGAAGGATTTTGATTTTTTTTTTGATCACTAATAAAAGAAATTATAATTAGAGGACATGTTCTTTCCTTTTGGGCAATAGGTAAAACAGAAACTGGTATATAATTAATTTTGTTGCCTACACACGTAATTCGGCATGGTCCATTTTTCTGCCACTTACTCAAAACTATTCCTAATGAATAAGAAATACATAGAAATAATAGTAATATTTTAAAACTTTCTTTAGAAATAATACGCAGCTATAATGGAAAGTAGTGATTTATTTTCATTTCATCCAGATTAACTCAATTCTTTTAATTTTTTTGTCTGTTTTAGCATATTGGGAAATACCCATGTGTTTACCAGATAGTTTGTCTTGGGAGTATAGTTTTGCTGTTTTCTTACTAGATAATCCCAAGCATCACACAAATTCCTTGACAAGAGCAGTTAACATTTTATCATAGAATGGCTAATATGATTACCTCCTCTACATAAAGATTAATATGTAATGGAGTTGCAAAAAAATAACGCCTTAGTGTTTTAAGTGGTGACCGCTGGCATATTGTCCCAAAAGATGGTTATTTTTTATTTTTCCTCACCCCCACTATAAAAGAATATCTTTCCAGATTCAGTGTATTCTCTAGAAGTACTATTAATAGTAAGAATTGACATTTTTCTCTGTGTGTATGTGTGTTTTAAAGGTATTGCTTGCTATGCATGCTAATGTTGAAGATCGAGGGAATAAAGGAGATATAACTCCCCTAATGGCAGCATCCAGTGGAGGTTATTTAGATATTGTGAAATTATTACTTCTTCATGATGCAGATGTCAACTCCCAGTCAGCAACAGGTAAGTAGAAAGTGTTGTGTAAATTTGAGGAAAGTAAATTGATATGTTTAATTAGAACCTGAGAGGTAAAAATCTGATTTTTACATCTGGGAAACAGTTGTGAACCTACAGAAAAAATATTAGCCATTGTTTAGGATCTCTGAGTAAAATATAAATTAATTTGATATCATAAAAAGACTGAGATTCTGTTTGCCCAAGAGTGACATTTTTTCTGCTGGGGACAGTTTCTTTTTTGCTGTAATGATAGGTAACCTATAAAGATGCAAAATTATGAACTATATTTCTTATTCTTTATCTCATTTAAATCTAATTCTCTTGACTTTAGATTATAGATTAACCTGAGATTATTTACCCTGTGGGGTTTTTCATGTCAGGCATACTGAATGCATTTACTATTAAGATATTCTTGTGGCAGAATGAAAGCTATTCTAGTAAGGGCTGTTCTTTTAGTTATTTTTGTTTCCCAGACACACAGACAGAGGTCATGTGTCTTGAGTTTTAAGTATAGTTTTAGTAGTAAGATTCCTTGCATTTAGTGAGGCAACAACATGGTTTTTTTTTTTTTTTAAGATAATGGTTTTATTTTTTCAAATTTTTTAATGTTTATTTATTTTTGAGAGAGAGAGACAGAGGCAGAGCGTGAGCAGGGGAGGGGCAGAGAGAGAGGGAGACACAGAATCCGAAGCAGGCTTCAGGCTCTGAGCTGTCAGCACAGAGCCTGACGTGGGGCTTGAACCCACAAACCATGAGACCATGACCTGAGTCAAAGCCGGAAGCTCAACCAACTGAGCCACCCAGGCCTCCCAAAAACATGAATTTTAAAAATATGCATAATGAAAGCATATCAGTGTTCCATACCATTAAGTGAATATTAAATGTAGCCTAATTTATTTTTATTTAAATTTTTTTTTTTTATTTATTTTTGAGAGACAGAGAGAGACAGTGCAAGCAGGGTAAGGTCAGAGAGAGAGGGAGATACAGAATCCGAAGCAGGCTCCAGGCTCTGAGCTAGCTGTCAGCACAGAGCCTGATGCGGGGCTTGAACCCACAAACCGTGAGATCATGACCTGAGCCGCAGCCAGATGCTTAACCGACTGAGCCACCCAGGCGCCCCTATTTTTATTTAATTTTTAAAAAAATTTTTTAAAGTTTATTTATCTTGAGAGAGCGCAAGGGTACATGCAAAGCAGGGGAGGGGCAGAGAGAGAAGGGGAGAGAGAATCCCAAGGAGGCCCTGCACTAACAGTGAGGGGGAAGCCCCTAGGAAGTCTTGCTCATTTAAAAAATTTATTAGGCAGGGTGCCTGGGTGGTTCAATGAGTCAAGCTTCTAACTCTTTGTCTCGGCTCAGGTCATGATCTCATGGTTCATGAGATTGAGCCCCATGCCCGGCTGTGTGCTGACAGTGTAGAGCTTGCTTGTGATTCTCTCCCTCTCTCTCTGCCCCTCCCCTGCTCATGTTCGCTCTTACACATGCACACTCTCTCTCTCAAAATAAATAAATAAATAAACTTTAAAAAAATAATAAAATAAGCAAGACTTCCTAGAAGGAATTGTGGACCATTTTGCTGACCACTTTGTCTTAGTTGTAATGATAGTAATATGCTTAATGTGTAACATGGTTGAACAGTTGAATTCTTAACACATTGGGTTCTGAAATATTACTTTTCTTGCTGAATCTTTAAAACAGTCTTCTTCAGTCTCATACTGTTGGATAGTTAAAGCACTTCCCTTACCTGCTCTAATAAATAAAAATCCTGAAAATAAAATCAGGAAAGAAATAAGTGGCAAACCAAGGACTAATAACCTTTTAAAGAAATTTTTCTTTGGAAGGAGTTTTGCTGAGGGGGATTTTTATCTTCCCTACTTCATTAGCTTGTCAAGGAAGATTAAGTGTCATTTAAAAAAAATCCCTTTCAGTGTATTTTTATCTAAAATGTTCTATGTATCAGACAAAACATAATAGACTCTTAAATACAGAGAACAAACTGGGATGGACTAAAGGGGTAAGGGGGCATTAAGGAATCTACTCCTGAAATCATTGTTGCACTATATGCTAACTAACTTGAATATAAATTAAAAAATAAGTTATTTAAAAAATATTCTATGTATCATTCAAAATGATTTCTTTCAGTACTGTACAATTTAGAAATATTTAACATTTTTTCTATGTATATTCATTTCTTAATTTTCTTTTACCTTTCCTTTATGCATGGTTATTCATAAGACAATTCATTGTTTTAGGTACATTTTCCATCTGACACGGAAGAGAAGTAAATTGGCCTATTTATAATAAATCTTTTAATTAGTATGAAAATTATGATGATAATTCTAACCAATAGACCAAAAACCATGAGATGATAGTTTTAGTGGTTTACATAAAGGAATTGAAGAGGTAGAACTAGAGCATGGCACAATTATAATTGTCTCCATTTTATCATAATTCTATATTTCTTTTTGGGTTTTGTTAGGAAATACTGCACTAACTTATGCCTGTGCTGGAGGATTTGTTGACATTGTGAAAGTGCTACTTAATGAAGGTGCAAATATAGAAGATCATAATGAAAATGGACATACCCCCTTAATGGAAGCAGCCAGTGCAGGTCATGTGGAAGTTGCAAGAGTTCTTCTGGATCATGGGGCAGGAATCAACACTCATTCTAATGAATTCAAAGAAAGTGCTCTCACCCTTGCATGCTACAAAGGTACTCTATATATGAATATTTATATATTTTTTTCATATCAACTTTGAATATTTAAATATTTGAGTATTGAGGTTTTTTTTTAATGTTTATTATTTTGAGAGAGAGACAGAGAAAAGATAGAAAGCACATGCATGTGCATGTGCAAAAGCGGGGGGAGGAACAGAGAGAGAAAGAGAGGGAGAGAGAGAGAATCCCAAGCAGGCTCCACGCTATCAGTGCAGAGCCCAATGTAGGGCTCGATGTCACGAACCATGAGATGATGACCTAGGATGAAATCAAGAGTTGGATACTCAACTGTCTGAGCCACATAAGTGCCCCGAGGATTAAGTATTTGAATTAATTTTATATTACTTAGGTTCTCCCTGTGCTGATTATCTAGCTTCTAAGAGATTATATAGAAAATCCATTTTAGCCTATATTTCATAAAGTATAATTTCATAGTGTTTCTTATTTTAATTTCTACTTATTCATGTAGCTATGAAGTCAATGAAAAATTATAGCATAAAACTTGAAGGTTTCCATTATTTAATAACTTTGGTTTTATATGATTTTTCTGACTGTTATTTCAAAAATAAAGCACACTCAGATAATAGTAATAGTAATAAATCACAGTTGATACAGAAAACTTGAAAAATGCAGAATAGGGTAAGGAAAATAAATTTTACAATGACGTTTAATGTTACCCCCTAAAGATGAAAGCATGTAAACAGTATTTTAGTGTATTTACTTCCAGTGTGTTTTTAAGCATATATGCATATATATAAACAAATATATGTATAATTTTTAAACTAAACACCTAAACTATTGTAGTGTGCTTATTTTATTTAGCAATATATCATGAACATTTCCCATCTCAAGAAATATTTTTCTAACACAACTTTTGGTGGTCACATATACTTCACTATTTCAGGAGTGGGTTTGGCTGCATATGTCATGAAACCTAAATTAATAATGATTTGAACAAAAGAGAAACTTTTTCTTTTTTACATAAATCAAACCCAAGGGTAGGCTGTCTAGTGCTAGTATAGCAGCAGTTCCACTGCTATCAAGATCTTAGAATTCTGTTTTTCTCCTCTACCTTTCTAGTATGTGGTTTCTATCCTCAAAGTTACCTAAAATCCAAGATGGTAGCTAGAGCCCCAGCAATCCATATTCTAGGAAGGATGAAGAGGGTAAAGGCAAAATGGGGAGTGTCTTTCAATTTAGTAAGCTACCTTTAAGGAATCTTCATAGAAGTTTTGCCTTATAGCTCCCACTACATCTCATTGGCTACACATAGCAAGGGAAGCTGGGAAATGTATTCCTTTAGTCAGGCATGTTGCCATTCAGATAAAATCAAAGTTCTATTATTAAGGAAGACTAAAAGAGTGGGTATTGAGCAAGGAACTAGTAGTCTTTGCAAATACTTCAAATGGATGCACCATAATGCCTATTGTTGGACACTTGCATTGTTCCCAGTTTTTCACTATTATTAAAAACACTGTAATAACATCCTTGTGTAGACATCTTTGCCTAATCTCTGATTATTTCCTTAGGATAAATTCCTGGAAGTGGAATTGCTGGGTCAAAGGGTATGGACATTTTTAAGGCTTTTGATACATATTGCCAAATTGCCTTCTAGAAAGGTTGAACCAATTTACACTCCCACCAGCAGTGTTTGAGAGTGCCCTTTATCCCACCCTACACCCTCACCAACACTGGGTATTATCATTCTTTTTAATATTTGCCATTTTGATTAATAGAAAATGGTGTCTCATTTTAATTTGCATTTGTTTAATAGGAAGGTTTAATATTTTTTTCAGTTTAGTATTCATTTGCATTTCTTTTTTAATAACCATTTCATGTCCTTCATCCATTTTTCTACTGGAGTGTTTGTCTTTTTCTTGCTGACTAGTAAACCTTTTTATATATTAAGTGTATCCAGAGGGTTGAAATTATTTTGAAAGGAGTTTTCTATGCCTGTTCATTTCCACAGTGAGTTTATGGTCATTATGTTAATGCTGTTTTTATGAAAAATAGGATGCAAACATACCTTACGTGGAATTTTATTTGATTTCAGTGTTTTGATATGATAGTTTGATAAATAATTTATATTGATTAAATCAAAGAATTAGTATTATTGCTTTATTTAACTTGAATTATGTGTTTTGGACTAATTCAATCTTTAAAACCTAGATACCTTGACGAGAGCCTGCTTATTATTTTGGATTGGCTTTGTAAAACTGTCATTGCTTTATTGAATGAAAAATTAATTCTCTTATAAAGTTTTGTATAGATACCTGAAAGAAAATGATTCCTCATTTTAATACTTACATATTAAATTAATACTCAGTTCTTTAGAAATACAATTTTAAAATTTGTGTTCTTTTTTTTTTAAGGCCATTTGGATATGGTTCGCTTTCTACTTGACGCTGGTGCAGATCAAGAGCACAAAACAGATGAGATGCACACGGCCTTAATGGAGGCTTGCATGGTAATTTTAAATTGCACTTACTTGAAACTACATTTTTGAAAAACAATGTTTTATTTGACCTTTGTTTTTGTTTTTGTTTGTTTTAGAAGAGAAATTTTTTTAATGTTTATTTTCGAGAGAGAGACAGAGAGAGTGTGAGTGGGGAAGGGGCAGAGAAAGAGGGAGACAGGATCTGAAGGGGCTTGATGCTAACAGCACAGAGCCCAATGTGGGGCTCAAACTCAGGAACTGTGAGATCAGGACCTGAGTTGAAGTAGGATGCTTAACCGACTGAGCCACCCAGGTGCCCCAGAAGAGAACTTTTTATTACTTTTATGTACAGAAAATTCAACAGCATATGCTTAGCCCAGTTTGGTGACCGGTTATTTAGCCTTTCCTTTTTCCAATTTGGCAATGCGAGCCACTGACTTGGGACCCTGTACGTTGCTTCCCCAGTGACAGTGGATCTCATCATATCTGTCATTGTAATTGATCCTGATAGCTTCCACCAGCTTAGCCAGAGCTCCTTTGTCTTCCAAGTTAACCCGTGTGAAGCCAAAGGGGGTATAAGTCTTTCTGTGGGCCAGACGCCCCAACCTGGGCCTTCCCCTTGATAATGCAGTAGGGAATCCCCATCTTAAGACACAGGGCAGGCAGGAAGACAAGCAGCTCAGTGGGATCATGTTCAGTCACTACCAACTGAAGCTTCTTATTTTCTATTAAGATGGTGATAGTACTAACCACAGCTTGAAGGACAGTTGGCCTCTTAGTGGGGATATCCCCTTTCCCTGCAGCTTTCTTCTCAGACCAGATCAACAATCTCTCCTTCTTCTCTTGCTTTGTCTCTGCTCTGTACTTAGGAGCCAGGTTAAGTAGTTGAGTATGTGTTTGGTGGTTCAGAGCCTGGATGAACTGGTTAATTGTGGGAGACACTTTTATTTTATTTATTTTTATTTTTTGCGGGGGGAGGTACTTTTAACGTTTATTTATTATTTATTTTGAGAGAGAGAGAGAGTGCATGCGTGAGCAGGGGATAAACACAGAGAGAGAGAGAGAGAGAGAGAGAGTGAGAATCCCAAGCAGGCTCCATGCTCACAGTATGGACAGGGCTCAAACCCACAAACTCTGAGATCATGACCTGAGCCGAAACCAAGAGTTGGATGCTCAACCCATTGAGCCATCCACATGCTCCTGGGAGGCACTTTTAAATGTTTATAGAGTATAGCCCTTTGCCACTACAGGTGGATATAGTGGGGCCATTTGACAAAGCAGGTGAGGTCCCTTTTGGGCTGGATATCCTTTTCTGATGCCAAAATTCTTGGACCTTTTCTCAAATGGAATTGACCACCTTCTTGACTTCCTGCTTCCTCACTGCAATGGGGGCCAGAGCCACCTTCCTCCCCTTAACCTTCTTTCCTTTTGGCATCTTGGATGGCTGGAGGAGACTTGTTTAACTTTAGGTAGGAAATCCCTCAATGTAGGACACAGTACAAAAGGCAGGCTTGGTTTTGTCATTTCCAACACACTGATAGACTTATTTTCTTCCCATTTTTTTATTGTGTTAAAAGAAATATAACAAATTTTACCATCTTAGCCATTTTTTCAAAGATTTTATTAAAATAAATAAATATTTTATTTTTAAGTAATCACTACACCCAGCGTGGGACTCGAACTCACAACCCCAAAATCAAGAATCACATATCTACCAACTGAGTCAGCCAGGTGCCTCCCCCATCGTAGATTTTTTTAAGTGTACAGTGGTATTAAATACATTAATAATGTTATGTGACCATCACCACTGTCTATCTTCATAAGTCTTTTCATCTTGTAAAACTGAAACCTTGTTCTCATTAAATAACAATTTCCTATTCCTTGCTCTCCCCAGGCCCTGGCAATCACCCTTCTACTTTTTGTCTATGATTTTGGCTACTCTAATTATCTCACTGAAGAGTAGTCATACAGGGTACTTGGGTGGCTCAGTGGATTAAAGTGTCCAGCTCTTGATTTTGGCTTAGGTCATGATCTCAGGGTTGTGAAATCTAGCCCTGCATCAGGCTCTGCATTGAGTGCGGAGCCTGCTTAAGATTCTCTCTCCCTCTCTCTCTCTGCCCCTCCCTTGCTTGCTTTCTCTCTCTCTCTCTCTCTGTCTCTCTCTCTCTTTGTCTCTCAAATAAAAAATATAAGAGTAATCATACAAAATTATAGTAAAACCTTGGTTTGCGAGCACAGTTCTTTCCAGAATGATGCTTGTAATCCAAAGCACTTGTATATCAAAGCAAATTTCTCCATAAGAAATAAGGGAAACACAGATGATTCAGTGCACAATCCAAAAATAGTCTATAAAAATAATTACAATACTGTAATGTAATAGAAAATAATAAACATCTATAAAAATAATTACAATACTGTAATAGAAAATAATAAAGTATGAAGAAAGATAAACAAATTAACTGCACTTACCTTTGAAAACCTTTGTGGCTGGTGTGTGAGGGAGACAATAGAGAGGAGGGTTATTGGGTAGGGCGATTTTCACTGTCACTAACGGAATCATTGCTATCTATTTGCTCAGTGGAATCTTTTTCTTTTCATGCAACTTTAGCAAGTAATCCAATGACACTTGGTTTTCTGTTGGTTGTCTTTTTATTCTATTGAATAAAAGTGTCCTTTTATATATAAAAGCATTTATTTATTTATTTATTTTTAAAGTTTATTATTTTGAGGGGGGGGGCAGAGAGAACCCCAAGCATACTCTGACAGTGCAGAGCCCAATGCGGGGCTCAGTCCTATGAACTTTGAGATCCTGATGTGAGCTGAAATCAAGAGTTACACACTTAAATGACTGAGCCACCCAGGCGCCCCTGTATATAATTTGTTTATTTTTTCTTTTGTTGCCTATGCCTTTGGTATCATATCCAAAAAATCATTGCCAAATCCAATGTCATGAAGTTTTGTCCTATGTTTTCTTCTAAGAGTTTTATAGTTTTAGGTTTTTGATCCTTTTTGAGTTAATTTTTGTATATGGTGTTAGGTAATGGTCCTACTTCATTCGTTTCCATCTGGATGTATAGTTTTCCCAGCATCATTTGTTAATAAAACTGTCTTTCCTTAATTGAATGGTCTTAACACCCTTGTCAAAAATCATTTGGCGATATATGAAAGGTTTATTTCTGGAATCTCTCCTCTTCCTTTTGTCTAGATGTCTATCTTTATGCCAGTACCAAATGTTGTATTTACTGTAGGTTTGTACATGTTTTGAAATCAGGAAGTGTGAATCCTCCTGCTTTATTCTTCTTCTTCAAGTTTGTTTTCAGGGTTCCTTTAGTTTTTTTTTTTTTTTTTTTTTTTTAAGTTTATTAGAGAGAGACTGAGCTCAAGCAGGGAAGGGGCAGAGAGAGAGAGGGAGACACAGAATTTGAAGCAGGCTCCAGGCTCCAAGCTGTTAGCACAGAGCCTGACATGAGGCTTGAACTCACAAATCTTGAGATCATGACCTGAGCCAAAGTCAGACACTTAACCTACTGCTCCACCCAGATACCCCAGGGTTCCTTTAGATTTTATATGAATTTCAGAATGGGCCTTTTATGTTTCTGTAAAAAACACCATTGGGCTTTTGATAGGAATTGCAATGAATTGGTAGATTTCTTTGAGTAATATTGAAATCTTAACAATATTGAAGTTTCCAATCCATGAAAATGGAATGTGTTTCATCTTCTTTAATTTTTTCAGCAATGTTTTGTAGTTTTCATTGTACAGGTATTTTACTTCACTGGTTAATTCCTAAGTATTTTATTCTTTTTGATGCTATTGTAAATGGAATTGTTTTCTAGTATAGTTTTCATATTTTTCATTTAATGTGTTGAAATACAACTAATTTATATTGTACTCTGTGTATCCTACTTTGCTCAATTCATTTATAAGCTCTAATAATTTTGTGTATGTGTAGTCTATATATCATTTTTGAGCAGAAATAATTTTACTTCTTCCTTTCCTACTTGGATGCCTTTTTTTTTTTTCCTCTTCTTGCCTAATTGCTCTGGCTAGAACTTCCAATACTAGTTGAATAGAAGTGGTGAAAGTGGGCATCCTTGCCTTGTTCCTGATCTTAGAAGAAAAGCTTTCAGTCTTTCACCATTGAGTAGATGTTTGCTGTGGGTTTTGCATATCTGACTCTTATTATGTTTTGGTAATTTCCTTCTAGTCCGAATTTGTTGCGTGTTTTTATCATTAAAGGGTTTTGAATTTTGTCAGATGCTTTTTTTCTATCAGTAGAGATGATAATGTGATTATTCCCCTTATTCTATTAATGTGTATTATAGTGATTAATATTCATATGTTGAACCATCCTTGAATTCAATAAATCCCCCTCGATCATGGTGTATAAATCTTTTAATATGCTGCTGAATCACTTTGCTAGTAGTATTTGATTGAGGATTTTTGCATTTAATATTCATAAAAGACATTGGTCTGTACTTTTTTCTTTCTTTTTTTCTTTCTTTCTTTTTTTCATGTTTATTCATTTTTGAGAGAGAGAGAGAGCGTGAGCAGTAATGGGGGGGGTAGAGAGGGGAGGGACAGAGGATCCGAAGTGGGCTCTGTGCTCTCAGATGCGGGGCTCGAACTCCCTAACCATGATATTACTGATTCATTCCTTTTACTAGTTAAAGTTCTATTCATATTTCCTATTTCTTTGATTTAGTCTTGATAGGTTTTGTGTTTCCAGGAATTTGTCAATTTCATGTAGGTTATTCACTTTGTTGCCATACAACTGTTCGATGTACTCTCTTATAATCCTTTTTATTTCTGTAGAATTAGCAGTACTCTCCCCACTTTTGTTACTGATTTTACTAATCTAAGTTTTCTTTCTTTTTCTTTGTCCATTTAGCTAAAAGTGTGTCAATTTTGTTGATGTTTTCAAAGAACCAGGTTTTGATTTTATTGACTTTTCTTTGTTTTTCTGTTCTCTATTTCATTTATTTCTGCTCTGACCTTTATTTCCTCCCTTCTGCCAGTTTTGAGCTTACTCTTTTTTGATTACTTTAATTGGTTTCTAGTTTGTGTGATTTTTTAAAAAAATGATTAAGTTTTAAAGTTTATTTTAATTCCAGTAAAATCAACATACAGTGTTAGATTAGTTTTGGGTGTACAATAAAGTAATTCAGCAATTTTGTACTAGTGCTTATGGTGAGTGTACTCTTTAACCCCATCACCTTTTTCACCCATCCCCCACCCCCAGCCACCACCACCACTTCCTCTCTGGTAACCATCAGTTTGTTCTCTACAGTTAAGAGTCTCTTTCGGGGCGTCTGGGTGGCTCAGTTGGTTAAGTGTCCAACTTCAGCTCAGGTCATGATCTCACAGTTCGTGGGTTCGAGCCCCGCATCGGGTTCTATGCTGACAGCTCAGAGCCTGGAGCCTGTTTCAGATTCTGTGTCTCCCTCTCTCTCTGCCCCTCCCTTGTTCGCACTGTCTCTCTCTGTCTTAAAAATAAATAAACA
>CM053572.1:29172811-29240025 GCA_028646485.1 Cryptoprocta ferox
CAGTTGGTTAAGTGTCCAACTTCAGCTCAGGTCATGATCTCACAGTTCGTGGGTTCGAGCCCCGCATCGGGTTCTATGCTGACAGCTCAGAGCCTGGAGCCTGTTTCAGATTCTGTGTCTCCCTCTCTCTCTGCCCCTCCCTTGTTCGCACTGTCTCTCTCTGTCTTAAAAATAAATAAACATTAAAAAAAATTTTTTTTAAAGAGTCTCTTTCTTGATTTGTCTTTTTTCCCTTTGTTCATTTGTTTTGTTTCTTAAATTCTTTGTATGAGTGAATTCTCTAGTTCTATCCATGTTGTTGCAAATGTCAAGATTTTATTCTTTTTATGTGGCTGAATAATATTGCATTGTATATATGTACCACTTCTTTGTCCATTCATCTATTGATGGACACTTGGACCGCTTCCATAATTTGGTTAGTGTAAATAATGCTGCAATAAAAATAGGAGTGCATATATATCCTTTCGAATTAGTGTTTTTGTATGCTTTGGGTACATATCCAGTAGTGCAAATTCATGGGGTAGTTCTATTTTTAATTTTTTGAGGAACCTCCATACTGTTTTCCACAGTGGCTATACCAGTTTGCTTTCCCACCAATAGTGCATGAGGGTTCTTTTTTCTCTGCATCCTCTCCAACACTTGTTGTTTATTGTATTGTTGATGTTAGCCATTCTGACAAGTGTGAGATGGTATCTCTTTGTAATTTTGATTTGCATTTGAGTAATGTTGAGTATCTTTTCATGTGTCTGTTGGCCATCAGTGTATCTTTGGAGAAATATCTATTTGTCTTTTGCCCATTTTTAATTTGATTATTTGTTTTTTGGGTGTTCAGTTGTAGAAGTTCTTTACATATTTTGATACTAACACTTCATTGCATATGAAATTTGCAAATATTCTCCCTCATTAGGTTGTCTTTTAGTTTTGTTGATTGTTTCCTTTGTTGTATAGATGCTTTTTATTTTGAGATAGTCCCTATTAGTTTATTTTTGCTTCTATTTCCCTTGCCTCAGTAGACATACCTAGAAAAATGTTGCTATAGCCAATGTCACTGAAAATACTGCCTGTTCTCTCTTCTAGGATTTTATGATTTCAGGTCTCACATGTAGGTCTTTTGTCTATTATCCACTTTATTTTTTTGTATGGTGTAAGAAAGTAGTCCCGTTTCATTTTGCATGTTACCATCCAGTTTTCCTAATACCATTTGTGAAGAAACTGTTTTTTCCCATTGCGTATTCTTACCTCTTTTGCCGAAGATTAACTGATCATATAATTGTGGGTTTGCCATTGATCTTTGTGTCTGTTTTTGTGCCAGTACCATACTGTTTTCATTAATACAGCTTTGTAGTATAACTTAAAATTTGGAGTTGTGTTACCTCTAGCTTTGTTTTTCTTTTTCAAGATTGTTTTGGCTATTTGGGGTCTTTGTAGTTCCATACAAAATTTTAGGATTGTTTATTCTAGTTCTGTACCAAAAAATGCCGTTGATATTTTGATTACATTAAGTCTCTGGATTGCTTTGGGTAGTATGGGCTTTTTAGCGGTACTTGTTCATCTAGTCCATGAGCCTGGAACGTCTTTTTGTTTCTTTGTGTTGTCTTCAGTTTCTATCATTAGTGTTTTAGAGTTTTCAGAGGATAGGTCTTTCACCTCCTGGTTAGGTTTACTAGGTATTTTATTATTTGGGGTACAATTATAAATAAGATGGCTTTCCTAATTTCTCTTTCTGTTGCTTCATTATTAGCATATAAAAATGCAGTGGATTTCTGTACATTGATTTTGTATCCTGTGATCTTACTGAATTCATTTAACAGTGCCATTAGTTTTTTGGTGGGGTCTTTAGGGTTTTCTATATGTAGTATCATGAAATCTGCAAACAGTGAACGTTTTACTTCTTCTTTACCAATTTGGATGCCTTTTATTCCTTATTGTTGTCTGATTGCTGTGGCTAGGATCCCTAGTACTATGTTGAATAAAATTGGTGAGAGGGGACATCTTGTCTTATTTCTGATCTTCAGGTAAAAGCTTTCAGTTTATCATCATTGAGTATGATAATTCCACTTTCTTATTTAGAATTTCCTTCCTTGTACTTACAGGATGTGTTTTGCTCTTCTTTTTCTAGGCTTTTGAAATGTGAGCTTAGGTTATGATTTTTTTGTCTATTCTAAATATTTTTATGTCTTCATTTTATTTTGAGAGAGAGAGACAGAGAGTGAGCGGGGGAGGGGCAGAGAGAGAGGGAGACAGAATCTGAAGCAGGCTCCAGGCTCTGAGCTGTCAGTGCAGAGCCCGACGTGGGGCTCGAACCCACGGAGTGTGAGATCATGACCTGAGCCAAAGTCAGACGCTTAACCTACTGAGCCACCCAGATGCCCCATTCTCTCTTCTAATTTTATGCACTTAGAGCTATATATTTCCCTCTCAGCACTACTTTACCTGTATCTTATAAATTGTAATATGTTGTATTTTGTTTCCATTCAGTTCCATGTAGTTTTCTTTTTTATTCCACTTGAGACTTACTGTGACTCACAGGTTATTTTGATGTGTATTTAGTATCCACATGTCTGAAGATTTTCCTGTTATCTTTCTGTTAATGATTTCTAGTTTGGTTCCATTGTGATCAGAGAGTACATTCTGTGTGATTTAATTCTTTAAACTTTTGAAGTTTGCTTTGTAGTGGAGATGTGGACATATATTCCATGTGCATTTGAGGGGAATGTATATTTTGCTGGTTGGGGGTAGAGTGTTCTGTAAATGTCAGCTAGATCCTATTGATTGATAGTAGAATTCTTCTACATTTTTTCTGACTTTGAGTCTAGTTTTTCTAACAATTCTTGAGAGAGGTGTGTTATTATCTTCAACTGTACTTGTACTTGTGGATTTCTGTACTTTGTCTAGTTTTTTTTTCCCACACGCTGGAGCTCTTTGTTTGGTACATACACATTTTCAGAATTGCTATGTCTTCACGATTGACCCTTTTATCACTATGTGAAGTATCTCTCTTTCTCTTGTAATCTTTGTTCTGAGGTCTCCTTTGTTAATATGGCTCCTGATATTATTATAACTACTCTTGTTTTCCATTGATTAATGTTTCTCTGATAAATGTTTTTACCCTTTCCTTTCAATCTTTGATATGTTTGATATGCCTATATTGTTATAGTGAAGTGACTTTTTTTGCAGACTGTTTTTTTAGGTCATGTTTTGTAATCCACTCTGTCAGTCTTTGTGTTTTTTAATTGGTTTGTTTAGACCATTTATGTTTTAATATAATTAGTGAGGGGCACTCGGGTGGCTCAGTTGGTTAAGCATTGGACTCATGATCTCAGCTCAGGTCTTGATCTCAGGGTCATGAGTTCAAGACCTGCGTTGGGCTCTGTGCTGGAGATGAAGCCTACTTAAAAAAGATTATTATTATTGTTGTTGTGGTGTTCTTATATTCTGATTCTATGTTGAAATTTATTATTTTTTTAAATTTATTTATTTTGAGAGAGATGGAGACAGCACAGTGGGGAAGGGGGCAGAGAGAGAGCCCAAGAGGGAGAATCTCAAGCAGGCTTCTGCTGCCAACACAGATCCTGACATGGGGCTCAAATTCAGGAAATTGCGAGATCATGACCTGAGCTGAAACCAAGAGCCAGATGCTTAACCAAGTGAGCCACTCAAGCACCCCTGAAATTTATTTTTTATGCATTTTCTCCCCCTTTATTTTCTTTAATATATCATTAATTGTCCTTTTCTTTAATATTCTATATTTGATTTGCTTCTAGGGCTATTTTTGTTGGTTATTTTATATTTGACAATTATATTTTCTTGCCTTTTAATACGTCTAGTGTTTTTAGTTGTAAGTCATATGCTATAAATCATTCCTTTTCAAGAATCTTGATTATCCTCTTTTAAAAAAAAACAAAATGAAACACTTTTTGAGTTTATTTATTTTCTTATGTTTTTATTTATTTTTATTTTTTTTTATTTTTGAGAGACAGAGAGAGACAGCGTGAGCAGGGGAGGGTCAGAGAGAGAGGGAGACACAGAATCTGAAGACAGGCTCCAGGCTCTGAGCTGTCAGCACAGAGC
Organism: Cryptoprocta ferox; assembly: GCA_028646485.1. Lineage (NCBI taxonomy): Eukaryota > Metazoa > Chordata > Mammalia > Carnivora > Eupleridae > Cryptoprocta > Cryptoprocta ferox. The sequence continues at coordinate 29,176,883 of CM053572.1, forward strand.
CCGACACGGGGCTCGAACCCACGAACCGTGAGATCATGACCTGAGCCGAAGCCGGACGCTTAACCGACTGAGCCACCCAGGCGCCCCTTGAGTTTATGTATTTTGAGAGAGAGACTGCATGTGTGCATACGCAAGCGGGGGAGGGGCAGAGAGAGAGAATCTCAAGCAGGCTCTGCACTTAGCATGGAGTCTCATGTGGAGTTCAGTCTCACAAACCCATGAGATCATGACCTGAGCTGAAACCACGAGTCAGATGCTCAACCGACTGAGCCACCCAGGTGTCCCTATCCCGTCATTCTTTTTAAACTGTTAAATTTTGTTCTAGCAGGGAGTTAAATTACCAATGGATCACTGTAATCATATTGAGGCTTAAATTCAGCTTTACTCTTCTTTTTTTTAATGTTTATTTTTGACAGAGAGAGAGAGAGTGCGGGCAAGCAGGGGAGGGGCAGAGAGACAGGGACAGCGGATACGAAGTGAGTTCTATGCTGACAGCAGAGATGTGGGGCCTGAACTCGTGAACCGCGAGATGATGACCTGAGCTGAAGTCAGATGCTTAACCGACTTAGCCACCCAGGTGTCCCTAATTCAGCTTTACTTTTATAGTCCTAGTTCCTTACTCTTTGATCTTTGGGTATTCCTAGGTATGGATCTCTACTATCTCAAATGGATAGATATTCACCTAGATATTCACCATGATCTTTCTATTCTGCCTGAGTTTGAACTCCCAAAATCTCTAACCTTTCACCAGCCAGTCTCTACTAGGCATCCTGGAGTATCATCCTTGGTTCAACTCAGGAGTTGCCCAAGTTTCTGAATATAATTTTATATAGACTTTTGAGACTCCTCTATATTTTTTTCCCTCAGGTATTTTGCCCATCTCTCCAGGTCCTAACTCAAAATTTGGCTGCCTTATATTCTCATCTTTTGTTTTCTTTGCTGAAAGAGATCTTCACTCTTTGTTTAGCCTTCAATTTCCTTAGACCATAGTTTGGGAGATGCCTAAATAGAGAAAGCTGGAGTGAATGTAGGATTCAACTTATGTGCTGCTTTTTATTAGTGCCTAGCCTTAGGTTGGTTGTGGTTCATGCCTCCCGTTGCTTTATCTCTTTTCCCCATTTTTTACAGTTGTTTATTATAGGAGAGTGAGTGCATTACCAGCTATTGACCTATGGTGAAGAGTAAAGCCTTAGAATTTTAAAAAATTCTAATAATGGTATTAGACCTTTAAGATTGGGTTAGTCTGTTTTTACTCTTTCTTATTTTTTCCTTTGGCAAAATAAATATCGTTTATTAAAGCAAAAAGTGCCGGGCACCTGGGTGGCTCAGTCAGTTGGGCGTTTGACCTCAGATCTGGTCATGATCTCGCACTCCGTGAGTTTGAGTCCCACGTCGGGCTCTGTGCTGATAGCTCAGAGCCTGGAGCCTGCTTCCGATTCTGTGTCTCCCTCTCTCTCTGCCCCTCCCTGCTCGCACTCCGTGTCTCTGTCTCTTTCTCTCAAAAATAAACAAACATTTAAAACAAACATAAAATCTTTAAAAAAAAAAAAAAGCAAAAAGTGCTTAGTATACTTTCTCTCTTAATATATATACTCAAGATATGGTAGCAGAGTCAATGAAGAAATTGGAGTAAATTCACACAAAACTATTGAGAACCTGGAGGAGCTATGCACAACAGTAGTTCCCTGATCTGTGAATACTCCTAAATTTTTTTTCTTTTCAATTAAAAATGTATTTTAAATGCCAAATAACTTAATACAGTAATTTGGTTAAAATACATTTTATTTTAGGGGCCTCTGGTTGGCCTAGTCAGTTGTGTCTGACTCTTGACCGCAGCTCAGTTTCTGATCTCACAAGTAGTGAGTTCGAGCCCAGCATTGGGCTTGGTGCAGGGCATGGAACCTACTTTAAAAAAAAGCCAACATATATGTTAACAATAATATGTGTATTATTTTACATATATTTGAAGGGCTAGTGTTTAATAGTAAAGATAAAATTTTAGTTTTATTTTTGTTTTAGTTAAACTGAAATTTTAATGCCAAGTCATTTGTTTTTGACATCATGTCAACAGTGATTAAAGCTGGGCTAGTCAGTTAGTTAAATATAATGAAATTCTTGATGGATACTGAAATCTAACATTTAATTAAGGTTTCTTTAATTAATTCTTTAATAAAAGAATGGCCCAACCTTATAAAACCTTGTTTTTATAATCAGTCTTTGCCTTTCATTAGCAATATTTTGGTCATTTTTAAAATGTAGAACAACACAGCATTTGGCTTTATATGTCACAGTAAGAGTTAAGGCCTACATAAAATTTTGAAGTAAAGAATTTGAAACCAAAGAAGGATATTTATGGTGATAGAGGGACAGAATGAATACCCTCCATGAGAATGATTTATTAATTGCATTACTGTTTACGCAGATGGACCCATGGTAATATTACTTACAAGTGAATTGATATTTATTTTTATATCTTTTTATAATTCTTTGCCTCATTGTAATAAGCTAGGACTGAGGAAAATCATAGGGTACTATCAGTCCACAGGGGTTTTCCTTGGTGACATAATCCCTAGTGGTAATGACTTCATAGAATTTATTGTTATTTTTTTCCCAAGTCTTTGTTTTCTGAACAGACCTAACACAGTTTCTACACTTAAACATGACACCTAGGTTTGAAGGTATAGTTATATTTGATCTGGCAGTTGTATAAATAGTAATTGTTTGAGGTACTATTACTATTAACTTAATGGAACTTTCAGAGAGTGTGGAAATTTGAAATTATTTAGAATTGTAAATATATGTCACAAGTCTGATTCTTTTCAATATTTTGGGCTTGCTCAGAAGTAAGGTAAAGTAATTTCAATGGAGTTTTCAATAAGACAGTGTGCTTCTCAGCTGGGCGTGATAGTATATGTGTATCTAAGGTGCATCTCATTTTCTTTCTTCCTTTCTGTCTTTTCTCAGTCTCTTCTGTTCTCCCAATTTTAAAATATCAAAATAACAAAAAAACATGTCTTCCTACTTGTTTTACTTCTGAAAATCTGCAGGATGGACATGTAGAGGTAGCACGTTTGCTTCTGGATAGTGGTGCTCAAGTGAACATGCCTGCAGATTCATTCGAGTCTCCATTGACGCTTGCTGCCTGTGGAGGACACGTGGAATTGGCAGCTCTCCTTATTGAAAGGGGAGCAAATCTCGAAGAGGTTAATGATGAAGGATACACTCCCTTGATGGAAGCTGCTCGGGAAGGACACGAAGAGATGGTGGCACTACTCTTAGCACAAGGTAAAGTAGTTTTCTTTCTTTAATTAAAAAATCAATTTCCTTTGGATGTTTTGTGTTATCAGTGAAGTTTACTACCACTAAAATATTTTTTTTGCATTGATGATAAAGTAAATTATCCATACCCTGGAAGGAATCCCAGAAGCTGGGAGAGACGATTAACGCAGTTTAAAACAATATCTTTATTATAAGTCTTTTGCCGCTAGTTTTACAAGCTTTTATGCTTTTCTCAGGAGCAAATATAAATGCTCAGACGGAAGAAACCCAAGAAACTGCTCTGACTTTGGCTTGCTGTGGAGGATTTTCGGAAGTTGCGGACTTCTTGATTAAGGCTGGGGCTGATATAGAACTTGGCTGCTCCACACCTCTGATGGAGGCTTCACAGGAGGGACACCTCGAGTTGGTTAAATATTTACTGGCTGCCGGTATGTGGCTTTAGAAATGTCTTTTAGAAGAAGGCTTTTTATATAGCTTTCGTAACTTTATCAGTTAAACTGACTTTGGCTCAGGTCATAATCCCAGGGTCCATGGATTTGAGCCTCACATTGTGCTCTGTGCTGACAGTGTGAAGCCTGGAGACTTCTTTGATTTCTGTATATCCCTCTGTCTCTGGTCCTCCCCTACTCACGCTCTGTCTCTGTCTTTCAAAAATGAATAAACATTTAAAAAAATTTTTAATAAAAAAATTAAAAAAATTATGCTTTATACATTGTTGAGCATCAGTAAGAAATAAGTAGTTTTGTAAAAAATATTTGTAGTTTTATAGAGCAAAATAAGAATATACCAGAAAACATTTAATCTAGATAGATATATACCTTTATAGATTCCTTTTTTTTTTTTTTTTTGATGTTTGTTTATTTTTGAGAAAGAGAGAGACAGAGCATGAGCAGGAGAGGGGCAGAGAGAGAGGGAGATACAGAATCCCAAGCAGGCTCCAGGCTTCGGGCTGTCAAAGCACAGAGCCTGATGCATTACCCGAACTCACTGGCTGTGAGATCATGGCCTGAGCCACCCAGGCACCCCATACCTTTATATATTCGTCAAAAATAATAGAAAAAAATTTTTATCCGTGTCTGATATATTCTTTAAAATTTGGTATATAAATAAATTAATATGTAAAGGAAAATAAAACATTTAGCAAAACTTTATTCGTTCTTATTACTTTATTCATCCTTTCACTGTTAACATTAATTTCATTATAGCCCAGCTGTAATTTTTTTAATTTTATTGAAATAATTTCTTAGAATTGTAATGGTTCAGATGATTGTTTAGATTTTGAACCAAAGCACAAACCAATCCTACACACAAGCTGAACTCTTCTCGGACTCACATGTTATTAATCACTGCAGTTAATGTATGCATTAATCAGTCATTGTACCTCCATCATTTTTAGTAATTGTGTCCCCTGCAGGAGTTCTTATCAGTGGTTACCTTTCTCTAGTCTTCCCATGTCCCTCTAAGTAATGTCTTGCTGTTTTAAGAGGCTTTTAAAAGAAGGAATATATGTTGACTGAGAAGTTATTGAATACGAGACATTCTGCTCAGCTCTCATGTGATCTCTGTTAATTACCACTGGTCCTGGTATAGTAAGAAATATTAAACACATTCTTATGGATATGGAACAATGCAGAGTCATGTTACCCTAAGGTAACCACCCTAATAAGTGACAAGGCTGACTTTCAAACTTAGAACTCATGACATATACTGTACTACCATGGAGTCGCGTATTTAGCTACTTATGATAATTTCAAGTATGTAGTTTCCAAAACTATTTCAGGGGTTTTAGAATCAATTTTTTATATGATCACTATCTTAAAAAATTATTTAAAAAAATAATAAATAAATATTTTCCAGGTTAGAGTATGCTTAACTTACATGAAATTCTTCTTAGAGTGTAGCACTAAAAAAACACCTAATAGGAATTTTAATACATTGCCTATACCACTAAAAAAAATTCAGGAACCTTTTTTTTTTTTTTAAGAACCTTTTTGTTATGGCATTTTTTCAAACACAGAAAATAGTATAATGAACCTTAAGAACCTGTCACCCAGCTTTATTTTGAGAAAGCGAGAGAGAGAGAGAGAGAGAGAGAATGTGCACACAAGCAGGGGAAGGCCAGAGAAAGAGGTAGAGAAAGAATCCTAAGCAGGCTCTTATGCTGTCAGTGCAGAGCCTGACCCCGGCTCAGCTCCATCCCAGGATGGTGAGATCATGACCTGAGCTTAACTGACAGCCCCACAGGCACCCCCTACCTAACATTTTAAAATGATAATTCCCTTAGTATCATTAAATATCTAAGCACTTTTCATATTTTTCTTACAAATGTCAATGTGTGTGTTTAATGACTTTTTTGAATCAAGATTCAAATAAGATTTATACAGCAACTGTTGATCAGTATGTCTCTTCAGTGTCTTTTGTCTATGGGCTCCCCTTCCGGGTTCCTCTTCCATCTTTCTATTTCCTTGCAAGTTTTGATTGAAGAAATGTAATGCTTACCCTTTAGGCTTCCCACAGTATGGGTTTTGCTAATTGTATCTTCATGATTTAATTTTACTTGTTTTTCTGTCTCTTGGGTTTCCTTCAAAGTAGTAGTTAGATCTAGGAAAGAATTTGGGTATGACGTGTTTGTCTGTTTGTTTGTTTTACTAGACTACTTCATAGGTAGTATTTGTATACTTTCTGTAGAAGGTAGTAAATGTCTGATTGTCTCTCTTTTTGTGATATTAGCCATAAAGGATCATTGCTTATATCCATTAATTTGTTAGGAGTTACAAAGTGATATTCTCACTTCTTTTATTCCTTACTTGTTTAATAGCTAGAATATGTCTATAAAGAGAAACTTCCCTTCATCAACTATCTGGTTACCCTTAAGTATAAATCATATGAAAACAACAGTTTGATCTTTTCGCCTTTTATTTACCAGTTTCCAAAATAATGAGGTGATCCCCTAGCATCCTTCAGTGGTGATCAATGAAGTGTTGTTTTGTTTTTTATTTGAACATCATTTGAACTTACGAGTTTAAACATACATGGTGGATATTACTCCATCACAGTCCTTATTCTTTTAGAGGCAAAAACTGTGAAAGGAGGGACCATTTGATCATCTTTGGTCAATAAGGTTAGCCCCTAAATCCTTTTGATGTGACCTCGCTATATGGTCTCTAATAGTTTCCTTGCTTTCTGCTATGGTGAGATATTTCAGACACCTCTTAATACAGATTCTGCCTTAGTCTTGCTACCAATCATTTTTCTAAGAAGGCCTAATTCCATTTCGTAGGAAATAGTATGTAGCAGAGACCACACTGTAAAGTTAGAACTGTTTCTGCTTGGTCTGTCGTTGTCTCTCGGACTTTTTGGTTTGTCAGAGTTAGGAAGTACTTATTTTTCTTGTGGATAAAATGAACTCTTATAGAGTTCATGTCAGTACTTGCGATTTGGAGCCATAGAGTTTTTACTTAACCTCAACAATCTTCGATCTGTGTTTTCTTTCAATCATGCCAAAATTTCACTTTTCACCAAAGGATTACTCATTTGATTTTGCCATAATATCTATAGAACTATCCCGGAATACAAACCAACAATACCACCAATATGATATCTGAAAACTGATACTTTTTTTTTTTTTTTTTTTTTTTGCAGCTCTCCTCTCCCCCTTCACCCACTTAGAGTATATCTTACCGGGGACACGTAGGCAAATTACTATGTTTTAAAATAATTTGACTTAGTCCCTTTCTGTGTGCATAAAATCATTTTTACAGAGCATATTGAAAAGAAGATTAAGGGGCACCGGGGTGGCTCAGTCAGTTAAGCTTCCGACTTTGGATCAGGTCATGATCTCACAGCTTGTGAGTTCCAGACCCGCGTTGGGCTCTGTGCTGACAGCTCAGAGCCTGGAGCCTGCTTCGGATTCTGTGTCTCCCTCTCTCTCTGCCCCTCCCCTGCTCACACTCTCTCTCTCTCTCAAAAATAAATAGACATTAAAAAAATTAAAAAACAAAAAAAAATAAACATTAAAAATATATTTTAAAAAATAAAAGAAAATTAGGATACTTAAAATACTTTCTAATATTTTCATATATTGAATTCATCGATTTCACAAAATTGCAAAACTGAACCATTTAATATAATTTTACAGTTTATAAAGTAAACATTTGGTTTTTTTGCTTGCTAGGTGCTAATGTTCATGCTACAACAGCAACAGGAGACACAGCCTTAACCTACGCTTGTGAAAATGGACATACGGATGTTGCAGATGTTTTACTTCAAGCAGGCGCTGACTTAGTAAGATATTATTTTTAAATTTCTTTTGTGAATGTTGATGCTCCATCTGTTTTTAACATTTAGCAACACTAGTAAAGGAGATCAGTAGTTTGCATACTTCGTAGAAAATAACTTTTTTAAAAGGTTCATTATTTGTTGCATTTATTAAGTATATTTGAAAGTACTTAGCTTTTAATAGGCCATTTTATTTCCTGGGTGAAACTATTAGTTGTCCTTCCACTTATTCCAATCCCATTTGACATTCCTGAACTTTTTAAACTACTCTTTATTAGACATAAGTTCAATGATATGTTTACAGAATAGAATAACCTATCAAATCACTTTGAGTGATTTCTTTTGTTATTTTTTTAATTAGTTCGACATATAAAAACAAAGCTACAATCCTCTTCCTACCAACATTATAGTATTCTATTCTTTTTCTGTTGTTTTAGTATTTTCTATTTTGGCTTTTCAAAATTTCAAATTAGATGGCAGGTTCATTTGTGTAATAATCGTTACAAATGTGGGAAATTCTAAATGATTTTTCACCTTAGAGATGCCTTCTTCTTCCTCAGATATGTGCTTTGATGCATTTTAATTTTGCGAGGGTACTTTAAATTGCTTTCTGGAGTTTCTCCCTGAATTTTTTTTTAAGTTTATTTATTTTGAGAGAGAGAGCGTGCGCATACATCTGCATCAATTGGGGAGGGACAGAGAGAGAGGGAGAGACAGAATTCCTAATAGGCTCCACGCTGTCTGCACAGAGCTCAACTGTGGGGCTCGATCTCCCGAATCCAGTCAAGGGATCATGACCTGAGCTGAAATCAAGAGTTGGACACTTAATCAGCTGTGCCACCCAGGCATCCCTCCTTGAATTTCCTTATATATTTCTTAAAAATCTGTGTGTGATATGCACAGCTATAAGTGTAGAGAATTGATATATTAAAGTTATTAGGAAAAACTGTGCAAATATTGCCTTTTAAACCATTTCTAATAACAGACATTCTCAGATACCTGAGAACATTGTTGGAAAATAATTATGGGTTAACATAAATGGCATAGTATGATTGTGCTATTTATTTATCATCATTTCTACTAATACTAAGTATTATACTGGTAACACTAATATTCAGTAATCAGGATCTGCCCCATCAGTTAGAATTACTGAGAGGTGTACTTTTTTTGCTTGAAAATTATACAGAATGATATGTTAAGTAGATCTTAATATTCTGCCCTTTTTCTAGATCTTTTTCCTTTTTCAGATTTGCTTTGGGTCATCAATAAAAATTAAGAATTCAAGTATTTCATCACTTGAAATAAAGAAATAGGATACAGCATAAAAGCTGTACACCAAGTTTAATACTCTTATCCTCTGAATTCTTATCTGAATTCTCTATTCCTTTCATTTTTCTATAGCAGAGTCATTTTCTTAATCTGTTTATTGAGAATTATTATGAAAATATTAAATAGTAAAAAGAGGTATTGTCTGTAAAATAGAATCTAATATATAGCAAAATCTACAGGATTTTGACTGAGTTAAAAATCTAGTATGAAATATTTTTAAATGTTTTATTTTTATAATCTTCTCAAATTACATAGAGTATGATTAGAGTTCCTTAGACAAATTAAGTGAACAGATAGAAAGATTTGAATTTATCATACTTTTACATTCAAACTCTAAGATTATAAAGTTGCTCAGATAAATACATATCTTAATTGAATAGAAAGATAATACTGTTAATTCTAATATAATTCTTTTTCTATTTTGCAATCTATCTTTGCATTCATATTTATGTATAATTATAACCATAGTATAACATAGTTGTTCTCTATTTTTTCCACTGTGCGTTCTATCATAATCTTTTCCATATTGCTACATAGTCTCTATATTTATAACTCTTCTGTTAATGACCTATAATATTCACTTATTAAATTGAACTTTTGATTTGCTCTTCATTTTTCACCATTTTAAATACTAGTAAGATTTAATACCTTCATGTGCATAACTTTTTTTCTTTTGAATAATTTCATATATTGATTTTTTAACTTCTAAAAGTATATTGCCTGTTCCGTGCTTTTGCTGTCTGTTGAAAGACATTTCAATGTTAATACTAGTTCTTTTCTTGATTAATAAGAATCAGCACTTGTTCTTTTTTTTAAATATAACTTATTGTCATTGTTCTTTATATAAAATGCGGCAAGTATGGGAAAGTATAGTAAATTTGGTATTTAAAACCTATAAATAAACTTTATGATTTTAGGCTTTACTATATAAGCCAGAGTGGGAGAAACAAGACATAATCAAAAATAAGAAGTGAGTAAAGCAGGCAGATCAATGTGAATCCTGAGGAAAAGTGACTGATGATTTTTAGTCGCTAAACCTTGCAAGGCAGTAGCTTCTCTCTTGTCCTCCCTTCTTTGCTGCCACCTCCTAGCATCTGTTTTTGGCTGTACTGAATTCCTCCATTGGCTTGCAGACAGAAGACTTTGCACTCCCCTTCTATCCCTGGCATACCATAGTTGTGCTCCTGATAGCAATATTTGCTAGTTGTTTAAGTTAAATGCATATTTTTGTGTGGGGGGGGGGGCTGGCTGAGAATCTTCATTTGGAGGGAACTATTTTTACCTTCAATTTTAAATAAAGATGTACAAGTCAACCTTTGGAACACATTTGACCAAACCTCTATGCTTTGTTAGATTTTAGAGCCTAACTTTTGCCACAGTTCAAGGTTTTGATATTACAGTCTTTAAAGAAGAGCTTAAAAGCTATTGTTTCCCATTCATTAAAATATCTTGTACCAGAATCGGTTAGCATATTAATTTTGGTTTAAAAAAATCATGTAACAATTTGGCTTTCTTATATTGTAGTCTAAGATGAAACTGAAAAATTTTAGAGCTTTTCATTCTAAATGTGTAGTAGATATAATTGAGGGCTTAATGTTAAAGGAAATCTAGATATTTCCTTATTTATTGCTTTAAAAAAATTCTCAGCCAGAGCTGATAGCATACTTGAGCATTTTCAGGTAGATCCGATATGTGCATGTTCTAATTTGAAACTTAGTTATTTGAAACATTGCTTTTCCTAGTTTAAAAAATATTTTAATTTAAAAATATTTATAGGTATTTCTAGTAAAAAGGACATTGAATATTTCATCATATTCATTCATATCAATTTGTGGACTGGTATGTATCTTGTCTAACTTTTTCATAATTGGATACATTTGAAAAATCTATTCAAAACTTGGAGTCATTTGTTATCCTTAAATAGGCCACTTAAAATGTTCTTTTTGAAAATCACAAATTAGATGAAAAGTTACCCATTAATTCCAGAATTTTTTGAAAATTCTCCCTGTTTAACAAGGAGAATCATTTTAACTACTCCAGAAGTAGAGGGACTTGATCAGATCATCTAATCCATATCTTCCTGATGTTTGCATTTCTTATTACCCCAATAATGGGAATTATTTACTGAAATAAAGATGATTCTTTTATATGTTTTATTTTTCTGCACATCATCTTTGTTTATTGGGCCCAGGTTTGTTTTTAGTATTTGATGTGATTATAGGTATATGATGTAAACCCATTGTTAGAATGTTTATATTAGAAAATTAGCATTACTTAAAATTTTAAAGACATTTTTTTAAAAAACTGCCTTTGGAAACTACTTAATCGTGTTTCTCTGAGAAGAAATTTTTTATATTATTCATGTCCTTGCACATTTATTACTGAACTGTTTGATCAGAAATTACTAATAACACCATTTAGTAACGGAAATTGACCAACTCCTATAGTCTTTTTGACATGCTCCGGTATCCTATATTACTCTAGGCCATTCTCTGACTTTTGGTCTTTAGACCTGAAGGCAGCGTTTCAGTATTCATACTTGTTCTCATCTCTGTAGCTACCTAGCTTCACCTAAAGCACTTTGGCTTAATTTCTTTTACCACAATCTTCCCATTACTATTACTTTTCATGTTCAAGGTGGAAAATTTGCACTGTTAACTATTCAACAGTATAATTTGATTGTAAAATTCTGCTTCTTTTTTTCCTCTTGCTTTTAATTTTGACTTTGTGTTTGCTAACGTGTCAGAGGTGTTTCGATTTGGTGTTTGTCTTTCAAACTGTTTGTGAAGAAGATAGAATCTTTTTCTTTTCATCATGAAACGTTCATTTCAATATTAAAACTTTGATACATTTGTTAATATATAAGAAACAATTGTCCTCTGTAGAACTTCCTTCACATGTATTTGCCACCAAATCTGACTTTGAAATGGGAGAAAGAGCGATATATAAATCAGGTAAATAAGTATTTTTTTCTTGTCTCCAGCTCCTTGGCCTTTCATTTCTAGAAGAGTTATATTGTAGTATAACTGATCAGTAAGTTCTGAACTCAAGGAGTACTTCCTATAATAAACAACTAATACAGGTAATAGGAACTGTAAGTACATTCTAGTTATGTTCATATAAAGAGATTTAGTGACCCAACTTAACATTTCATAGGCCAACATTGTTATTCAAAAGTAGAACTTACTGTAGGAAGAAATGCCTGTGGAAGGCATCCTATAATCCTATATCTGAATGGATGTCTAATGAGTAACAAAGGCTACACTTAGTTGTTTAAAAAGAACTAATGCTATGGAACATTAGACATTGTATCTAAGTTTTCATGATAGCCATCAAATCACTGATATAATAAGCAAACACTTGCCTCACTCTTCTCATTTATAAAGTGAAATTTAGGGGCACCTGGGTGACTGAGTTGGTTAAGCATCCGACTTCGGCTCAGGTCATATCTCACGGTTTGTCAGTTCGGGCCCTGTGCCGGGCTCTGTGCTGACAGCTCAGAGCCTGGAGCCTTCTTCGGATTCTGTGTCTCCTTCTCTCTCTGTCCTTTCTCCATTTGTGCTCTGTCTCAAAAATAAATAAATGTAAAAAAATTAAAAAAAAAAAATAAATGAAATTTAGTACTATTTTCTGGACTCTTTTAACAAGTCATGTAAATATCCTTTCTTTGGCTCTGCTAGGTGTCCTTGGTCAAATCACTTAAATTCTCTAGGTTTCTTTGTTTCTCTTCCTTCTCTAACTCCTCCTCCTCCTCCTCCTCTTATTCTTCCTTTTCCTCCCCCCCCCCCCAGGGGTTTAGACCAGATGATCTTTAACAACCTGGCCTCAGACATCTAATTTTCTGCGGCACCTGGGGGGGTCAGTTTGTTAAGTAGTTGACTTGGGCTAAGGTCATGATCTCACAGTTTGTGAGTTCAAGCCCTGCATTGGGCTTTCTGCTGTCAGCATAGAGCCTGCTTCAGATCCTGTCTCCCTTTCTCTCTTCCCATTCCCTGCGCATGCTCTCTCTCAAAAATAAATAAACATTTTAAAAAAACCCTAATTTTATGATTCCTGAAGAGCAAGTGACCTACCTATTTGGAGGTATTAGACGGACTTGAGCGGTTTGTTAGTTCAAGAATGTGTAAACTGCTATGAAATCCTTAAAGAAAATGAATTTTTAAAGTTTATTTATTTTGAGAGAAAAAAAGACAGGGCGTGTGTGCACGAGCTTGTAAGCCAGGGAGGGGCAGAGAGAGGGAGAGAATTCTAAGCAGGCTCTGCACTGTCAGTGCGGAGCCTGATGTAGGGCTTGAACACACAAACCGTGAGATCATGACCTAAGCCAAAGTTGAAAGCTTAACTGACTGAGCCACCCAGATGCCCCAAAGAAAATCAGTTTTTAAGATTATAAACCATTACTGATAATGGTGATAAGTGTTATATAAATTATTCTCTCTCTTAAAATATTTGTATATATTACATGTATATTAAATTACCTTGAACATTATTTTTTATTGTTAGTTAATAGCAGATTTAACTTGTCATAACTTTATAGATCATAGTTTGTAGATTATCTTACTAGGTAAAAGTTATTAATCCCTGAAATACACAATTAAATTAGTTAGACTATGCCAATAAAGAAAAATCTGGCCTTATAATGATAAATCAGTATTTCCGTGACCCTAAATCTTTTATCAGTATTTTATCCTAAAAACTGTTAAAGAAATAGGAAGAGTGTCCTTGACATGGATTTTTGTTTTAAGTAAACTTTTGCTCAAGAATAGAAGTCCTTCTAGTTATCTTTGGAATTATTCAATTATAAATAGGTTATTTTTTTTTCTTACCATTGAAGTTTATTTCAATTAGCAAGTTAAACTTCTGTTACATTTTCTCATCTTATAAACCTTAAAACTTTTCAAAATGTCCTCTGTGTAGGATTCTTTTTTACAGCTTTGACTTTCAAGTATATATAGGCATTGTTCAATGAGAAACAAGGAATTTAGAATGCCATTTTACTTTAAGATGTTTGGCACCTTGAAGATAAGGAGTGAAAGGAGAAGACACCAAGGACATGAGATAGAACATGGTTTTTTCTTTATGTTCACAATGAATCTGTTTTAGATGAAATAAATTAATAGAACCAACCTAAAGAAGTGTGGTAGGTGCACAGCATTGCTAATTATGATATCTTTGCTTTATTGCATAGTAGTTGGTCCTGTGCCAGTCAGTTTTTTTCCTCATTATTGTGGCTAAATTATTGTTTAACAAAAGTTTATAGTTGATTGAAAAATTTCTTAGTTTTACTTTTTTTTAATAGTTTATTTATTTTTGAGACAGAGAGAGACAGAGCACAAGTGGGGGAGGGGCAGACAGAGAGGGAGACATAGAATCTGAAACAGGCTCCAGGCTCTAAGCTGTCAGCACAGAACCCTACCCGGGGCTCAAACCCACGAATCGTGAGATTAAGACCTGAGCCAAAGTTGGCCGCTTAACCGACTGAGCCACCCAGGTCCCCCTGTTTCTTAGTTTTAAATAGGTGTTTTCTTTACAGGGTTCAAAATTTTCAAAATATGAAAGTGTCCCATAGGCACTTAGTTTCCATTGGCAATCAATGCTGTTCATTTCCTGTATCCTCTGGAGACATTTTATGTGTGTATGATGAAAAGTCACATATGTTGAAAGAAACAGGTATCACTGTTCAGTGCTTTATATAATTCCTTACTGAAGTAGAAGTTTGGTTTTTTTATAAATTAAAAAAAATTTTTTTAATGTTTATTTATTTTGAGAGAGAGACAGAGCATGAGCAGGGGAGAGGCAGGGAGAGCAGAAGACACAGAATCAGAAGCAGGCTCCAGCTCTGAGCTTTCAACACAGGGCCCGATGCAGGGCTAAGACTCGCAAACCGCGAGATCATGACCTGAGCTGAAGTCAGACGCTTAACCAACTGAGCCGCCCAGGCACCCTTGTTTTTTATTATACTGATTTTCTCTGTAGTTTTGACCATAGTTTTTAAGGGTTTTTATATTTTAATAAAAATTGAAGCATTTGTGCACTGAAATTGGTCCCTTTGAATATGTCATAATGGTCTACAACTGATTCATCCATAACCATAAAGTAGGCTGTCTGACTTTTTTTCCCCTTGGTTGTATTTTACCAGCTAAAGGAATTTTTTTGGGCATTTTGTTTTAGAATAGATGAAATTAGATGAGTTGAACATGGATGGAATTTATTTCCTTTGAAATGAGATTTGATATGGACTTCCTCAAAAGAAAAAGTTTTGAAGTATTAATGTTACCTATATTAAATATTATAAATAGAAATATGGACCAGGTCCTCTTTCATAAACTTTTTTTAAATTTAAGCAATATGTTGTGTGTCTTTCTAGACATTTCTATACCCTCCAAGCATATATATAGTCCATGTATGTGAGCTATAGGTCTTTTTTTGTATGAATAGATTTGTTATCACATAGACTGGTCTGTAACTTTTTTCCTAAAATATTTTTCTCTTTTGGTTCCTATAGATTTCTCATTCTTTTTCACAGGTACCTGTGTTCTATATAATTTATTGACCATGTACTTATTTATAAACTTCTGGATAATTACAGTTTTTAATTATTATAAGTAGTGCTACACTAAATACTGTTAAACATATTTACATATCTTTGCTGCTTTTGTGAATGTATCTATAGGGATGAATTCCTAAAAGAGAAGGTCCACATCTAAGATTTTGATAGCTGCTGCTAAATTGTTAAAAAATGCTGAACCAGTCTACATTTCTATTAACAGTTGAGATCTGATTCCCCAGATTTTTATTAATGTGAATTAGAGTTCTTCTTTGTCTCTTCCTTCCTTCCCTCCCTTCTGTCTCTTCCTCTTCCGTCCCTTCCTCTTCCTTCCTTCCTTTTATTCTTCCTTCCTTCCTTCCTTCCTTCCTTGATGGTTTAATTTTCTAATCCTTGATCCTAGCCCCTGTGTTTATTTCATCTAAAAAATCTTTCTGTGTTCCAAGTAGCCCTATGAACTGCTCATGAATTGCTCCCAAAGCTTTCGTGAACTATAGAACCCAGGTATAAAGTAACTTTCTGAAAAAGTATTCAGACATCATTTACAAATGCAAATTTTGAAATAGTTTGTTAATTTCTTTAAGAAATTGGTTTTTTAATCAAATATTTAGACAATACTGACTGCATTTTTTTAAATTAATTTATTTGTTTTGAAAGAGAAAGTGGGGGAGGAAGGTGCAGAGAGAGGAGGAAAAAGAATCTCGTGATATTATCCTGGAGCCTGACTTGGAGCTCCAACTCATGAACTGTGAGATCGTGACCTGAGCTGAAATCAAGAGTCTGACACTTAACTGACTGAGCCATCCAGGCGCCAATTGACTCCATTCTAAAAGAGGAAAATAATGTATCTTCTAACATAGGATTTGCATGAGTTATTTTATTTTGCATTGTCACAGTTTTATAACATTTATATTTACAATCCATTTTATGACCCAGTTTCTCACATGTGTTTAACTGTATCTTTAGGGGATTTAGTGTTTACCTTACTACTCTTTTGTAGCATGGAGATTCTTAATTCCTGAGTTCTTAATCTTGACTCACCTTTTTGGCTAGCTGATACTGGCATTTCGATTTAAAATTACTCTCTCCCCCCAAAAAAGGAGTTCACAGGGACTTACATTTTTAAGACTACTGTATGTTGTCTTTATAAATGAATGTAGTCATATAGGAAATTATTGAATTGCTTCTTTTTTCTCCTCAAAATTTTAAGCCCTCTATTCTGTCTTCTGGTACTGAATATTTCCAAAGCTTGCTAGAATATTATATGTAAGTAAACTTTCTTTATCTGCCTGGATTATCATTAGAGTCTTTCGTTATACTTTTAAACCTGCGTAACTTCATTAGAATATGTCTTGGTGTTTATTATTTTATATTAGTTTTTCCTGGAAATTAGTGAGTGCTTTCTGTGTGAAGATTTTGGGTCATTCCTTAGGTCTTATCCTCCTACCCTCCTTCAATTTTCTTATATCCTTGTATGCTTCGTTTTCTATTCTCTTTTCTTCCAGGATATTTATTATTTGTGTAATGGATCTATTTTTCTTGTTCCTATGATCTTTGTGGCCAATTCATTTCTTTCGTCTTTTCCTTTACATTCTTTCTTAAGCCCATCCTCTGGGTCACTTTTTTCTTCTTCTGTGCTTCTATGTGGTTTTCATGTTTTCATTATTTCATTATTTCATTATTACCTGGTTTCTTTGGTTCTTCCAACTTACTTTTAAATCTCTTGCTGGTATATCACTTTGTTCAATTATTTAAAGAGTTCAGGTTCTCTTTAATTTATTTCGAAGCATAGGGAGTATTTGGCTAAAATTTTATTGTTTCAATTTTTGTAGGAATTTCTTAATAGGTTCTCTGATGGCTACTTTGTAGTTATTATTTATATTTGAATGAGGTTTGCTGTTTGTTGAAAATCATATGTAAGTGGGCAGGGAGAGAAAGTGAGCCTTAAGAGTCAGCCTTTTTGAGTCCTGTAGATGTCTCCACATACTTTCTCTCCACATTTCTACCATAGGAGCACACATCCCCTTAGGTAAGCATATCACCCAAGTAAGAGGTGGAGATGACCTAAGAAGTGAAGCTTTTTCTAGGCCATGTTTCTTTTATTTGGAGACTTAGTTAACCCTGGTTGGTGACTAGAGGGCTCATTACTGTTTCTTCTATTGTATCTCTGTCTCACCTACAAGTACTTTCTCTTTGTAATGAGTCTAGATCAAGAGAAAATAGATCTATTCCATTTCTCAACCTCTTTGGAGGATCCTGTGTTTTAGTTGAAAAGTGTGAGCACTAAGTGCAATTTATAACCAGGGAGAAAGCTGTATAACTATTTAATAATCTTCTAGTATTTTCCTTACTTTTTCTTCCAACTTCTGATATTCTCACATCATTTGATTTAATTATTTCCCTTGGTTAGATATTAAGATGGTGCTCTTGATTCTGTGGCTCTAGTTATATTTGAGGACAAAGGCACTGAGTTCAAGTAATTCAGCAGAATTACATCTGCATGTATTAAAGTTTATATTGAAGTTATTTTGTAGAGAACCACAGTATCATAAAAAATATCATAGTCTGCCTCTGAGATTATGGTCTCTATAGATGAGACTCTTTTTAGATGAAGATCCTGAGTTTATAAAACCCAGCACCTGAAATACTAGTCACAAGGTCTTCATGGCCAAATGTGATTTTCATTTTTGGAATAAGATCCGTGAGTTCTTCTTTTTCCTTTCACAGGACAAGCAGGAGGACATGAAGACTATTTTGGAGGGCATAGATCCGGCCAAGCATCAGGTGAGGGAGGCCTTTGATGCTTGTAAGCTACTACATAAAGAATAGATGTTATAGGTAACCAGAACTCTGGATATCTGAATTCCAGCCAAGAAGTTCCAGGACCTTGCTGGGTGACAAAAGAAATCCTCTTCGATTGAAAAAGATTATGAAGTTCCAATAAAAAGAGTTTTATGTTACTAGTAGTTTGCTTCCTTAGTATTCTTTTTATGTGGTATTCCTAAGAAATCTTAGGTGAAAATAGATTTCCTTATTCAGATAGTTCTTTTGCATTCTTCCTTACTGGGAGATTTAACATATTCCAGAGAGAAAGTCTCAGTTACAAAATCCTTTGCTTTCAGCTTTTTTGGTCTAAAATCCAAAACTCAGAGTAGGGAGATATATTAGATTCTTTTTTATATAATCCTCAAACAAACAAAAAACTTAGTTTAGTGAAACATTGACTCTATTATTCATGCCGTTAATTTCTATAAAGTTAAAATTATTTTCATAAAATTGTCTTCTGTAATCTCATTCTGAAATTGGTTTTTATGAAGGTGAATGCTAATTCATAAGCAAACCTTTCTTTTGAGAAAATGTGTTGAATTTGTACTGATGATTTTAAGAGTCAAGCAAATTTATTATCCATTTTAATGCAGGGAGATTTGTTTAAACTAAGGAACAGTGCTTAATTTTAAAATTTGGAATAAATTGTGATTGTATCACAATTAGCTTAGGCCTTCTAAAATAAATTTTTTAGTATCAAGCCACTCTTAATCACAGTGCTTATTAAACATCTTCATTACTGGCTTATTGAATGCAAAGTTGTTATATTCATTCTATTTTGAAAAAGTATATTTCACAGAATATTACGAGAAAATATGAATTTTTACTTAGTTATATAGTATCTCAGGCTCCTGTCAAGAATGTAAAGCTAAGTGTTATTTCAGATAAAGTATTTCCTTCTCCCTAGATTTATTAAAGGAAGTCTGATTATAAATATCTCTCTCTGGCTGTAAGTCTCAAAACTTGAGATACTTTTTTAAATGAGGTTTGTGGCCCCTCACTTTTAGAAGTTGAGAGTCAGCAGATCCTAAATGGGAAATCTGCATTTTAAATGATATCCTAGGAGATTCTGATGACAAGTTTTCCATATTCCACACTTTGAAACATTGTTAGAGGTCTGTAGATTATTCTGCTTCACTGCTGAGTTCTGTTCCTTTTCCATCTTGGCTTTATAATCCATCCTTCTTCCTCCATCCAAACTGAGTAAGTTTGGTTTTTCTTTGTTATTTGTGATTTTTAGAAACTGAGCTAAACACAAGCCCTAGACTAGTGCCTCTATCTTTTTTGCATCTCATGTTCTCCTGAAGGATATGAATAAGATCAGTAACAGTGGATCACTCAGGTGGTAATTAATATACAGTGGTGGATTGAAAGAACATACCCCCCAGGGAAGTGCATCAGAATCCTCTAGTACATATATAGTATAAAATAGTCTCCCTCCCTTTCCTGTGATTCTGGTCCTTCCCTTGATAATGTCCTCCTCCAACTCCAAGAAGTACTGCCTCTGTAATATAGTTACAATCCTTAGATGTATACCTTGGGTATCCATGGCTCTCATTTTAAAGGAAATCAACTTATTTAAAAAAATAATAATAAACTTTATTTTCAATTAAATTTTGTTATCTAAGCCCAAATGGGAAAAAAAAACTATGCCTTTTTCCTCCTAGTACTTATTCATCAGAACCAGAACTTTGCAGTGTACTTCTCATGGATAAGATTTTAGGGGACTTATCAGTTCTAATTATCCATTTAACAGTATATTTTAACCATTAGTGATTAGCTACCTTAATCAACTTTAAATATGACCTCTTACTTTTTAACTATTAACTTTTTGTTAAAGAAGAATATATACTTTTTTTTAGTTTAACCGTTCAAAGCTGGAGAAGTTTTACCTATTTTTTTCTTGATCTAAAACTATTTGTGAAATACACAAAACTCCTAATACATTTTTTTAAAGGCCAAGTTCTCTTTGTCTAGGTTATTGTGTATTGAATGAGTCCTTTTCAGCTATTTCAAGCTTGTTTAAATATAAGTACAAATGACTTATAGTCAAGAAGGTAGTGTCAGTGTTGGTCTATTTTGAAACCTCTCTGCTCTCTGTTGTTTCAAGTCCATAGATGTAAGTAAAGTATGAGAGGAAAAGAAAAAAATTGTAACTATACTCAGAAACAAGATTTTAGAAGTCTGGACTAGAAAATGGATCATGGATCCATAGCTATAGGCCCAAGGAGAATTAAGGGTAAAAAAAAAAAAAACTGGGGGGGGCACTATGGGGGCTAGGATGTCAGTTTCTGTAGGGACATAGGGACTGAATGCATTACAGATAGAGATGCCAGTAGATCTAGTCTGCTAGATTGAATCAAGGAACTGAACCTTATTGCCCTACCGATGAACAAAGATGGGGGGGCAGGGTGGGGAGGGACTCCAAGCAACTGCCGTTGGTTGCAATTAGAAATTATCTACTTGTTCTTGGTAGAACGAAGATGCAAACATAACACTAAATAAGAACTGGGAGGACACTAGTTTTTGATTTAGTGAGCAGAACTGAAGTAACTCAGTGAGACTGGAAGTTTAAGTTGCTGATGAAAGATCTACTTCTGAAATGGACCAGATTTCAGACAACTTTCAAACCATCTGATAAGGGATAATCCTGTGGATGGAAATAAAAGAAAGAAACAACTCCCATGTAAAATGAGCTTTTCACATAGAAAAAATTACGAAGTTCAAGACCAAATCTACATCAAGAGAAGTCAAAATGGAAACAAACAAACAAAAAGTTAGCAAAACAGAATACAAACCCAGGCAATTGAAATAAAAGACTTTAACCATGCTTATTTTAAACTATAACCAATAGCCATAAAACAGTGTGAGAAAAAGAAACAAAAGCCAACAATTATGAATTAATAGAAGGGTATGAAATAAAAAATTTAAACTTTGGGGGGAAAGTTGTGGAAATAAAAATTCAATATATATGTTAAGTAGTATATTGGACACTGTTGAATAAAAAATTAGTGAATCATGATAAAACAAGAAATAACACAACATAGCATAAAGATAAAGAAATGGGAAATATGAAAGAAACTGAGAGGAAGGGTAGATTGTGAGAAATTCTACCACACATCTATTTGAAGTTTCTGAATGAGAGGATAGAAATGCAAACCAGAGGCAATGTTTGAAGAGCTAATGGTAGAGAATCTTCTGGAATTGAAGTTAGACATGAATCCTTGATTGAAAAATTAATCACTTAACAGAATAAATGAAGCTGTAGAATTTGAAAGATAAAGAACAGTATCTTAGAAGCTACTAGAGGAAAAAAATGCATTACTTCAAAGGAACAACAATCAGACTTTTGACAGCAGACTCTCGTCAACAGTAATAATCACAGAAGACAATGGGAAGTAATATCCTCCAAATACCAAGAAACAGTAGAGAGAGTTCTGTATTCAACCACTATTCCAGAGAAGGAAAAATAAGCTTATTTTCAGATCTACAAAGAATAAAAGAGCTTATCACCTCAGATCTTTGCCAAAAGAACTACTAAATGATATGTACATCAATAAGGAGAGAAATATATCCTGGAGGAAGGCGTGGGATGCAAAAAGCTACGGTAAGCAAAGAAATTAGTAAAACATATTATAAATATAAAGTTATAAATACAAAACCTAAATTTGTATGCTTAAAACCAAAGTAATACTAAAATTCCAGACAGCAATAGCATGAAATTCAGAAGGATGTGTTAGAAGGTGGAAAAGCCATGCTAGAGCCCCTGTGTTGTTCAAGAGAGGAGGATCAGGTACTGAAAAACTTGAAACATTTTTTTTTAGAAAACATATCAGTGATCAGAACAAATGTAAACCTATTGGACACAGTTGTTAAAGGCAGAGATTTTGAATTAGATGAATAATACCAAAATCTAGCAAATTCTGTTTTTGGGGGATAAATCTAAAGCCAGTGATAGGGAATGGTTGATAAAGTGATGGAAAAAGTAATGTAAGGGCAGTATTGATACCAGATGAAGTGGAATTTTAAGCAAAAAGCATTTTTAGAGATAAATGCTCCTCCAACTGATAATAATGGTCAGTTACTAATCAGTAACTAATAATCTACTCTCTAAGTAAAATAGAAAATTACAAAGTTACAAGAAAAATAAATCTAAATTTGTGGTGATAGGATTTTTTTCCATACACTTCTGTATGAAAATGATCAAATAGACAAAACAATTAAGAAAAGAAAAATCAAATTTGTTTTTTTATAGTTTTTTTTTCAATTAGAGAGAGTGCGAGTGAGGGTGGGAGAGGAGCAGAGAGAGAGAAAGAATCTTAAGCAGGCTCCACACTCAGTGCAGAGCCTGATGTGGGGCTCCATCCCATGACCCTGAGCTCATGACCTCAGCTAAACCAAGAGTCAGACCCTCAACAGACTGAGCCACCCAGGTGCCCCAAATATGCCCTTGTAAATAGAACACATTTCCACTATATATGCTATATATTCTTTACCAACACATGAAACACGTATAAAAATTGTCCACCTTTTAGGCCACAAAAAGTCTTTAAAACAAATTTATTAGTCATATGGACTACATTTCTTTGGCCTCTATTGCTTTAAGATTACAAATCAATGATATAAAGTTCTTGTAAAAATCCCATACACCTGTAAAATGAAGAAAGATACTTTTACATAGTGCATGGGTGAAAGAGACAATCATAGTCTTAATCATAGTAAAAATTACAAGGAAGTTATCACAAAAACTACACATCAAAACTTAGGTAAGAGGATGTAGCTAAAGTGGTCCTTAGAAGAAAATTTTTTATATTAAATAAAATGAGGCTAATTAAAGAACAGGACAAAGAAGAAAGGACATAATAAAGATAAAAAGCAAAACTTATAGAATAGAAAACAACATAAAATAGGGATAAAAAGAAGAAATAGGCAAGAAAAGCAAAATTAAAAGCTGATTTAACAACAAAACACAATTCCTGAAATAGATAAAATAAGGCAGACTATTTTAAAAACGGGGAAAGGCACAGGTAAATGATAGAAATTTAAAGGGAGTTATATGATACAGTAGAGATCTTTAAAATTTATAAGGCAGTCAAGCATATGAAAAATCAATAAATTTAATGCTTACATCAGATACTGATTTTTTTTTCTGTGAGTATATAAATTATCAAAATTGACTCGTGAATAAGAAACCTCAATAGAACATTAAGTGTTACACATTGAATCAGTAATTTAAAATCATTTATCCAATGAAGGTAAGAAGCCCAGATGGATTTATAGGTGAGTTTTACCAAATGTTCAAGGAACAAATAAACCCTTTATTATTCTAGCTATTCCCCGAAACAAAGAAAGAAGTGATATTAATATGTCAATATCTAAGTTTATAACCTTGGAAAATAATTTTCTGTTTATGAAGGGAAAATATCATAATTTATATCTTAAAGTTTGATCTTGAACAAATATTGGCTGTGCTAACAAACCCAGCATTCGTAAGTAGTATATATAACTTTGATTCCTATTTTTGGGTGGGAGGGGCAAAGGCTTTTTTTAAGTTTATTTATTTATTTTGAGAGAGACAGAGTGTGAGGGGGGAGGGGCAGAGAAGGGGAGAATTTCAAGTAGGCTCCATGCTGTCAGCACAGAGCCCACATGGGGCTCAAACTCAGGAAACAGAATATGACGAGCCAAAATCAAGAGTAGGACACTTAACTGACTGAGCTACCCAGGTACCCTGATTCCTATTGTATTTTTTATTTTTTTTTTAAGTTTATTTATTTATTTTGAGAGAGAGAGAAATAGAGAAAGAGAACCCCAGGCAAGCTCTGCACCATCAGTACACAGCCCAATGCGGGGCTAGAACTCTCAAACCTTGAGATCAGGACCTGAGCTGAAATCAAGAATCAGATGCTTAATCGAGTGAGCTACCCAGGTGCTCCCTGCCCCATTTCTACTTTAAAAGAAGGATTTAATGGTCGGATATTTTTGGAGCAAATGATATATGTTGTGTGATTTACATTATTGATTTTGGATATAAAATATTATAATACATTATAAAGTTGGGACATTGTTTCATGAATCATTTTCTCAAACATAATTATGTTTCTTAAAGCCAAAGAGTGCATGTATATATTTATGGGGAGGAAAATAAAATAGGCAGCTTTTCACACCTTTTATTTCAGAAATTTTGTTAGTATGTTGAATTTTGAAATTTGACTTGGGGTGAGGATCTTGGGACTGTGCTTTTGTGATCTCTTTTAACAGCTGTAGTAATGTTTGATATATGCAGACCTAACAGTTATTTTAAAAGTTTATTTTAAAGGAGCGCTTTCAAAATCTTTTGTCTTTGCCATTACTCACAGGACCTAGTTACTCTAATGGTGTCATTGCTAGGCTTAAGAGATAAGAAAGGAAAAAAAGGAAAAGTGATGTTATTGCCCACCCATGTTCCAGTAACAATGTATTATCAGGTGCAGATAATGAATGTCTTACTCTCAGTTTAGCTACTACTCTTAATTTCTTGTTAAATTAACTTTTCTCTCTCTTATTTACCTAGTAGAAAATTTAAACTTCAAACCTCAGTACTATGAGAGGGAAGATTTGAGAGGTCAGTTACACTTAGGTTCCTTCTTGGTAAACCTTTCTGAAACACGTCATTGTTTTAGACATTAGGTATATAATGGTAAGCAAAAATGGACATGATTGCTATTCTTATGGAGCTTACAGTTTAGTGGCCAAGACATGTTAGCAAAATAGTTATACAAACAAATATATGATTAAAAGATGAAAAGAGCGCTTCATATAGCTACATCCATACAGATGGTCCCCGATTTATGATGGTTCACCTAGGATTTTTCGGCTTTACAATGATGCAAAAACAATATGCATTCAGTAGAAAGCATACTTCGAATTTTGAATTTTGACCTATTCCTGGGCTGGCATTATATGGTAAGATACTCTCATAATGCTGGGAAGTAGCAGTGAGTGGCAGCTCCAGTGAGCCACGTGGTGTCAAGGATCTCGAGGATGAACAACCAGTGCACTCACAACCATTCTCTTCTATGCATAGAACTATTTTCACTTTCAGTATGGTGGTCAATAAATTACTTGAGATACTAAGTACTTTATTATCAAGTAGGATTTGTTCTTGATATTTTCCGACTGTGGGCTAACACGAATGTTCTGAGCATGTTTAAGGTAGGCTTAGCTAAGCTATGATGTTTGACAGGTTAGGTGTATTAAATTTATTGTTAGTTAATTAATTGGTTAGTTAGAGGGCTCAAGTGAGTGAGCGGCAGAGAGAGAGAGAAGCAGGGCTCATGCTCACCTGATACCCGGCTCATGCTCACCTGATGCAGGACTTGAACTCACAAACTGAGATCATGACCTGAGCCGCAGTCAGATGCTTAACGAACTGAACCACACACTACATTTTCAACCTAAGATATTTTCAACTTAGAATGGGTTTATCCATACGTAACCCCATCATAAGTAAAGGAAGATTTATGATAGCAAGAATGATTGAGTCAGGAAGTTTGGTGAGGTCTACCTTCAGGAAATAACAGTTGGTTTGAGATCTGAAGGATACAAAGGAGCTAAGAGGGGAGTGTTACAGTGAAGAAAGAACAGCTTGAGCAAAAAAAGCCCTGAGTCATATAAAATAAATTTAAAAGAAGTTATTTCCTGAGTGGAAATAACAAATTGTCAAAGGAGCAATTTATTTCTAGTATGCAATTGATTGCATTGATAATTCAGAAAAAAGTGAGTCCGAAAACTGAACAAACAACTTTCTAAGTCTTTTGGAATAAAATCTTCATAATGTAGATTACATTTTAAGTAAATTTCCAGAATGTTAGACTTACCTACATTGGAATGTAAGTTCAAAATTCATTCCTAAGTCAAATTACCAATATTATCCATCTTCTTTATCTTAAAGTTAGTAAAGATTGTTATCTAATCAATATGCATAACAATCAAGAAGTCAAAACATAAATTAATTTTTATAAGAGATTGAAAGATTCTACTCTATCAAGATAAAAATATTAAAATCTCTTTTAGAGTGTAATTCCCATCACTGCAGGCTAATTTGAAGTTTCCGTTCAGTTGACAACCTACTTATTTCTCATTATTAGTTTGCCTGTGTTGTAGAATTGGCATAGTTATGTAAAGTGACTAAGTTGCATCCTATTGGCAAAGCACACTTTTTTTTTTTTTTCGGTTTATATATTTTGAGAGAGAGAAAGTACGCCCACAAATGCAAGTACGGGAGGGGCAGAGACAGAGGTACAGAGAGAATCCCAAGCTGGCTCCATGCTCAGCACAGAGCCCAAGGAGGGGCTCCATCTCACATGTGTGAGGTCATGACCTGAACTGAAATCAAAAGTTGGATGCTTAACCGAATGAACCACCTAAGCCTCCCCAGAGCACACTATTTTTTTAAGTTGTGTGGTAGCTAAAGGATTCTGAATTAATTAGAATAGAGCTGAAGTAAAGGTTAAGTTAATCACTGTTCTTTATCAAGTTTTTCTTAGTAACAAAAGAGGACCAGAACAACAGAAATTAATGTTTGCATAGATAATGAAAGAGGGGATAGGTGAGTGAACTTTTCATGGAAGCAGTTTATCAGCTACATTTTAATACTTAGATGAATGTAATAAGAGTTTACAGTTCTTCCAACAGGACTACTTACCATGTAAGCAAGCTCTTTTTAGTGGCATTTGATATTTGGATGGTTGGAAGCTGTTTTATCATTCACTCCTCTTGCTGGCAAACTTCCTAAGAGGAAGAGCAATCTTTCTGCTATTATAAAACTGTTGCTTTTGCTTTGCAGTACTTGCATATTTAATTTCTACTCTAAAAAATGTCTGTTCATTGGTAATATTTTTCTTTTCCCTTTACTCTTGAAATACCATAGTGTTTTACTTTAGGGACTGGTTTCTGCCATATGATAGAGTTCTTACTGGTTTCTAATCTGTTAGGATCACGATCTACCTGCTCACCTGTAAGACTAAGGTTCGTTTTTCACAATTCATAGGAATAGTTAGGAAAAGATCTTTTAAACCTTATGATTAGAAAAATGCAGCTATTTCTCTTTGAGGATCAAACTGTATTATCTTTAAATGCTGTTGTTTGGTGTGCAAAACTGAACTTGCCATTAAAGTTACACCATCTAGTGTTGACTGAAATTAATCCTACATTTTGTAGGAATTGAAATGGGTAGTATAATTGGCTACGTTGAATAAGTATTAAGTCTCTTATTTTTCACGTCATTTGTGCTATGTGTTTAAAATAAATGATGAATGGGCACTGATGATTTTTTGTTTCTCTAATAGGAACATGAATCTGAAGGTGGAAGAACACCTTTGATGAAAGCTGCAAGAGCTGGTCATTTGTGCACTGTGCAGTTTCTTATTAGCAAAGGTAAGGAAAGTACAAGTCATCATTTGTAAGAAGCTATAATTTCTGGGGGATAAAAACCCTTAACTGTTGTTTGTTTATGTGAAAGTGACTTTGCCTACAGTATAGGTATTGTATTCTAGTCTTTTTTAAAAATACTTTTTTAAGTTAATTTTAAGAGAGAGAGAGAATGCAAGTGGGTAGAGGCAGAGAAAGAGGGAGAGAGAGAGAGAATCCCAAGCAGGCTCTGCACTGTCAGTGCGAAGCCTGGTGCGGGGCTCAAACCCACAACTGGGAGATCATGACCTGAGCCGAAATCAAGAGCTGGACATTTAACCGGCTGAGCCAACCCGGTGCCCTGTATTATAGTCTTTAATAGCTGTTTTTTATTTAGTAAGTGTAGAGTTATTGGGATTTTTCTGTATTAGTTTTGAGTTTGAAGTTCATCAACCAATAGCATATTATTGCTCCTAAAGGTTGGAAAAGCGAAATATAAAACATCCCGCTATATTTAGTAGATAGAGTATTGTTCCACACTTAATGATAAGGAAGTTTTGCTGGAAGGTAGGGTGGGGAGAAGTGGAAGAACGTCTGCTACTATTATTTATTGTATAGTTGAATTAACTAAGTATGCAAGGGTTTTATTATTTTTATATTCCTCTAGAGATTATATTATTAAAATATACTTAAGCAAAGAAATTCAAATGATGGATGAAGAGGTAAGTCAAGACTGTTTACTATAAAAAAATGAAACACTGCTAAAGCCATATTAGGTTGAACCATGTAAAACTGTCATTTTATATATAAAAAATGGTAATATCAGCAATTTCATTTGGTTTAGCCTAACTCTGTGTATAGTGTTAGAGGTACTCTGGCATCTGATGAAGATCCTGGGGTAGGATCCTAAAATGAAAGGAAGGTCTTGCTCAGGTGATGTTATGTTTTATGAAATAAAAATTTTATATGTACATTCCAGCAAAACTTGGACGTTGTGTGCCATTTAGAAAGCAGTATAAAATTTTATCATTTTAAATATACTTCTTTTCCTCTTTAATTGGATACAACTGGGTTTCTTTTCTTTTTTTATTTAATTTTTTTAATGTTTATTCATTTCTGAGAGAAAGAGAGAGAGAGCACGAGCTAGGGAGAGGCGGAGAGGGAGACACAGAATCCGAAGCAGGCTCCAGGCTCTGAACTGTCAGCACAGAGCCCCCCGCAGGCCTCAAACTTCAAGATCAAAGCTTCAAGATCATGACCTGAGCCGAAGTCGGACGCTTAACTGACTGAGCCACTCAGGCGCCCCTTAGGTTTATTGTCTTAATATCACATTTTTGCTAATCAAATAAGGCATAGTTTTATATAAGGTTATAACATAGTTTGTAAAAAGCAATTTACCTAGAACATACTGAAGTGATAATAAACAGATGGGTAACCTTTGGAATTCTCTCATGCTCCTTTACTAAGGAAGTTATCTAATCATAGCCAGTGACAACCTTGCTAAGCATGTAATCAGGCTTGTCAGGAGGAGGAACCAACCTTGATTATAGGCTTTCTAGGCCATAGTAACTGCTAAACAATCCTACATTCTAAATTTATTATTAACAACTTTAAAAATAATTTCATGTTGCTAATGTAAGAATGTTTATTGATGTGTCTTGCCCTTCCCAAAAGGTACTTTTGTGTGTGTGAGGATTAAGTTCAGCTGGATATTTCTGAAAATAAAATAAATTAATTATAGCAGTTTTGCCCATGGGTTTATTTTTCTCTTTAAAAGTTAAGTCTGGAATGAAAGGAAGAAGGGATGTTGTTACTTACAGTCTTCACTGTCTCATTGAGACTTTTGTGCAATGTAAAAGGTAGATGAACTAAAAACCAGTTCTGTTTTATAGAGGTCCAAAATGATTTATCTAAGAAAGAGGCCAAGAAAGGATTTTGCATTTAGACTTTTCTTCAGGTCATGTTGAAAAACGCTTTTGAACAACTTACTAAATAGCCTTTTTGGAATTCTTGTCTTCTCTCCATATCCAGGTCCCTCTGAGTCTTAAATTACACAATATGAAGAAATTATATATCTCTTAAATATTATTTTCAAAAAATCTGTTTTCTCTACTTTGAGACCTGGCTCTATTGCCACATTCTAGAAGTAGATTAAAAGTGTCTTTGAAACGTTTTGAAGAGTTACATATAATGATATTATTTGACACTTTCATTAAGCTGTATGTATTTATTAATCCTAGTCTTCTAGATTTTCCATTTTAAAAGTGATATTGAATGAACGAACTACAGCTACGCGCAACATTGTGGATGAATCTCACAAATATTATATTGAGCCAAAGAAGCCAGACACAAAAGAGTACACTGTATGATTTCGTTCATATAAAGTTCAAAAACTAAAACCAGTTTGGAAGTCAGGATAGTAGTACCATTGGAAGGGTGGGTAGTGACTGAAAGAGGGTACAAGGTGTGGGACTTCCAGTATGTGGATAGTGTTCTGTTTCTTGATCTGGGTGCCGGTTACACAGGTGTGTTCACTTTGTGCAAAATTTTCAACTGTACACTTATGATTTGTTTGCCTTTTTTTTTAATCTATGTCGTACTTCAAAAAAAAAATCTCTAAAGTGATATTATTATCTGTGAACTTACTTGATTCCACCTTTTTCTAATATTGCTGTTTATGTTTCTTTGAAGGTGCCAATGTGAATAGGGCTACAGCCAATAATGATCATACAGTAGTGTCACTGGCTTGTGCAGGAGGTCACCTGGCAGTTGTCGAGCTACTGTTGGCTCATGGAGCTGACCCTACTCATCGACTCAAGGTATTCTACTTAAAAATAAGTAAATAAATAATTTTTATTAAAAGATAATGAAACTATGTTTGCCTTGTCTCGGTGATTAATATTCATTACTGCTTATAAATGAGTGTTGGTTGTAGAGACATTGCCAAGAAACTAAATGTCTATAGCAATCATAAGAAGAAACTTACAGATAATTAATTAATAGCATCAATTTTTCTCAGGATGGCTCTACAATGCTCATTGAAGCTGCAAAAGGTGGCCATACAAATGTCGTTTCTTATCTTTTGGATTATCCCAACAATGTTCTGTCAGTTCCTACTACAGATGTGTCTCAGCTCACCTTACCTTCTCAAGATCAATCTCAGGTAAAGTAAAACAGAGCTGATTTATAAATATAGAGTCTTCAAATTGATTGGAAGATTTTGTTTAAAATTGGTTTTAGGGGCACCTGACTGGCTTAGAAGACCATACAACTCTTGATCTTGGGGTCATGAGTTCAAGCCCCACGTTGGGTATAGAGATTACTTAAGTAAACAAACTTAAAAAGTAAATAAATAAATAAAATTAGATTTAAAACTTTTTTTTTAAGAGAATGTGAGTGGGGTGGGAGAGGGGCAGAGGAAGAGAGAGAATCTCATGGAGGCTTCATGCCAGTGAGGAGCCTGATTGGGGCTCAGTCCCATGACCCTTGTATCATGACCTGAGCTGAAATCAAGAGTCAGATGCTTAACTGACTGATTTACCCAGGCACCGTAAAATAAAATTAGTTTTAAGCAAAATGGATTTGTTTCTCTTTTCTATTACATCCTGAGATAAACATGATCCTAAATTTTTAAGATTTATTTTCTTCAAAAGTATATGAAACTTTCTTATTATCTTACTGGAAAAAAAATCCTTTTTACAAAACAATATAATATAATATAACACTTAATATACCAAATATAAATATAAAATTTCCAAGTTGTTATCTTACTTAGGGTTGTTTTTAATGAATACATTAAGCATAATCTTGAACCAAGAGATAACTTCTTCCTGAGTACCTCCCAAGACAGTATTGATTATTCCAGAGATAGCTACTTGTGCCAGTCTACCTAACAATATGGAGAGAATATAGAGTATACTAAGTATACAAAGTTCAGTGAAGTCTTAAATTCTTTTCTACAGTGTTATCCTAGAACGGCTAAAATACCCCAATTCGGGGACTGTGTTGGCTTTCCTTTCCTTTTTTTTTTTTTTTTTTTTTTTTGACCCATACAGAATTTGAACAAGGGTAAATTGGCCCATCAATATGTGACTTATACTTTTAGCTATAATCAGAACCAACAAGGCCCCAACAAGCCTTTCTCTCTAACAAGAGAGTAATACTAATTCTCTTTAGCTTAAATCATTCACTGCTTATAGATTGTCGGAGTTTGTCCAATTCACTATTCACTATTCTCAGAAATTATTACTTGGTGAGGCTTGCTTTTTTTTTTTTTTTTTGGAAACCAAAAAATGAATTTGGTGTCATATGAATAAAATCTAAATTTCTAAATTTCCATTTCATTTAAGGGCCTTTGATTTATTCTTTGGTCTGAGATGGTATTTTTTCTGAGTTAACTTTTTAGGTTCCACGTGTACCAATGCATACACTTGCCATGGTTGTACCTCCCCAGGAACCTGACAGAACATCACAGGAGAACTCTCCTGCCCTTTTAGGAGTACAAAAAGGTTAGTTATTGAATTATTTTTCTTAAAATGGGTATTTTATCACCTAATTAATGAATTCACAAAAGTACTTTAATGGTACACAGTAACTGTGTACCCAGGATTAATTGAAGTAGGTAGTTCTGACAAATGCTAATAGTCTTACAGATTATTTGTAAAAGAAAGAACATAAATACTCAGAAATATGACTTCTAATTTTCTTGTAAACATACTTCTAGTTGGAGTTTTCATCTTGTACAGATGAAAATATTTAAAGAGCATATCAGGTCATTGATTATATTACAGTAGCAAAAATGTATCAGGGATTCATTTTGCTTTTGACAATTTTTTTGTTGAACAGTAGTAAAATGTGAGGATCGAAAATGTGTGTTTGCTGTCAAGTTAAGTCTTAGTAGCACTGATTCAACTCAGGGAGTTAGAAGTTAAAGAATTATGTAGTTTCTTTCATGTAATGCTAAATATGGTGGGTTAACATCTGTCATGTGAACCTGGACAAATAACTATCAAAAAGGATATAAATAATATCCAAGTGAATATTAAGAAGGGGCATATACTATTTAAAGGACTCAAGTTTATGAGCTTTGATATTTTCCTGCTGTCTTCACTTGTAGATAGAAAGTACCTTCACTTGATAATCATGTGTAGTTGTCATATCTCTGAAATAAAGTAGGCAATATGTAAGGTATTAAAAACTACATAAAAATAAATCTATGAGCACATTTCATTCAATATATGATAACCAAGGTGTAGATTTTTGAAATTACAATGAGGTATATAAGTATATGTTAGTATCTAATACTGTGATTTGAGAAAAGTGGGTTAGAGTTGACCACTATAGCAGCAAACAGAAGGTACTTTTAAATCATGTCAGTTTTAGTAATTTAGAGTATTGAGGGCCTTTACCAAGGATTACTTCATTTCTAAAGTATTAATTTCAGAGGGCAAATATCTGCAATCTTCTGACTTAAGCTAATTATGGAGTTTTCCATTGGACACCTAGCTATTCAAACTCTTCAGAAAATGAAGACTACTATTTTTTTAAGACTGCTATTTTTAATCTTAACAAATAAAAAGCAAATTAAGCATATACTTGTTAAGGAATCTGAGTATCCTAACTGATTGACAGCGTTCAGTAAAATACTTAAAATGTCTCTGTTTTTATTATTTTTTGTTTGGCTATACATTGTAGAAGACTATAGTAACTTTGGCTAAGGAAATTCAGTACTAAATAAGAAATGATTTAAAAATACAGTAATAACAGAACCACAAAGTAATCAAGAAATAAGCTAGGAAGGACATGAAGTGTGTACAGAGAAGAAGCAAAACATTTTAAATTCAGATTTAAAATGTAAGGCAACAGAAACGTTTGGATAAGATTTCTTTAAGTTGATGCTCAAATGAGTAATCATACTTTTTAATTACTGAAATACCTTCTTTACTGAGTATCTCCTTATTTTCTTCACTCTGATGTTTTATTACTTACTGAATAGTATAAAAATGAACTAATGTTTTAATTAATCTTTCATTTTACTAAATTACTAGAGAAGGAAAAAATTAACACTTGTATTTAGACTCTTGGGTAATTGATGTTGTCAGCTGCCGGTGGCATTGCCCACCTAATAGTTCTTTACGTAGAATCAAACTGTGATAATCCTCTGTATTAAGATGTTATTTTAATATAAATCATGTACATCGTAGAGTAATATATCATTATGAATTAGAAAAAATTAGTTGGCATTATAAACGTACATACTGAATTATCCAGATTGATAGGAAAACCTATTTTAACTTATGGAACATATACTACTACTTTTTTTCTCCCTGAAGTGTCTTTTTCTCCTCAAAACTTCTCAGTTATGTCTCTAAAGAAGTTTCTCTGAGTGATGAAATTTCTGTCTGATGCTCAGTCCATAGATTATATCTGTGTGCATGTGTGATTAGGGATGGAGGAAGAGTTCTTATTCTCTAGGACTCTCTTCCTTTCCTAGCAAACATCTTTTAAGTTCTTAGAACATTTTACTTATGTCTGAAGTCTTTTTATTATTCATATCTGTATCCTTCTAGAACATATTCATGCCCTTAAAACGTACCCAGGTATTTTCAGGTGTCTCGGTGGCTCAGTCGGTTAAGTGTCCGACTTCTGCTCAGGTCAAGATCTCACAGTTTGTGACTTTGAGCCCTGGGTTGGGCTCCGTGCTGACAGGTCAGAACCTGGAGCCTGCTTAGGATTCTGTTTCCCTCGTTCTCTGCCCTTCACCCACTCATGCTTGCTCTCTCTCTCTCTCTCTCTTTCTCTCAAAATAAATAAACATTTAAAAAAAAAACTTACCCAGGCATTGTATATATTTTCTTTCATGATCCATGTGCACCATTTGCCTATGCTCCATCCATCTTGACCCATATTCTCCTTTATTAGGCAACTAATCTCACTTTTCCATGGTTGGTTTTCAAAGGATTCAACATTCTAGGTGGTATCTGACAGAGGCCTCAAGATCACCTCTGTAAACAAAATGTGAAACCTGGTGATTGTGGTATCCTCAGTTTCCTAGCATTATTTAGCTTTATTGACTATAGTTTTGAACGTTCAATTGGGAAAGGATACGTAAGTAATATCAACCTTTTGCCCTTCCAAATCAGTTTTGTAAATAAATTTGTTAATTAAAAGTTATTTGTCATAACTGGTTCTCCAGGGATTCTAAAAGATAGGACTCATGATTATCTTCTGCAGGTTGTACAACTTAGAACTAATTCATCACGAAACATTAAAATGATG
Source organism: Cryptoprocta ferox (assembly GCA_028646485.1). Taxonomy (NCBI): domain Eukaryota; kingdom Metazoa; phylum Chordata; class Mammalia; order Carnivora; family Eupleridae; genus Cryptoprocta; species Cryptoprocta ferox. The sequence goes on from CM053572.1 coordinate 29,211,810, forward strand.
TCAGGATAAACAACACATCTTTTGTGTGCACCTCAAGCCCTCTTGAGGAGTAATTTCTTTTCTCTGAAGTCCACCAGCACTTTATGGGATCTTCCTTCAGACTCTGGTCACTCCTGCCCCTTCACCTCCGCTTGGACTTTAAGTGTAGAAAGAAGGTTGAGTTAATCATACTCCATTCCTGCTGTTTTATTGTCATGGTTCCTCTTTTGTTTTGTTTATTCTCTTTTCTCCGTCTTCCCATTCCCTTACTCTCTTGTAGGCAATCGTTCTACTGTGTTTGACGTGAGTTCTTTTGTTCTTACAAGTTCTTATAAAATGTTTACTACTTTGTGTGCATTTTTAATTTACGTGAATAGTATTTTGCTATAGGTCATGTTTTATTTTTCTTTTTTTACTCAACACTGTTTCGAAGATCTATCCCATGTGTCTACCTCTAGATTATTTCTATTGGCAACACAGTGCTTCACCCTGTATATCTTTTTTTACTTCTTCTTTTCCAGTAATGGGTATCCAAATTGCCTCTCATTCCCCACCACCACAGACAGTGCTGTGATAAAAGTCATGGTACAGTCCTCTTATGGATCTGTGTGAAAATTTCTTTGGGATACAATCAGGAGCAGAATTACCTGTCTGAGGAATGCATGTTTATCTGACAAAGTGCCACAAATTTGCTCTCCAGAATGGCTTTAGACATTTACACTACCACTAGTAATGCATAAGCGTGCCCATATTGTACACTCTCTGTCCCATTTCCATGCCTTCCAACCCTTAACTTAATGCTTACATTTGGATTTGTACATCTTTATCTCCCCTTTTAGACTGTAAGCTCCTCAAGGGCAGGGTTTATGTTGCTCATCTTTGTATAGGCCACTATGCCTTGCTTGTACTAGAGACTCAGGTATTTGTTGAATAAATTAATGGTGCCAGGCTAAGAATTTAGATTGTTCAGAAGACAAAAGAAAATGATTTAGAATTGTTTTATGAAGAGAGACATTGTAATTAATGAGGATGTGTAAAAAATTAAGAAGTAATATTCTAGAATGGTTCGGAAAAGCTCGAAAACAAATTTGAATATAAGCTAAGAAATTAACATGCTGCTTTATATCCCAGAATTGTTTATTGGAGTAAGTAACGTGAAAAGTTCTCATTTTTATATCAAAGCAGTAAAATTGTATAGAAATTGTATTACAGTGAATGAAATTGAGTGTTCCTCTGGAGATTTTACTACTAATGTTCTCTAGTTTAGCAAATTTCCATGTAGTCATGCTTGTGTGGATTTGCATATGTCCAAATTTAATGTCTTTAACATATAACTGTTTAGAATAAAAGGCAGAAGGTTGAATTAATCTTTTAGGATGTTGCACAGATGCTCTATCTTTGGACATGCTTGGTTATCCTCACTGTGTTAAAGATGTATAGCATGCCCTGTCACTTTGGGAAATTTTGAGATAGAAATTTAGACATAAAGGCAAAATGAGTCTTTTCTAGGCTGGTGGCTTTCATTTTTGACACATTATGACTGGGACCATAACAGGAAATATTTATATTGAAACTCAGAACACAATATACATCTGTTTATCCAAATACAAATTCCATTAGATAATATATACTCTACTACACTTGATGTACTATGTTATTTTCAACTGTACTTCATCAATCTTTTTTTTCCATTTAAGACGCAGTTGGGAGTGCTATTTAAAAATCATTGGGAGTAAGATGCTGTGTAGTAATGTAAGAAAGCAAGGGAATTGTGGAACAGTGCTTACGTTTCCTTAGACAAAATCAAGTAAGGAAATATGAAACCAAATCCAGACCCATCTGTATGTCCTGTAATTTTCCTTTTGACTATTTTTTATTGCACACTATACTATTTTATACACAAAAATAATTGATGGAATTAAACTCATTTCAATAGTAAATTGAATTTTTGGCAAGTGTATGTCTACCTCATTCCCTTACTGCAGCTAAAAGAAAGGCTATGTTCAAAATCGTCTCTTTATCATGGTTTCCTATAATTAAAATTATAACAAACTTTTAGTTTTCTCAATGGTAGAAAAGGAAAAGCTGAGGAAGTAGGATAAATGCCAGACCAAAGAGTTAGGTGTTGGCTTTACCTATATTCCTAAACAGTACTTTATGATGTCTCTCACTGCTACCAGTGAATAGATTTAATTTATTTGTATCTGACAGTGGGAGATGTTTAAAAAAAGGTAGAATCTTATTTTCTGTTATCTTACACCATTTTTCTCCTACCTACTAAAAATTTTGTTGCCAGGAGGACGCTTGTCACATTCTCTGTTTTTCCCAAACACGGAAGGTATTGCTTTAACTTCTAGGAGTAATTAGGTGACATTATTTGTGTTTCACCAACTTGTTTTATTCCTGATTTATAGCTTGTATTAGTGCTTTAATGTGCAGCTATGCACTCCCACTAACTCCATGATTACAGTTACTCGGCCCTTGACTATTGTGAGAAGAACTGCTTTTTGTCCGTTATTTTTGCCATCCTGTTTTCTGCTATGTATGTCCTGGGCTTATAGTCTGTATATTCAGTTAAGTAAGTTACTTTTAGTAATCTGTACTCAAAGCTTCTTGCATTTTATTTGTTAATAAGATAAGGCTTGGGGTGCCTGGGTGGCTCTGTCCGTTAAGTGTCTGACTCTCAGTTTCGGCTCAGGCCATGATCTCATAGTTTCATGAATTTGAGCCAAGCGTCGGGCTTTGTGCCGACAGCACAGAGCCTGCTTGGGATTCTCTCTCACCCTCTCTGCCCCTCCCCCATTCACGCTGTCTCTGTCTCTCTCAAAAATAAATGAATAAACTTAAAAAAAAAAAAAGATAGGGCTTATTCCTGTTAGTAAGTACACTAGCATGTTCTAAATAAAATTAGTGAACATTTAAAGGAAGATTCATTCTTTGCAGAGCTAGTAAATTGACTCTGCTGATGTTATTGCATTTCTTACATGATTGAAAGTTTCTTTACTGGAATATCAGATGTCTACATTGCAGTTTGTGGCAGTAAATCTCCTTTTTCTTACCTGTTGATTGTTATTAGATACTTGGAACAGATAAACCAAGCCATGAATTCCTGTAAGATCTTATAGTAGTTATTAAAATTATAACAGCTTTTACTTGGGAAGATTAAAGTCTTTACCCATCACTTAGCTCAGATATAAAACTGAATATGGGCAACACATTTTTCTGAGAGTTGCTTTTAAAGAGTAATTCTCTTAAAGTGATTGCAATCATTTTGGAACTGTGGTATTCTGACCCTGTTAAAGTCAATATCTAGGGGGAAGACTTTTTCCTTAATAACTTATTGCAAGTCCTTGAGGTACCTGCAGTTTTGAGATCTCCGATTCCAGGAAAAAGAAAAGAAAAAAAACAGCTGAAGCTCTGATATTTTTGCCCTAGTGGTCTCTTGTCATTCAGAGTGTTTTAACATCAAATAGGTGATGACTTTTTCCTTTGGACCTGAGAATCACCGTGAATACATTGGATGATCTTATTTTTAAAAACCTTAAGTTACTTATATTATTCATATATGTTGACTGCAATTCAAAATAGTAAACAACTATTTTTTACCCAGATCTTATTCTTAAAAAGGCTCTATTGTTGTTTAATTTACATACCTTAAAGGTCCTTCATTTTAAGAGTACAGTGCAGTGAGTTTTAGTAAATTTACAGAATTGTGTAACCATCACCACCATCTGGTTTTAATCTCTATCACTCTGAGATCTTTCATGCCGGTTTGTAATCAGTCTTCTTTCTCACTACTGTAACCCCAAGCAACCACTACTTTCCTTTTTGTCTGTATCGATTTGCCTTTTTTTTTTATAGATTTGATATAAATGGAATTGCATAATAAGTGACCTTTTGTGACTGTCTTCTTTCACTTAGCGTAATGTTTTCAAGGTTCATCACCCTTATAGAATGTGTCAGTAGTTTGTTCCTTTTTATTGCTGAATAGTCCAATTCTCCCTACACAGGAAGATTAAGCCTTGAGTTTGCCTCAAAATAGTTACTGTGTGTTTTTTTCCGTTTTATGTCCCAATGTTAGGATTGTTAATGTTGATAGTTATTTTGTAATGAGGGGAGTAACGTAAGTGCAATCCACAATTTTAAAATAGCATACATTTACTTCATTTTTAACATACACTGTCAATATGAGAAATCCTGTACAAGAAGCCTGATTTCTCCTAGGTAACAGTCATTGTTCCTCTCATAGACTGTTACATGAAGAGTTTATTTAAACTCAGAATAATTGCCTTTGTGATTTAGTTTAATATAGTTTTCAGGTAAAGAAATGCTAAAGACTTATTTAATGGAAATTTTAGAAGGAGAGGTCTTGAAAAAAACAGTGATTTCACATTATATTTTAATATAACAAGGCAAAGGTTGTGGCCGCTTGAAAAACACTTCACTACTTTGATTTACAAGTTACAGTTTCCTATAGTAACCTTTACTTGCACAGTTAATATTATGAAGAAACAATTGAAAAGTTAAGCTAACACTAATGATATCCTCAACACTATTTTGACACTGTTTTAGATTTGATGTTCTTTAAAAGTCCAATTTAATAAGCAAAATTCTTTTTGCTTCGATTCTTTCCTCTTTGATTTCTTTTCTCTCTGCCACGTCTTAATTTCCAGAATCCTCCTATCCTAAAGATTTGATTTTTTAATTAAAAAATTCACATTTTTTGAATTGGCAACATCCCAGTGTGTGCTTAGTTATAAGGGTTTGGGGAGGGAGGTCCGTGTGTGGGGGAGGGGGAGCTGATTTTTTTTTTTTTTTTTTAGCATGGCACTTTTTCAAACATTTTTCATGTGCTTAGGTACATCCAAGCAGAAGTCCAGTTCCCTGCAGGTAGCAGATCAGGACGTACTGCCACCTTTTCACCCATACCAGCCTTTGGAGTGCATAGTAGAGGAGACTGAAGGCAAGCTGAATGAACTGGGACAAAGAATTAGTGCTATTGAAAAAGCACAGCTTAAGTCACTGGAGTTAATTCAAGGTGAACCTCTGAACAAAGATAAGATAGAAGAACTTAAAAAGAACAGAGAAGAGCAAGTCCAGAAGAAGAAGAAAATACTGAAGGAACTGCAGAAAGTGGAAAGGCAGTTGCAGATGAAAACACAGCAGCAATTTACCAAAGAATACTTGGAAACCAAAGGTCAGAAAGACACAGTATCTCCACAGCAGCAGTGCTCTCATAGAGGAGTCTTCCCAGAAGGGGAAGGAGATGGTAGTCTCCCAGAGGATCACTTTGCAGAGTTACCTCAGGTTGACACACTCTTATTTAAAGATAACGATGTTGATGATGAGCACCAGTCTCCACCATCGGCAGCACAAATTGATTTTGTCCCAGTCCAGCCTTTATCATCTCCACAGTGTAACTTTTCCGGTGACTTAGGTTCTAATGGGACAAGTTCTCTTGAACTTCAGAAAGTATCAGGTAATCATCAGCTTATAGGACAGCCTCAGATTGCTATTACTGGACATGATCAGGGGCTGTTAGTTCAAGAACCAGATGGACTAATGGTTGCAACTCCAGCCCAGACGCTTACCGACACTCTTGATGACCTGATAGCAGGTGGGTTAAGAAATATATCTGTAATAATTTCTCTTTAATCTGTGTGCTCAACTTCTTTACACAACCCTCCAAAAACACCAACCTGGTACTCTTCCATTTTAGATCTATGTAAAATTACTGATTCCTGGAGGTGTTTTGTAAGTGAATTTAAGTAAGCTAGACAGCATTAACACACGAAAGTGTGTTTTCCCCCTCTTTTTCGTTATTTGCAAAGGCAAAGAAATAAAGTTGCCATGATCTTTTATTTTAAAACTTTGGTATCAAAACCACCCTGTGGGGGCACCTGGGTGACTCAGTTGGTAGAGCATGCTGCTCTTGCTCTCCAGGTCATGAATTTAAGCCCCATGATGGGTATAAAGGTTACTTTAAAACAAACAAAAACATACCCTGTGTTGTATCTTGGGCAGGAAATCTCTAAGTAGAATTTCTTTATAGTCTTTAGAGATATTCACATAAGATTATACGTTAAATTTTCCTGCTATTGATTTTCATATGTGGAAATTGTAATTCTAAATTACTTGGCTTTTTCTTTGTTTATAATTACATTAGATCACTTTAATATTTCTAATTAAAAAGGATGTTCAGAGAAAACTATGCATTCCATGTTCTTGTATTTGTGGTCAGAAGATTCAGATGACTCTGAAGTTATCATCAACTGGATGATGATTTGGAGATTGGGATTTTCATATTATCTTGATGAAGGCACACAGACAAAGACACCACACATACATACAGGAAAAGAAAAAAAGAAAGGCCTGATAACCTTAAAGTATATGTTTCTGTTTATTGTTGTGTGGAAAATTACAACTAGATTTGAAATGAGGTGCACAAGTTTACTTTCCCTTTCATTGTCCTTACAGCAGTGGGAAAACAGTGCAATTAATCATTTACCTTCCTAAAGATGGCTGGTGAATGTATCACCTCCATGAGAGCCCAGTTCAGAAATGCAGCCAGAATGGCTGTTGACAGTGGATGAAGACCAAGAACTAAGATGTAGCTGGAGTGATATTCAAAGGCAGGCCAGTCCTCTGTCTCTTGATTCCAACATTTTTTTTTCCTTACTGTTGTCTGTTTCCTCTTGTCATATTTCCTCCCCTCTTCCCATCCCAATTATGCTATCCCAGTTTCCTTTCTTCTTTTGTGAGCTTTTAGCGTTCCTAATCTTTACTGAATCTTAATAATGTGGAATAAGCTTACTTAAATCAGGAATTATATTGGGCTTGTGTATGACATTTAATGGTTATAGAATTGTGATACTGCCTATGAGTTTCCTCTGATACGTTATTAGTATCACTGTGCAGAAGAGGAATATCTTAGTTTCCCAGAAAGAGAATAAAAATGCTGGGAAAGGCTTTAAGGAGTTAGATTCTTAATTCTTTAATTTGTGTTTTTATATCTTCAGCCAACAGCCACTTAACTCAAATTAACTTTGTGTCATTAGCATTGAGCATTGTTATAAATTATAAATAAACTCTTAGAGTTCATTTATAGTTCTGATTTCTAATCTAAGCAGATATTTGAGTGTCAAGTACAATTATGAATAATATTAATGAAACCAATCATGGGAATAACATCTTTAAGAGTTAGGATTCTATAAGTAACATTATAATGTTTATAATTACATACTCAGTTTGCAGTTATGAAAATTGCTCTACATTATTCCTCAATCTAGTTTTGTTGTAACTTAGAACCTGTCTTTTTTTTTTTTTTAAATAATGTAGAAACAGCTCTAAAAGGAACTTGAAGATATTAACTTTATGTAGTATTTATGGGTGGTTCTTGTATGGGAGGTGAAATTTTATTTCATTGAACTATTTGTTAAATTGAAAGGGTCTTTTGTAAAGTTCAAAATATTTGTTTAGAAACATCTTTTAATTATATATGTTAATATAAACTAAAAAATTAATTTCTGTTAGACATTAGTCTAGTGATAGTTGGCCTATCATTTTGTACAATATTCTTTTATTAACAAGCTTTCACATATAAATCAGCCAATAAATACAAAAGTTATCTTCATGTAAAAATTCTCCATTTTTATGAAGGTTATCTGTTTTAAAATATATAGCAGTAATTACATTTTCTTTGTTCAGGATGACAAACTATCTCACTTAAAGTTAAAAAATGTTATTTTATTAAGTCCAAGTTAATTTTCTTTATTGAAGGTGAACGAAATTAGACACAGATGGATTAGGTGAATACCTAATTCTACAACTGCATGATATATTAATGTATCAGTATGATTATAGATCAGGCCAAAGATGTAATTGATTTTACCCAAATTAAATCTAGTTCTCATCCCTTGTATTGAATAAAAGAGGGAATACTGTATATCTTACAGTTTTACTTTAGAGAATATCTATAATAGCAATAAATTTCACTCTTTAAATATGAGAGTATTTTTTCTTTATTGATGTTATGACTAAATATTTTCATGTAAATGAGTTGATTAGATAAGTAATTTAGTAAAATGGTGACTTAGTATTTTAGGGTGTAGACTTATATGTGTCATACTTGATGTAGTCCCAGACAGAATGTATGTAAACTCTTGATTGGGAGCATGGTTCTTTAGGTCCTTTCCTTATAAAAGTAAGTGTTGGGCTTTTAGAAGTTATCATAATAACAAGTGATTCTCAGTTCAAATGTATAGAACTAAGATTTGGAAATCTAACAAAATTCAAAATGACTTTGGCCATTGAGCAATTCTAGAAACATCTAGTAAAAATTATTTTATTAATATATAAAGAAGATTGATTAAAAATCAACTAATATCAATTTATTCACATTTTTTGAGCATTTACCATGTACTGAACTCTGTTCTTAATACTTTATATACATTATCTGATAGCTATTTATAGTAATCTTATGAAATAGGTAAGTAGAATCTACTTTCTGTAGTATAAGCTTAAGAATAAAAAGGTAATTAGGAAATCTTATTTTTGAGAGAATTTGCAATAAAATATCTTTAAATAATTTCTTCTAATACAGTTACTATTATATAAAACAGATTATGGGAATTTAATTTTTTAAACTCTCACAGAATAGTTTATGTATCCCTAGTATCTGAGATTTTTATATAGTAATGTTTATTACTATCTTCCGTATTGCATACAAAACCATCTTAAATTTCATAAAGAATTAAGTAGAATATTGCAGTTAGTTCTTCTATTACCCCGTTTTAGGATAGTGCATAAATTTAATTTGAATTGTATAGTGATTTTTGTGTTAGTAATCTGAATTAGTCATTTTCAGAGACATTTCATTCAGAGGTAGGAAATGTTTTAGGATTTATGAAAATGTAATAGTCCTGGTATAATTTTATGTTAATACAACCTTTATTCCACATGTACCTTTTAAATCTTGCTACTTTCTGTTCTTTACTACTTTTCGTATGTAATTAATCCCATTAAAGTCACTTTTGTGGAATGTTTCTGATTGTCATTATTGCAAGGAGGAAAAAATGTTTCTAGGATAATGTACAAAAATGTACAATAGTTGATGTAACAACACATTTTTGGTAATAGAGCTGTTAAATGCACAAAAGTATTTTTTAAAAACCATCTCTGTGAAGAAGTCTTTTTTGTATGACATCTGGCATAGTGCTCTAATCAGTTATTTTAAAATTTTAAGTATCTGTTTTTCATAATAGCAAAAGGAGATAACATGGATAAACAACATTAATAATGATTTTTTTTAAGTAGTAAGGTATATATTAATAATTATGAGACCATTGTTAAAAGCTTATTATTACAGAGAATCTACATATCATTCTTTAGTGTCTTATTTTCTAGAGCTATTTTCCAAACATTTCCACTATTTTTAGGAGGTATAACAAAATACTATCTGCTTTTAATTCACTGATGACACAAATTTTTTAAACTTTGTTTCCATTGTACATGTTCTTATAGGTGAAACAAAAATATATAATAATTATTCCTATTTATAACCATGATAGACGCTATAGAAATTTATATGGCTAAGATGATTTTATATATATTGGTGGGGAAGAGAGTGGGACAGCTCATATAGAAAAATATCTGAACATCTTAAATTTGCAAAGTTATTTAAAGAAGTAGTATACTAAACTTAGTCATTTATACTTGTGAATGGTATCCTTGATTAGGATCCAGTAATATCAAAATTCTAGGGACTAAACATTCTCCATCGATTGAAATGCTTACATTTTCTGTTGAGACCTATGTTTTTAACTTTTAGTCTAGGTGAGAAAAGTTTATTGCCATCACTGAAACTTTGTCTTTTTTTTAATATTATTAATGGTTTTATGTTTTTTTCTATGTTTTTCTTGAATGAGTGGTAATGTTTATATTTTTCAATACAGTGAACAATAGTACTGAAAGTCCTATAAAATATCTGATACTTACATTTATTGAGCACTTAACATGTGCCAAACACTGTGTGTTTTAAATGCTTTTTTGTTCCTTAACTAGCAGACGAATTTCCCTCTGAGATAGGTCCCATTTCTCCCTTTGTGGGCCAAACTCTGTGTCATATGAAACATAAGAAATATGCAGAGACATAAAGATATAATGTCAGTTAACTCAGTTTTCAAACACCAGACTGAGATCTCTAATAAAAGTTCCAATGTTCATTTTTTAAAAAGTTTTATTTTCAGACATTGATGCATTTTCGCAAATTTTAAAATATTGAATTTTAAAAACACATACTTTCTGCTATTTATGTGAGAATATCTTAACTTGTTCTCTCCCCACCTCTTTTTTTGCATTGTCTTCAGGATGTTTTTATCTAATTACCTTTTACCAACTAAAATACAAAATTTATTTTTTATTGGAAACTACTTTTTCCCTATTGACGACATAAAAGGCTATCATTTGTTGTATATGCACTAAATAATGGGCACCATGCTAATAAGTATTTTACGTGCATCATCTCACGTGGTGTTTCCAACAGTGTTTCGAAGCAGGTACTATTGTTATCATCCTCATTTTACATATGAGGAAAATCGAGACTCTCTGAGGTTAAATTACTTGCCCGAGATCAGAAAGTACTGGAACTGGGATTCAAGCATAGGTCCGTCTGATTCCAAAGCTTGTGATTTGACTACTACATTATATTTCTGCTATAAAATTTTCTGTTTTTTGTGTTTTTCTATATACAAATGACTTCACTCTTTTAAGTAGCATTCAGCAATGTGAATATTGTTTTTCAGCTGTGAGTAGCAGAGTGCCCACTGGTTCAAACAGTTCCTCTCAGACCACAGAATGTCTTACATCTGAACCCTGTTCGCAGTCTCCAAGCAACGTGGCTTCCCAGTCTATGCCCCCTGTGTATCCTTCAGTTGACATTGATGCACATGTGAGTAGATTGCTTTATTTAAACTTATCTTGAAAAATCTGATTTTCTTTGTTTCGAAAAGAAAATTATTGTACATTCACTGTGAAAATAAGTATTAATTGCTCTTCAATTGATAACCCCCTTAAAAACAAAAACCAACCTCTTTTCCTTTTAGACTGAGAGCAATCATGACACAGCATTGACATTAGCTTGTGCGGGTGGTCACGAAGAACTTGTGTCTGTCCTCATTGCACGAGATGCTAAAATTGAGCACAGAGACAAAAAAGGTAAGATGTCAGTCAGAAGTAAAGCCTGAGAGTTTTTTCTTGTGTGTATGTTGTTTTAGAAAACAATTTTTATTTTTTTAATGTTTATTATTTTTGAGAGAAAGAGAGTGAGAGCAAGCAGGGGAGGAGCAGGGAGAGAGAGAGAAAGAGGATCTGAAGTGAGCTCCATAATGATATTAGTGAGCCTGAGATGGGGTCCGAACTCATGAATCTTGAGAACATGACCTGAGTCAAAGTTGGACGCTCAGCTGACTGAGCCACCCACATGCCCCAAAAACAATTATTTCTTTGATTATCAATAAGTAGTTCCTAGACTATCTCAGTGAAAAAGATGAATAAGCAGGGGTGACTGGGTGGCTCAGTCAGTTAAGCCTCCGACTCTTGATTTCGGCTCAGGTCATGATCTCATGGTTCATGGGTTCAAGTCCCACATCAGGCTCTGTGCTGACAGTGTGAAACCTGCTTGGGATTCTCTCTCTGCCCCCCTTTCTCTCTGCCCCTCCCCCACTTGTGCATGCTCTCTCTCTCTCTCTCTCTTTCTCTCTGTCTCTGGAAACAAATTTTTAAAAGATGGAATAAGCATATTTCAATTGGGAATATCCTGATTTGTTTATTTACATAGGCAAATTATTCTCCAAAAATTTTAACATTAAGAATGTATATCATGAGTGAAAACAGCAAGTTGTGGTTGCCTTTCTTCTTAATCCAAAAGTAGAACATAGAGAGCTCATTAGGAATATAAACTTTAATAGTTTTGTTTGACTTAGCATTTCCTTTTTATCTGGTGTTTTTGGGGTTTTGTCACTAACAAATTAGGGATTATAGCAGTTTTATGTTAAATGGTTATAATTATCTACCTTCTTCTATTAAAGTAATAGAAAATTGTGGGACCCTGGGTGGCTCAGTGTCTGACTCTTGGTTTCAGCTCATGTCATGATCTCACAGATTGTGAGTTCAAACCCCACATTGGGCTCTACGCTAACAGCGAGAAGCCTGCTTGGGATTTTCTCTCTTTCCCTCCCCCTCTGCCCCTCCCTGATTCACTCTCTGTCTCAAATAAATAAATAAACTTTAAAAAAATTTTTTAATAGAAAATTGAGAACAATGGCTCAGTAAGTACAAAACACAAATTTGAGATTTTTATTTCTCCTTTAGGTTTCACACCACTGATCCTGGCAGCAACAGCAGGGCATGTTGGAGTTGTTGAAATCCTTTTGGATAAAGGTGGTGATATAGAAGCGCAATCTGAACGAACAAAGGATACTCCACTTTCATTAGCATGTTCTGGTGGACGTCAGGAGGTGTGTTAATTTTCACTTTATGCTCATATTTTAAATATGCATATACTAAGTGATCTAGCTACATGAATATAACTTGCATGTGTTTTGACATGTTCCATATATAAGTTTAATGGGAGTAGCAAATCACCTTTTATGGAATGTGTTTCTTGCCCTTTAGGCAAAAAAAAATTCTGTTTATCCTTACATTTACTGGGGGCTGAATGAACCATAATCCTAACACATATGAAATGCAAATTCATCACTCAACAATTGATGAATACAAAGAGTAACATTTTAAAAATAAAATAAAGAAAGAGTAACATCTTGTTAGTTTAATTATAAGTTGAACCCTTGTTTATAACTGGATTTCTGGGTTTATATTTTACTTTGTAGGTGGTAGACTTGCTGCTGGCTCGAGGTGCAAATAAAGAACACAGGAATGTGTCTGATTATACACCATTGAGTCTAGCTGCATCTGGAGGATATGTTAATATCATTAAGATTCTGCTTAATGCTGGGGCAGAGATTAATTCAAGGTATCTATCTTCATTTTATTATTTATGATTAGTACATTACTACCTTGGGGTTAAATGTCTTCCTCTATATATCTGGACAGATATCATTTTTAATTAAGATAGTATTAAAGTCAACTCTACTTTAACTAAAAGTTAAAAATTTTTTTAAAGATAGTACTGAAGTTACAAGACCAATAAGTATTCCTATAATGTGCTTATAAGTAATCACAGCTTATTTCAAAGTGCTAACATGGCTATTTTTAAAGAGGTCTTATCTTGGAAAGTACTTCATTATTGTAGTTGGAAGTTTATAACCTCTAAATAGGGATTATGTTTTAAATTGTGAGATTTTCCAGGGTGCCTGTGTGGTTCAGTCAGTTAATCATCTGACTCTCGATCTCAGCTCAGGTCATGATCTCACTCACGGTTCATGAGTTTGAACCCTGCATTGGGTTCTGTACTGATAGCGTGGAACCTCTCTCTCCATATGTCTCTCTCTCTCTCTCTCTCTCTCTCTCTCTCTCTCTCTCTCTTTCTCTCTCTCTCTGTCCCACCTCTGCACTCACTCTCTCTCAAAATAAATAAATAAACAATAAAAAATAACAATGTTTAAATAAATAATAGTGAGATTTTCCTGTTCCTAATTAGTAGTCAATACAAATAAAATTTTTACATTGATGTTAGAAACCTTTCATTTTACTGAATCATTTTCATCTTTTAGATTCTCTATGCTTTTTAAAAATCAATAGGCAACATATTACCTTAATTTTCTAAACACATTTCTCCCTTTAGGACCGGGAGTAAACTGGGTATTTCTCCCCTGATGTTGGCTGCCATGAATGGACACGTTCCTGCAGTGAAACTGCTGCTTGATATGGGTTCAGACATTAATGCCCAAATAGAGACCAATCGGAACACGGCTCTCACTTTGGCCTGTTTTCAAGGCCGAGCAGAAGTTGTGAGTTTGCTTCTGGACCGAAAAGCCAATGTTGAACATAGGGCAAAGGTAAGCATTTTATAACTTGTCAACTACTTCAGGTGTATTTCTAGTGTAAAGAGCATGGCATTTTGGAGAACTGGGCTGGCTCAGTCGGTGGAGTGTTGGACTCTCGATTTTGGAGCTCTGAGTTCAAGCCCCACATTGTGTGTAGAGATTACTTAAAAATAAAATCTTTAAAAAAAATAACATTGCATTTCAACTCAAAGTGAATGTGCTGTTTGACATCCCATGAAGGACCAGGGAACTGTGCTATATACAGTGGTCAATGACACACTATCATCATTCATGACTTTTATTAAGGACAATTAAGAAAGTAGAATCAACACATTTTCCAACTTCAGCCTTGAGTAGCTCTCTATGAATCCTCCAGTTTGCAACTTTTGAATGCAGTAAGATATTTTTGTAGTAAGATTATTTTGTAGAATTCTTTCTTTTTTAAAAGGTAAGTTCTACTCCCAACATTCGGCGTGTACCCACACCCCTGAGAGCAGGAGTTGTATATTCTACCAACTAAGCCAGCCATGTGTCCCATAGAGTTCTTTAGTGTAGATTTTTAAAGAACTCCTTTTATGAAGCATGTGCCTACCCTTGATTAAAAAAAAAAAAAAAAAAAAAAACCAATCAGAAAACTACTGTATAGATTATGAAATAAGATAGCTAAATTCTAATCTGATCAATTTCATGAGTGTCTGGCATTTAGAAAGGAGTTAGTGTATCAGTGTTTTTAATTTCTATGTTTATAATTATTAGGTACTTACAACCCTAGAAAAGCATAGCTTATGTAAAATTTATTGTAATCACATAATGAATGGCCAAGTCTTGTAGTCATTTCAAATTTGAATGGTTAGAATGAAATTCTCCTATTTTCTCTCTGAACTGCATTAGTTATGTTTCTTAAAATTTAATACAACATTTACATTTTTTAATCTATGAAATTAGGAAGTGTAGTTTTCCTCATATTTAAAATAGCACAAAGAAAAATGAACGTTTCCTGTTAGCCAGTTTATCTTTTTGTATTATGCATATTCAATGTGCCCCAATTATCTCTTAGATGTCCTAGAGAAACCCACATTACTTTGGAAATGAGACCAAATTTTCCCACTGAACAATGATGTGGCTTATTTAATTTTCTTTTAATTCATTTTTCATTATCTGTATTCATCATGCAGAGAAGTTATTGTCTCGTGTATAAATTTATAGCAGCATAGAAGTTATAAAATTGTTTTTTTTTTTATATGAGGTGGTATAAGTGAGTTCATTCCAGATGTCTAACTCAATTCAACAATTTTCACTTGTTTAGTGAAATTGAAGACTGAATATTGCTTAGCTCTTTTAGGAGAGAAAATCAGAAATAGAATCCACTTATAAGTCAGTTGTTTTAGTCTGCTAAAATAATTAATTTACCTGCATAAATGTTTGGTTTAAACAGACTGGTCTTACCCCCTTGATGGAAGCTGCTTCTGGAGGATATGCAGAGGTTGGAAGAGTTCTCCTTGATAAAGGAGCAGATGTCAATGCCCCCCCTGTGCCTTCCTCAAGAGATACTGCTCTAACAATAGCAGCAGACAAAGGTCACTACAAATTTTGTGAGCTCCTGATTAACAGGTGGGTAAATTTTATATTTATATATAGAAGTTTTTGTGATTCTTTTTAGTTTTCAGCACCTTTACAGTCAATCAGATTGTTTTACTCCATTGACATTTTAAAGAATGGATTATTTGCATGCTATTTTATAGAAGATAAAGGACAAATAGCAGAAGTGAGGAAATAGAGGAAATAGAAAGTCATCCTCTTTTCATAGGAAACAAGCTATATATACTAAAATTCTTTGGTTTTATAGGGGAGCCCATATTGATGTTCGAAACAAGAAGGGAAACACACCACTTTGGCTGGCATCTAATGGTGGTCACTTTGATGTGGTGCAATTGCTAGTGCAAGCAGGTGCCGATGTGGATGCAGCAGATAACCGGAAGATCACACCTCTTATGTCAGCGTTTCGCAAGGTAAATTAATATGGGGGAAGAAAGCTAAAATGTAATCATTTTAAACTAAATCTAAGTTGAAGCCATGTGAGAAAAATGAATTGCTCTTGGAAAATAGACTGTATTTCCATACATTAATCACTGTTATCTTTCCACTCTCCTTGTGGCCAAATCTAAGAGCTACATGGTAGTTGACTACAAGCAACTTTGTTGTTAAAGCCCTTGGAGTCTTAACTAGTTTTGTCATGTTGTATGCAAAACACGAAACACGAGATTTAAGTATGCAGATGAATGTCTTCTCTACCTAAAAAGGAACAAAAAGGAGTGGTCTCTTTCATAAAAACTTACCATGCCTTGTATATATGTTAAGGCTTGCTTGTACTCTATTTTTAAAAGCTTTCCCACTACAATTATGATAAAATATAAAAACCACTTACCATGGCTTACAAAGCCCTGCAGGATGTCGTTCGTGCCTGCCTCCCTAAGCTAGTCATTTATGCTACCCTTCACCTTTGCTCACTACACTTCAGTGGCTAGCCTCGAATGCACTATCTTTTTAACTGCCAGAGGACCTTTGCTACGAGTTTTCTCTCCCTTGCTCTTCACTGGCTCACTTCTGCTCATCTTTGAGCTCCCATTTTATTTTACTATTTTTTTTTTAAAGCTGCTTTGAGAGAGAGAGAGAGAGAGAGAGTACACGTGCCTGAGCACAAGTAGGGGAAGGGCAGAGAGAGAGAGAGAGGGAGAGAAAGAATCCCAAGCAGGCTCTGTGCTGTTACCACAGAGACCACTGCAGGGCTCGATCTCACAAACCATGAGATCATGACCTGAGAGTTGGAAGCTTAACTGACTGAGCCACCCAGGTGCCCCAGCTCCCATTTTAAATGTCACTCCTTAGAGAGTCGTTCCATAACATTCAATCTGAAAAGGTACTCTTGTTCTTTTTTTATAGTACCCTATTGTTTTCCTTATACCAATTTGTAATTATACATTCAAATATGTATTTACTTTTTTAATGCTTATCTCCCCAATTAGACGGGAAGATCCAGGAAGACCAAGCTTTATGACTATCATTGTTTATACACATTGTTTAGCATAGTGCCTGACACATTAATATGTGTTTAGGCAGTCCCTAAAGAGCTATTGAATGAGAATGTTGTAAGTTTTAAGTCTTAAAAAAAAGTCTTGAGGGTGCCTGGCTGGCTCAGTCAGTGGAACCTTGACTCTTGAATCTAGGGCTATATGTTTGAGCTCCATGTTTGGTGTAGAGATTACTTAAAAAATAAAATCTTTAAAAAAATCTTAAAATATTTTCTAGACTTAATTCTTTGTTCAGTTTTTGCCCTTTTAATTGAGGCATCATTTACATATAATGAAATATGCAAACCAAAGGCACATAGGTTACTGAGTTTTGATAAATGTATACACCTAGGTAACCCACACCCTATAAAGTCATAAAACACTTCTGTAATCCTAGAAAGTTCCATCATTCCCATTCTCAATGAATTTCCTGCACTTGAGGCAATGACTTACCTCATTTTTGTCACCATCAGACTAATTGTGGAAGATGTTTTAGAACTTGGTAGGAAGGAAAACTATGCAAGTTTTGTTACATTGAAGTAGATGATACTTAGAATTTGGACCCAAAACAATGTTTTGCAATGTAGAACATCTCTCTGTTTTAGGACCCATTTCCCTTTTATATAAAGGTTCATTTCACAGTGTCAATTTTTATTAATACATTTATTCTAGGAAACACTTGTTTTCTACAAAAGGTTTTCTATTTTCAGTGGGAAATGCTAAGTTAAATTTAGGAGAAATACCTGGACATGTTTCTATTTTCATAATTTCAACTTTAAGTTTAGTAAACGATCTGGAAGTATCATTACATCTTTTACTCTTAAGTTTTTAAGCATATGGGCAAATTTTCAAGAAATTATTCTGTGCATTTTTTCTTGTACTTCTCACAGGGTCATGTAAAAGTTGTTCAGTATTTGGTAAAGGAAGTCAATCAGTTTCCTTCTGATATCGAATGCATGAGATACATAGCAACAATTACGGATAAGGTAGGTTCACTATACTATCAAAGCACACTTGTGTTCTTTGTGGAATTAGATGCTGAAGTGTGCAGTTAGCAACCTTTGTCCTCTTTGAGATTGATCGCCTCATCTGTCTGTGCTTTAGTTTCTCTGTTTGCAAATGGAGAATGGATATAATAATTTTGAAAAATTATTTTAAGGATTTCTTCCTGTTATAGACTATAATTACAGTGAATGAGGCTAAAGTTTATTACTAGACTGTTAGCCTGATTAGAAAGATTTCTAAGAATACAAACTTTATAAGAAATAGTCCCTTTTTTTCATGAAATATTGATGTATGACTACACTCAAAGAATTGCTTATATTTGGTTCAATGAATTTTCACTTGTTTGGGCTTTCAGCCTTGGACTTCAGTGTGCTCATCAGCTCAAGCTTTATTTGGCCTGTTTATGTTATATGTTCCTCTATTTATATAATTCCATTTTCCACTGTAGGAACTCTTGAAAAAATGTCACCAGTGTGTTGAGACAATTGTGAAGGCTAAAGACCAGCAGGCTGCAGAAGCAAATAAGAATGCAAGTATTCTTTTGAAGGAACTTGATCTGGAAAAGGTGAGTAGAAAAAGTAATTTTTCTTATTAGAAATTGTGGAGGGGTGCCTAGGTGGTTCAGTCAGTTAAGTGTGAGACTCTGGATTTCAGCTCAGGTCATGGTTTCACGGTTTGCAACATCAGTCTCCACACTATCATTTCAGGATTCTCTGTCCTCTCTATCTGGCCCTTCCCCCCCTCTTTCTCAAAATTAAAGGGAAATTGTTGAAAATTTGTTAGAATAAGTTTACCGTCTTTATGACCAATAACCTTAAATAGCTCTTTCAAAAGACATGATTAATATTTTGTCAAATTACCATCAATTTTTTTATTCTGACCTCTTGTTCTTAAAAAATATTTTGAATCATAAAAGTGAGAGACTAGTTTTGAAGCAGATCAGTTTTCCAAATGACATTACTACCTAGGTAGTTTTAGCATTAGTGTGAGAAAAAATTTAGTAAAACATTAGAAACCTTTTGCTAATTATAATATTTATGCTATAAGTGGTTTATTAGAACCTCACTTAAAGAGTAAGTGTCTGAGGGGTCCCTGGGTGGCTCTGTTGGTTAAGCATCTTACTCTTGTCATGGTCATCAGGTTTGTGAGATCAAGCACCTCTCTGCACTATCAGTGCTTGGGATTCTCTGCTCCCTTTCTCTCTCTGCCACTCCCCTGCTCATGATCTCTCTCAAAAATAAATAAATAATACATTTAAAAAAAAAAAAAAGGAGTAAGGGTCTGATATCTTAGGATGTATGGTATAATGGAAAAGGTTTCAAAAACAAGATTGCTTGTCTGAGGTTCAGTCTGCTTACCTGGAAAATGAGGGTGTCACTGTTCAATGCTTAAATTGCATTAAAAGAACAAATAACATGATCGATTAGAGTTATTTTAGGAATGCAAGAGATAGCGTAACATGAAGATGTTTTGTTGATAATTAAAAGAAAAAAATGCGATTATTTTGAGAGATGCTAAAATTTTGAAACCAATTCTTAGTTTAAAACAAAAAACAAACAAAAAAACTTTATAAGAGCAGAATAAGATGTTGCTTACAAATCAATGAGAAAAACATAACTTGCCCAGAATAAAAAATGATCATGTGAATGGGTAATTTACAGAAAAAGAAATAGAAATGTTCAATAATTTTTTTTTTACCAGATTGACAAAGCTTAAACTTCAAAGATTTGGTTATAACTACTGATGGCAAGGGTGTGGAGAGATTAGCACTCTAATGAATGATTTTTGATGTCTGGTGTAAATTACTGTAACTATTAGTGGAAATACTTTCACAAATAAACTAAAAGGGTGGTTACCCTTATCCAACTATTCCACTTCCAGAAATTTAGCCTCAGGTAAATAATTAGATAAAGGCTCAAAGATGTGAACTTACAAGGACATTCATTGCTGATAATAGGGGGAAATATGTAAACCTTATATATAGTCTTATCATTAGGGAATTAAATAAATTTTAGTACCTCCATGATAAACTTGATTACAGTTAAAATCAGAAGGGGGCAAAAGTTATATTCATTTTATGTATTTTTTTGTTTTTCTAATTTATATCCAAGTTAGTTAGCATATAGTGCAACAATGATTTCAAGAGTAGATTCCTTAATGCCCCCTTACCCATTAAGCCCATCCGCCCCCCCACAATCACTCTAGTAACCCTCTGTTTGTTCTCCAGGTTTATGAGTCTCATGTTTTTGTCCCCCTCCCTATTTTAATATTATTTTTGCTTCCCTTCCCTTATGTTAATCTGTTTTGTATCTTTATGTCCTCATATGAGTGGTCGTATGATATTAGTCTTTCTCTGTCTAATTTCGCTTAGCCTGATACCCTCTAGTTCCATCCACGTAGTTGCAAATGGTAAGATTTCAGTAATGCTCTATTATATGTATATACTACATCTTCTTTATCCATTCAGTCGTCAATGGACATTTATTTGGGCTCTTTCCATACTTTCGCTATTGTCAATAGCACTGCTATAAACATTGAGGTGCATGTGTCCATTAGAAACAGCACACCTGTATCCCTTGGATAAATACCTTGTAGTGCAATTGCTGGGCTGTACGGTAGTTCTATTTTTAATTTTTTGAGGAATCTCCGTACTGTTTTCCAGAATGGCTGCACCAGTTTGCATTCCCAACAGCAGTGCAAAAGAGATCCTCTTTCTCCACATCTTCGCCAGCATCTGTTGCCTGAAAAGTTATATTCATTTTAAAATAAAGTGAAGTTCATAGTTAGATGACTACTAAGGCACCTTTCATGTCTGTAATGTTGATTTTTGTGTAACTACCCAAGGATTGGCCAGCAGTTGGCTAATTGGCTAAACAGTTAGCCAGTTCGTTCTTAGGCCAACAGAGTGAGGAAATTCAGTATTTAGCTAAATGTTCGATGTCTTCTTTCAATCCTTTCTCATTTACGTAGGATATTGGCAAATTTCTTTTATGAAATGACAAATAGTAAATATTTTAGGTTTGGCAGGCCATATGGTGTCTGTCATACGTCCTTATCTCTACTGTTGGAGCACAAAAGCAGCCATAGGCAATAGGTAAATGAACGAGCATGGCTGTGTTCCAACAGAGCTTTATTTATGAACACTGGAATTTGAATTTCGTATAATTTTCAGGGCACTTGGGTGGCTCAGTCGGTTAAGCATAGACTTCAGCTCAGGTCATGATCTTACGGTCTGTGAATTCGAGCCCCACGTGGGGCTCTGTGCTGACAGCTCAAAGCCTGGAGCCTGCCTCAAAGTCTTGTGTCCTCTTCCCCTCCCCCTCTTGTGCTCTGTCTCTCTCAGTCTCTCAATAAATGTTTAAAAAATAATAAATGAATAAGTGAATAAATGTTTAAAAAATGAAAAATAAATAAAAAGGTTTGAATTGTGTATGATTTTCAAGTGTCACAAAGTAGTCTTTTTATTTTTTCAACCATTTAAAATGTCAAAGCCAGTCTTCTCTTTCAGGCCATCAAACACAGCAGGCTGGATTTGGTATTCAGGCCATAGTTTGCCAACCTCTGATTTAGATAAATAAAAATTTCAAAGAATAACCAATTTATGGGGCGCCTGGTTGGCTCAGTTGATTAAGCATCCAACTTTGGTTTAGGTTATGATCTCATGGTTTGTGGGTTCGAGCCCGGCGTTGGGCTCCGTGTTTGACAGCTCAGGGCCTGGAGCCTGCTTCCGATTCTGTGTCTCCCACTCTCTCTGCCCCTCCCCCACTCGTACTCTGTTTCTGCCTCAATAATAAATAAACATTTAAAAAAATTTTTTAAAGAATAATCAATTTATGCCTCAAAATAATACGTTACAGTTTTGAGGAAAATGCTTTTCTTGATTACCATAGAAGGATGACTAGCTTGATGTGTTTTCTACTTGTTTCAAACTCTCATCATGATGGTAGGCAACTTACTACCATGTTTTCCTTTCTGAAAAAAAAATGACATTTTCTAGTACTAACCACAGCAAAATCTAAAAGTAATCAGAATTCTGTATGTGCTTTAAAAAAATTCTATAAAGTAGAAAAATAATTTTTACAATAGCTTCTGGCTTAAAATAAATAAATAAAGTATACAATTCAGTGGCTTTTAGCATATTCAGCATGCGCATTTATCACCACAGCCAATTTTAGAATATTTTTACTGTCCTGGAAAGAAACCCTACACCCTTTAAGTGTCACTCCCTTTATTCAATCCCTCCATCCTAGGTAATCACTAATCTGCTTTTTGTCCTTGTGGATTTGCCTATTCTGGACATTACATATAAATGAAATCATACAGTATTTGTTCCTTTGTGACTGGCTTCTTTCACTTCATAGTCGTTTCAAGGTTAAACCATGTTGTCACATATATCAACATTTAATTTCTTTTTATTCCTAAATATCCCATCTCTCTCTCTCTCTCTCTCTCTCTCTTTCTCTCTCTTTTTCTCTCTCTCTCTCTCTCTCTCTCTCACACACACACACACACACACACTTATTCATTCATTAAATGATGGATATTCAGCTTGTTTCTACTTCATAGGTATGTAAGTTTTTCTTTTTCTTTTTTTTGTTAATATGGACCACTTCCTGAGTTTGCATGCTATCCTTGTACTCATCTTCTCCATATTGTTAGAGAGTTTTTAGTATGTTCTACCAAAGCGAGCACAGTGTACCAGCTTTGAGTATAGCCATCTAATGGGTATGGAGTAGATACCTTATTGTGATTTTGATTTGCTTTTCCTTGACATCTAGTAGATACTGAGTATCTGTCTTTATATGTTTTGGCTACTCATATATGTTCTTTGAGGAAATGTCTGTTCAGACACTTTGAGTATTTTTTAATTGAGTTATATTTGTCTTTTCATTATTATATCATAAGAGTTCTTTATTCTCGATACAAATCCCTTACCAGATGCATTATTTGCGAAAAAATTTTTTCCCATTTTATGGGTTGTATTTTTACATTGTTGATGGTTCCTTTGAAGCATAAAAACTTTTAACTTGGTTGATGTCTAGTTTATGTTTTTCTTTTGGCGCTTTTATAAATGTGTTTTGAGATTGACATCCATGGGAAGCCTCATGTATAAGGCTTAAGCCTTTAAGCATAAGCAAAAATACCCATTCTTTATTTTATTTTATTTTATTTTAATATTCATTTCTTTATTTTGAGAGAGAGAGAGAGAAAGAGCTTGAGCCAGGGAAGGGCAGAAAGAGAGGGGGAGACAGAATCCCAAGCAGGCCCTGTGCTGTCAGCATGAGCCCAGACACAGGGGTTTAAACTGCGAACTGTGAGATCACGACCTGAGCTGAAATCAAGAGTTGGACGCTTAACCAACTGAGCCACCCAGGCTCCCACCCATTCTTTATTTTAAATAATGTGTTGTTGGTGAAATGATATACCTGCACTTAATTTTCAGTCAAGAGAGGAGAGCAGAAAGCAGGCTCTTGCAGCTAAAAGAGAAAAAAGGAAAGAAAAGAGAAAAAAGAAAAAAGAAGAGCAGAAAAGGAAGCAGGAAGAAGATGAGGAAAACAAACCTAAGGAGAATTCAGAACTACCAGAGGATGAAGATGAAGAAGAGAATGATGAAGATGGTAAGAAATGACTCTTTCAAATTAGTGATGAAATTTTGTTTATCAAGTTCATTTTGAGTACTTTTTACTTGAATTAATTCTAGTTATATATTCAGTACTTTCATCTGAAATTGACAATTGGCTTTCATAGTAGATATTTCTAAATAAAGTGATAGAAACGGAAAGGGAAAAGGCAAGCACGTAATTTGACGTCCAGTTGTAATTTAACTCCCCTTGTAAACTATCGTGTATGTCCTAAGTGTGATACAATAAAGAGATTTGCCAGCTTCTGTCCAGCTTCTTCCCTATACTTTCCTCCTCCATTTGAAAACTGGGGACAGATCCAGTTCCTCAATAAATTTTGAGCTGAGATTCGGGCTCAGAGCTATACAGGTTCATTATTCTCAGAGTTGTTTTTTGTACATTCTAGCAGTGTTTGTAATAGGCAAAAATTATTCTTGGTTTGAATTCTAACTCTCAAAAAGTATCTGAAAATTTCCCTGAATTTAGTATTTTTATTTCAATTCCAGTTTGTTAACATATACAGTGTAATATTAGTTTCAGATATACAGTTTAGTGATTGAACACTTCCACACATTATCTGGGGTTCATCACAACAAGTGCACTCTTTAACCCCCATCACCCATTTAACACATCCCCTCACCCACTTCCCCTCTGGTCACCATCCCTTTGTTCTCTAGAGTTAAGAGTCTGTTTCTTGGTTTGCCTGTCTTTTTTTCCCTATGCTCATTTGTTTTGTTTCTTAAATTCCACCTATGAGTGAAATCATATGGTGTTCGTGTTTCTCTGACTTATTTTGCTTAGCATAATACTCTCTAGCTACTAATTCAAAGGGATCCATGCACCGCAGTGTTTAGAGCAGCATTATCTACAATAGTCAGACTGAAAATTCCATGAATTCAAACTATATTGTGATTTTTAGTTAACTCATGAGACTAGCACCTCAGATCTTAAGAATGTTATGATATAAGGGGCACCTGGCTGGCTCAGTCGAAAGAGCATGCAACTCTTGATCTCATTGCTTATGAGTTCGAGCCCCATGTTGGGTGTAGAGATTACTTAAATAAATAAATAAAAACTTAAAATAAAAAGAATGTTATAGTGTGAATGTTTTATACCAAGTTACACATCAGAATATGATATAGTATATTTGTTCTAACAACAATAAAGATTTCTTTATTTACTAGTGAATACCGATGAAAGGAAAGTATGACTTAAGGAACTGAATTACTCTGAATTATTATGTGTATCTTGTCACAACTTGTTTTGACATATGTGGCTCTCGGCGTGATTTTTATCCTTTTCCTAATTTCAGTGGAGCAAGAAGTTCCCATAGACCCTCCTAGTGCGACCACCACCACCACCATTGGAATCTCTGCAACATCTGCAACATTTACAAACGTGTTTGGGAAAAAAAGGGCCAACGTGGTCACAACCCCCAGCACCAATCGGAAAAATAAGAAGAACAAAACAAAGGAGACCCCGCCCACTGCACATTTAATTTTACCAGAACAACACATATCCTTAGCACAGCAGAAAGCTGATAAAAATAAAATAAACGGAGAACCCAGAGGTGGTGGTACAGGTGGGAATAGTGACTCCGACAACTTGGACAGCACAGACTGCAACAGTGAGAGTAGCAGCGGTGGTAAAAGCCAAGAGTTCAATTTCACCATGGATGTGAATTCCTCCAGTGATAGGAGATACCCGTCACTGCTTCTCCATTCCCAGGAAGAAAAGACAACTAATGCCGCTTCCAAAACTCAAACACGGTAATTTTTCTGATTTGTTCACTCTCTTTCCACCTTTCCTTTCTCATGCCTGGCACAAGAATTTGAAGTACATTTTTTTTTTAGCACAAATTACGTTTAACAATGTAGGGCTACCACATCATCTGTCTGCAGTATTCAAACTGAAATTCACTGACATCCTAATTACATGCACGTTGCAAAGTGAGATTTTTAGAGATTTTTATGATTCAATTTTGAAGCTGAAAATACTAGCATACCTTGATTTTGTTTTAACTGTGTCATTTTTATTGATTCTAGTCCAACTTTGGGCTTCTCGGTCCATTTTAATACTAAAGTAGATGATGAACTCTGTGCTGTTTCTGCCTTTATGAATTGTTGATAATTTGACATGCCAAATTTTAATTCAAATATTTCGGTATAACTTTGTCTATAAATGAATAGTCTCTTGAGTTTCTGTCTTAAAATGTGTGTTATTGGACTTGATAATTTCTTCTCAGACCTGAAGGTGAAACAAATACTAATTCCTTATCAACAAGCTACAAGTCAGTGCCATTGCCATTAAGTTCTCCTAACATAAAGCTGAATCTGACTAGCCCCAAAAGGGGACAGAAAAGAGAAGAAGGGTGGAAAGAAGTTGTACGAAGGTAAGTAGAATTAGTCTTATCTTTTTAACTGTCATAGACCATGCAGGTTCTATCCAATGAGGTAGTTACCCAGTTCATTAATGTATAATTTGAATGTGGTTATTATTTGTGCCACACTAAATCCAGAGTAGGCTAAAGTAAAATGAGAAGCGATATGTAAATTTTGCATGTATATTTTATATGACACAACAAATGTTGGTTTTACTGTGACAAAAAATGTCTTATTAAAAGATAACATTTACAGACATTTCCAGACACACCATACAAACTGTTCACAAACTTCTTAAAAGGAAGATTCTACACTTGACAGGAAAGTCACAATGTTATTAGTTAGGACTATGATGTTTGTTTAATGGTTCCATTTTGGTTCCAACAATCAAGCTTATCTATATACAGTGTTTAAATAAAGTTAGACTTTGTTAGAGAACAACATATCCTAAAGAACTGTTTAGCTACTATTAACTAGTGCAGTTGCTATCCCCATAAGGGAAGAAAGGAGCCCATAATTTTAATATAAAACTACCTTCACCCTCAGAAAAGAGAGAAAGAAGAAGAAAGAAAAGTACAGTAAAACCTTGGTTTGAGAGCATAATTCATCCCAGAAACATGCTTGTAATCCAAAGCACTTGTATATCAAAGCAAATTTCAAGAACCATTGGCTCAGTTGTGATCATGTGATATTTGGCATCACAAACTACTCGTATGACAACATCTCTCGTACATGAAGTTGAAATTTATTAGAAATGTTTACTCATCTTGCAGAACACTCGCAGAACAAGTTACTCGCAATCCATGATTTTACTGTACCTTCAGTCACAGTGTTTATATTTAAACCAGAATGGGAGAAATAAATACAAGCAGATAGGCCACTGCTTTCAAATGTTTTATACAATCCAGATGATACTTTTAGCCTCTGTTCGTACTTTACAACAGGGAATCAAGACAAGATGCAGATATGCTAATGTATATTACATCATATTAAATCACCAAAGGACTGAAATGTTTGGGCTTTTATTCTGTATTGTTTCTAAAGTTTGTTTCCATTTTGCAAACAGAAAGAAGTCTTGACAGAGTAGGAGGAATGATACACACTTGATGATCAGATTGATTTAAATGTTACTCAAGGCATATAGCCCAGTCTATGCTCTAGTTTTCAAAATATCTGAATATATTCTTCCCAGCATTAAGATGATAAATTTTGATCATGAAGAGTATTTTAAGGGCTGCCATTGATATTCTTTTAGACAGAATAATTTAAGTTTGAATGTCCTTCCCTAAAAAGGGGAATCCTGGGGCCCAGCATTGAGCACTTGAAAATAATGGGTGTCACTCTCATCTGGTTCTGCTTTACTTAAGAAGTGCTTCTGCCAGCAAATACTGGGTTTCTTTGATAGTCCTTAGGGAGCCAGGCCATCTTATTAGATCCCAAGATGAGCCTCTGGTGATCTCTCGGCTCTGTTCAGCTTACATGTAAGTGGAAGTCCCAGATTCCACTTGTGAGCTGCTTTTTATGTAGTTCAAATATGAACTGCATTTATGCTTGTTATTGCTAAGTATAAATTACTGATATTGATAAGCTGGCCTCTATTACTTGGTATGAAGTTTAATAGTATGTTATGCATTGTTTTGATTTAGAAAAAGTCAGTACCTATGGTCATTGCTGTTTAGTTGACCTGTGATGTTTTAGGCAGATTTGAATGCTTAGATCATGAGTTATATAAAATATAATTTTGTTTTAAATGAAAAAGTAATATTTACATTCACTAAATTCAGTATGAGAGGGAGTCAGTTTCTAAGACAAAAACTTATAGTAATTTCCTCTTTAAGATTTGAGACATAGTATTCTACGTGAACATACTGGCTGAGACATCTTTTTAAGTAAAGACATTTGTTTTCATAAGCTCATGTGTAGTCTTCATTTTATAGGTCAAAGAAATTGTCTGTTCCAGCTTCCGTGGTTTCCAGGATAATGGGAAGAGGAGGATGCAACATCACTGCAATCCAAGATGTTACTGGTGCCCACATTGATGTGGATAAACAAAAAGATAAGAATGGCGAGAGAATGATCACAATAAGGTAATTGTGAAAAATGCATATTACTAGTTCTGTATGGAAATTAAGTGTTTTTATTTTTATTTTTATTTTTTT
>CM053572.1:29240525-29328325 GCA_028646485.1 Cryptoprocta ferox
TCTTTCCCCGTTTCTCTACCCTTGGCTTATCCCCACCCTCATTTCGCCCTGCTGGCTGCTCAAACTATGCAACAGATTCGGCATCCTCGCTTACCCATGGCCCAATTTGGAGGAACATTTTCACCCTCTCCTAACACTTGGGGACCATTCCCAGTGAGACCTGTGAACCCTGGCAACACAAACAGCTCTCCAAAGCATAATAATGCAGGTCGTGTACCGAACCAGAACGGGACTGTCTTACCCTCGGAGTCTGCAGGACTAGCTACTGCCAGTTGTCCTATCACTGTCTCTTCCGTAGTTGCTGCCAGCCAGCAGCTGTGTGTGACTAGTACCCGGACTCCTTCCTCAGTCAGAAAGCAGTTGTTTGCCTGTGTGCCTAAAACGAGCCCTCCAGCAACAGTGATCTCTTCTGTGACGAGCACTTGTAGTTCCCTGCCTTCTGTTTCCTCTGCCCCTGTCCCCAGTGGGCAGGTTCCCACCACCTTTCTGCCTGCAAGTACTCCTCAAGCACAGCTTTCTTCACAAAAGATGGAGCCTTTCCCTGCCATGCCACCCCCCAAAGAGAAAGCGTCCACACAGGAGCAGCCCATGGCCAATTTGTGCACCCCATCTTCGACTGCAAATAGTTGCAGTAGTTCTGCCAGCAACACCCCAGGAGCTCCAGAAACTCACCCAGCCAGTAGCCCCGCTCCTCCCTCCACTACCACGCAGGAGGAGGCACAGCCATCCAGTGGATCTGACTTAAGTCCTATGTCAATGCCTTTCGCATCCAACTCAGAACCTGCTCCATTGACTTTGGCATCACCCAGATTGGTTGCTGCTGATAATCAGGACACCAATAACTTACCTCAGTTAGCTGTACCAGCACCTCGAGTTTCTCATCGAATGCAGCCCAGAGGTTCTTTTTACTCAGTGGTACCAAATGCAACTATACACCAGGATCCCCAGTCTATTTTTGTTACAAACCCGGTTCCTTTGACACCACCTCAAGGCCCACCAGCTGCAGTGCAGCTTTCTTCCGCCATGAACATTATGAATGGCTCTCAGATGCACATTAACCCAGCAAATAAATCCTTGCCACCTACATTCGGCCCGGCCACTCTTTTCAATCACTTCAGTAGTCTTTTTGATAGCAGTCAGGTGCCCGCTAACCAGGGTTGGGGAGACGGTCCACTGTCCTCACGAGTTGCTGCAGATGCCTCTTTCACTGTTCAGTCAGCATTCCTGGGTAACTCTGTACTTGGACACTTGGAAAATGTGCACCCTGACAACTCCAAGGCACCTGGCTTCAGACCACCTTCCCAGCGAGTTTCTACTAGTCCAGTTGGTAAGTATTTATAACTATTACTGCGGTTCAGTATGGGGCTCTTCAGCATAATTGAATCCTCCAAGATAATAAAGCAATTATTTTGTACATCATATTACCTGATCTTAAAGAAATAAGACTGGGGCGCCTGGGTAGCTCAGTTGGTTGGGCCTCTGACTTCGGCTCAGGTCATGATCTCACGGTTTGTGGGTTTGAGCCCCGCTTCGGGCTCTGGGCTGACGGCTCAGAGCCTGGAGCCTGCTTCGGATTCTGTGTCTCCCTCAGTGGTAGAGCATTTGACTGCAGATTCTTTGTCTCCCTCTCTCTCCATCCCTCCACTGTTCATGCTCTGTCTCTCTCACTCTCTCAAAAATAAATAAGCATTAAAATTTAAAAAAAATAAGACTGTGTCAGGGTGCCTGGGTGGCTCAGTCGGTTAAGCCTCCGACTTCAGCTCAGGTTGTGATCTCACAGTTTGTGAATTTGAGCCCCATATTGGGTTCTGTGCTCATAACGTGGAGCCTGGAGCCTGCTTCCAGTTCTGCGTCTCCCTCTCTCTCTGCCCCTGTGTGCCTCCCCTTCTCATGCTCTCTCTCTTTCTCTCTCAAAAATAAATAAACATTTAAAAGGAAAAAAAAGATGGTGTCATAAATACCAAAGACCCTTTAATGATTGCCGTTTGTGGGGCCAGCAATCCAGCTGTAGATAAATCACTCACATAAAATAAGCTGCTTTATATGGTCTGTTTGATGCTTCTGTCCCTCACAGCAAGGAGGTTATACCTTATATCAGTCCATTTTCTAAGAATTGATATGATGATACTAATAAAAAGGGACTCATAGGATTTTGAGGATTCCAAATTTATAGACTTTTTAAAAATCATTGTGAATGTTTGCATTTCTCAGATTTAAAAAGTTTGTGTTACAGAGATGTTTAGGTACCTGTCCATAATCTACATTATTCTTTGAAATATTCTACAATATTTCAGTCTTGGCTGTTCAGGCGGAATATTAATATTATTGTTAGAGATCCAGTCATTTGTCGGCTTCTACTGGAAAAAGACCAACTTAGATTCAGCTCTTTGGTTTCTCGAAATCACAAGTTAGCTGCTGAAGCGTTATAAGAAAGATATATATAGATATGAGTCTAGTGTTGACTTGGAGATATTTAGAAAACCAGTCTTTTTTCCAGAATCTGAGAGCCAAATTTGAGTCTAATCTGCGCTATTCTGAAAAACAAATTAGAAATTGCAGGTGACACAGAATGGCATAAAAAGCTCTGTTGCCTCTTAGCATTTTTCTTACGGTTAGAAAACTGTCTTTCGTAGCTCATCCTTCCTTGTTCATTATAAACTGATGTATGGTGTTTAAAATTTGGGAGTTTATGGATATGGTATAGACTTAATTTTCATTTCAGGTATGCTTTTATTTACTTGTCTTTTCAGGAAAACAGCTGTTTTCTCATCTTTCTTTTTTTTAATATTATTTATTTTTGAGAGAGAGAGAGAGAGAGAGAGAGATAGCGCATGAGCGGGGGATGGGCAGAGAGAGAGGGTGACACAGAATCTGAAGCAGACTCCAGGATCCGAGCTGTCAGCACAGAGCCCTACGCAGGGCTCAAACCCACAAACCGTGGGATCATGATCTGAGCTGAGGTCGAACACTTCACCAACTGAGCCACCCAGGTACTCTCTATCATCTTTCAAGTAAATATATATAAGCTTACATAAGATCAACTATGATCCAGATGTTCTCTAGGATTCTTTTTCTTCATTTTTTATTTTTTTCTATAACTAGGTATTTGTTTTCACTTTTTATTTGGAGGAAACTAATAATAGAGATTTTCAAAGGCCACAGGATGAAAGAACTCATTGCCAATGTTCAGGCAATCAGTGTAGAAAGCATTTATCTTTGACTTGACTGGCATTAACATGTATATTCCGAGTTCTTTAGTCAGTTTGACTTTAGAACTCTCATATTCTCATGTTTGAGTTCTTTGCATTCCACATACTACCTCCCAGAAGATGTACAGATTATGAGTTTCTAGGAAAAAGAAAAAAAATCAAGGAAATCAGCCATCTCGTTTGGTAGAAAATAATGTTTGGGGACCTTATTTAGATCTAAAACATCAAATTATTTATTGCTAATAAGATTTTTTTTTTACATTTTTTATTTATTTATGAGAGACTGAGAAAGAGCACGAGCATGGAAGGGCAGAGGAGGCTCCAGGCTCTGAGCTGTCAGCACAGAGCCCAGTGTGGGGCTCAAATCCACAAACTGTGAGATCATGACCTGAGCCAAAGTCGGACACTTAACCGACTTAGCCACCCAGGTGTCCCAGCTTGGCCTTATATCTTAACTGCCTGTATGATTTCTTTTGTGATCCTTTTGTTTCACGGATATAGTTTAATACTGAAGAAAATAGTGAAAGATGTGGAGAAATTGGAAACCTCA
This sequence comes from Cryptoprocta ferox, assembly GCA_028646485.1. NCBI lineage: Eukaryota > Metazoa > Chordata > Mammalia > Carnivora > Eupleridae > Cryptoprocta > Cryptoprocta ferox. The sequence goes on from CM053572.1 coordinate 29,244,285, forward strand.
AATGCTGACAGTAGAAATTCAAAGTGATATAGCAACTTGAAAAAAGGTTTTTGATAGTTCCTCAAAAAGTTACAAGAGTACCATACAATCCATTAATTCCACTCTTAGGTATCCCCAAGAGAAAACGTATCTACACAAAAAACTGGTACAGAAATGTTCATCGCAACATAATAGCCCAAAATTGGAAACAGCCCACCGTCCATCAACTGATAAATACTAAACAAAACGTAGTGTATTGATATAATGGAATTATTATTCCACAGTAAAAAAAAAATGAAGTACTGATGCATGCTACAGCATAGATGAACATTGAAAACCTGATGCTACGTGAAAAAAGCTAGTCACAAAGAGATCACATACTGTATAATTCTATTTAAATGAAATTTCCAGAATAGATAAATCTATAGTGGTTGCTTAGAGGTGGGGTTATGGAGTAAAGGAGGATGGGGAGTTACAGGTAATGGGTCCAGCGTTTCTTTTAGGGAAGACAAAACTGTTGCAAAATTGATTGTGGTGATGGTTGTATGACTCTGTGAATGTGCTAAAAGCCTTTGTACCATATACTTTAAATTGATGAAGAACTGCTTGAGAGAAGTTTTGACCGCTCTTTATGTTGATCTTAACTATTTTCTCCTGAAATGAGCACGTATAAATCCTTTCCCAGACCCTTGTTCCCTTTCCCTAATGCATTCTCCAGAAACAGCAGTGGCATTTGAGAAGACCGCTAAATTCAGATTTACACAAACTAGACAGAAACTTTGATATCGTTGGCAACTGTTGACTTTTTTATCAGATGGAATACTTAAACTATCTTTAATAGTATGCTTTTCCTCATTAGGAAGGAAACTTTGGTAGATTGTGTTATCATCTTCCATAGGAGACAACTGTATTTATGTAGATGAATAGCTGTACTTTGAGATTTTCCACAAAAGGGAAAGGAGAAGTTATTGATGGGCACTACTTAGTCACAGCATGCTCTCATTTCATGTCCCCTCTAGTGAAAGCTTTGAGAGTTATCTAGAACATTATTCTAGGTGACTGCCATTTAAAAAAAATTTTTTTTTAATGTTTATTTCCGTTGAGAGAGTGAATGAGCAGGGGAGGGGTGGAGAGGGAGGGGGAGAGAAAATCCCAAGCAGGCTCTGTGCTGACAGCTCAGAGCCCAACTCAGGGCTCAGTCTCACACCTGAGATCATGACCTGACCAGAAATCAAGAGCCAGATGCTTAACCATCTGAGCCTCCCAGGAACCCCCAAGTGATTGCCATTTTTTTTTTAATGTTTGTTTATTTATTTTGAGAGAGAGAGCTCAAGCAGGAGAGGCAGAGAGAAAGGGAGAGAGAGAATCCCAAGCAAGTTCACTCTCTTTTTCTCTCTGTGCCTCCACCCCCACCTCCCCACCCACTCTCTCTCAAAACAACAACAACAAAAACATTGCCTTCTTCGATATTTAGTGCTCTTTAGTGATATTCTTCTGTACTACAAGAAAAAAGTGGGCTTGGGCCATAATACAGTGTCACATAAATGGATTACTTTTGCTGTGATCTACAAAAATAAACTGTATGCTTTCTTCTTTTTTAGAAAGGAATTAAGTAAACTTAGAGCTTTCCATATTAAAGCCTTGGCTAATTTGATGTCTGGGCCTATTTTATTTTCAGGCTTACCATCCATTGACCCATCCGGCAGCTCCCCATCTTCTTCTTCTGCTCCCCTGACGAGTTTTTCCAGCATACCAGGAACACGGGTTTTCCTGCAAGGCCCAGCTCCTGTTGGGACTCCGAGTTTCAACAGACAACATTTTTCTCCCCATCCTTGGACAAGCGCCTCAAACTCATGTAGGAATCCTGGAGGAACTCTTCCCAAAGAGTCTTGAATAAGTTATTAAACCATTTGTCTCAGGGAACTCTGCATAGTAACTTCAGTAAACTAAAGTTTAGTAAACTAAAGTAAATGGTATGATGCATGCAGATACCAAAGGTTTGTACTGCAGTCGTATCAAAAATTATGTCATTTGTAGGATGAGAAAACTTGAGAAGGGTCAAGGATCAAGAAAAAAGAGGTACTACAGGTAGTTTTATAAAAGGACCCTTTGAGGGTAGTATGGCAAAAGAATTTAAGTCTGAAAAGAAGTCAATTCATGTATCTAGTCAGTTTGGTATGATTTCGTAACTTTTACTTTTAGGAAGCCATAGGATAGTGCCATTTATAAGTGAAAGTATTCCTTTGTTCTTATTTCAACATTTAGAACAGATGAAGTTCTAACAGTACTTGAACAGGATTCAATTTTTTTTTTTTTTTTAATGAGCATCGTGACATAGTCAATGAGTATTGGCCCTTTTTGACAAGGAAAATTACCAACATGACTTGAGAATCCCAGTAAGAAACAAAGCCATGAATTCAATCCAAGATATTTGCTAACATTTAACCTTTCTTCCTTATGGAGAAAAAGGGTTGTGGAAAGAGAAAAAAAAACAGCCAAGTATAGAGGGCTACCGGCTCTTTTCCATACAATATGCTAGTTACTGTACAAACATTGCCACATTTAAGTTGATTTACAATATATGTTTTGAGAAGATTATTTAGAACTAGGATAAGAATTAATATGGTCTTCTTTCTAGCTTTGTTCATCGACCTAGGAAAAATTTTTAGACTCTTTGTTTATGTTCACTATAGACAGAAGTAGCACAATATTCATACAACTTACATATTTTCATTTGAATGATCTTATAAAATGAAATTTTTCTTTACAGAACCTGTGTTGTGATCTTTCCAACAAGGTTTCTCATATTCTTATAATTAGTTTTTAATGTAATAAAACAATAGAGAAATATTTTGCCACCAGGTGACTCTCCTATTCCATCTGTTTCTTCGGGATCATCTTCACCTCTTTCAGCCACCTCTGCCCCACCTACACTGGGCCAACCAAAAGGAGGCAGTGCCAGTCAAGATCGAAAGATACCTCCCCCCATTGGAACAGAGAGACTAGCCCGGATTCGGCAAGGAGGGTCTGTCACACAAGCCCCTGTGGGGACCAGTTTTGTCGCTCCTGTTGGACACAGTGGAATCTGGTCATTTGGTGTCAACGCTATGTCAGGTATAGTTACCTTGCCCTCTGTCTGGAGGGATATCTCAAGTAAGTTGTGCAATTTTGCCCTTAAAACGTAGTTCCTGAAAACAAAACAGCTTAATTCCTACACTTAATGATCAGTAGGGGTATGTACACCTTTGAAGAATTCAATCCAGTCTCAGAGTTTGGAATGTTAGTTTCCTTTATACATAATAATGTAATATATACAATAATAATTATAGATTAGGCATAAAGGATTCAATGCATATTTCCTTTCCCTCTTAAGCTTTCCAGTACAGAATGGGATAATCATTTGAGTTCTTCCAGAGAGCATTTACTCTTTTGAAGGACTAGGTAGAGTATTTGGGGTGTTCAAAGGACTTCATCCAATTTTCCAGGAATTGGTTTTTGTTTTTTTTTTTTTTGGCTTGCAAAGATTGTCATGAACATGAACTGAGCTCCTCATAGGAATGCGTTTGATAAAATTTAGTCTGAAAAAAGATTAAGTAGTAATATTTTGTCATTTTACCCAAATAAATATCAAACCCTGTCCTCAATTCTTCTTTCCAGAAGGCTTATCAGGTTGGTCACAGTCTGTGATAGGGAACCATCCAATGCATCAACAGTTATCAGACCCAAGCACATTCTCCCAGCATCAACCAATGGAGAGAGATGATTCTGGAATGGTAGCCCCCTCTAACATTTTTCATCAACCTATGGCAAGCAGTTTTCTGGATTTTTCTAAAGTGAGTCAACAAACATCACTGTAACTTGTTTAACACTTTGCCAGCCAATGTTAAGGAATCGTTCGTATTGAAATAATTCTCCCTTTCGGTGTAATGAGTTTGTTTCCATGACTTAGCCCGATCTTTTGCCCAATTTCAAAAGTAAGTTATGTTGGCAACAGTAGTTTGTCCTCAAACTATGCTGAGGATGCTTCCATCCTCTCCTAAAACCTGAGACATTTAGACTTCGCAGCTTTGGGTTTTGCTGCCACAGCTTTGAGAGAGGTCTCTGCCCCTCTAAAAAGTTGGCTGTGAGCTCCCCAATGCCCTGTGGTCTGCTCTCAGCTTTCTGACTGCCACAAAGCCAGACTATGGCTGTAGGCAATCAAGTAGAGTTTCTCTCTTCTTCTTAGCGTAGGCTCATTGGTGAAACTAAAATATGGGAAAGTTGAGGGTATTATATGTGTTCGTCAAAGTTGGGAAATTTCCTGATGATTTGATATGGATTTCTTTGGTTCGGGTTTTTTCCTTATTGTTGATAAGTGTTGCTGGAAAATTCAGGTTATCACTTTTGATTTCTCAATACTGTATGCTGCTGTATTTAAAGGATCCTGTGGAGTTCTATGGATGAAGGGAAATTAGAGAAAACTAAGCTGATATTATGGAATCATCATTTATAATCACTTCAGGATTAAACCTTTCTTTCTGCTATCATAGGGTCTGCCAATTTCCATGTATGGAGGCACCATAATACCCTCTCATCCTCAGCTTGCTGATGTTCCGGGAGGACCCTTGTTTAACGGACTTCACAACCCAGATCCTGCTTGGAACCCTATGATAAAAGTTATTCAAAATTCAACTGAATGCACTGATGCCCAGCAGGTAAAATGGACTTAATGCTCTTTTATTTTATCACGTCATTCTTTCAGTTCTTTGGGTAATACAAATTCTGAATATCAAAAGTCGTGACATCTGACCACCTTCATCTGAATTAATATTTTTGATATCCATATGATGCTACTAAACATTTTATCTCATGTATGTGTATTCTTCCTAGGCAGAAACAGTGAATTGCCATTGCATTTATATATTCATTTTGTAAATGTCTAAAGATTCCTAATTAGAAATTCCAATTTTTCCTCCCCCTTTTCAGATTTGGCCTGGCACGTGGGCTCCTCATATTGGAAACATGCATCTCAAATATGTCAACTAAGTTAGAAGGTCTTACTCTTTAGCATTGTTTGAGAAACCTATGACCTTGGAAGAACCCTGGGGATTTTTTTTTTTTTAATGTGCCTAACTAAGAAATTTTCTCTGAGACGTTAGCAATGAAAATTTGATTGCCCGTTGTATAAGAACAAAGTGATTTCCTATTCACCTGATTATGTTCTCTGGTTAGTTTAGCCATTTTGAACTTAGTGCTTTTGGCTAAACATACTGAATGCTACTTGTATGCAGAAGAGAATTAGATGATTACATGTTTCAACCTTTTAGGGTGGTAAATACATGTACAATTGTTTACATACTGAAAAAGGAAAAAGTTGAGTAAATTTCTTGTCATATAGTGGCTCTACTTAATGTAGCCTGTATTAATGTGAAATATTTACCAGAATATTCAATAAAAAGATGAACAGTGTTTAGAAGTGGGGTGTGATCCTTTCAGTGGTCATGCAGGTAGGTATTACCCAATCCACAATCCTATTGAACCTAGTTGTTAATACTCTATTTCTAACAGGTGTCTCACATTTTACACTTCGAGATTATTTGTAGACTTCCTTGAAAAAGCATTTTGAAGACTAGTTATCTCCCTATTATGTGTTAAACATTCCTTCTTTTCTTGTGCTCTTCCCTATCATTTTGTAAGTGGGAAAGTTTTTCAAGCCCCTGCAGTGTGTCTTACCTGACTTTAGCAGATAGGTCTTTGCCAGGGTTAGCTCTTTATGGATCACAAGTGTCAATAAGAACAATAGTATTGCAATCAGGTGATACTGAACAAACCTAGGGACACCCAAGTCATCAACTTCAGGTTCCTTTTGTGCTTCCTGACTTTTATCTAAAGATTTATTTTGCGATAGTGTTTAATGTTTTATTTGGATTGGGACATAGTAGTGGGTGGGAATACCTCCTGTAATGCTGTTGTATTGTTGAATCAGCAGAGTAATGTTTATAAATATGTGACTAATTCTGGACTTAGTTCCACAGCCCCAAGTATGAAGAGCCAATATGTTTAACAAGCTAAATACAGGAACACTAGAATGGATTGCTTTGGCCAAACTATAGGCTATGCCAAGAATCTGATGCAATAGAGAAGGAAAAACAAGCCTCTGAAAAGAACAGTCATCAACTTATTCATGTTTTAATATAGTGGAGTACCCTGGTCTTATGAATAGGCAATTTAAAAAAGAAAACAAAGCAAAAATGTTTAAGGATAACAGAGAAGTCAAAACATGTATCAAGGCAAAGAAGAATGTGCAAAAAATAAAATAAGATAACTAGCAGCAGAACCATACAAGCAGAACTTTTCAACTTTCATATTATCTTACATATGAGTTTTTAAGCTCATTTTTAATTCTCTATTTTGAATGGGTATGGAAAGTATCACTCATGTTGAAGTTACTGCTTTTTTAGTGCTTAATAACCACATCAAGTATTCTCAAGACACCCCATTACCTTGAGGGTGACAAAAGTCCCCTTGGGTCACCTGTATATCTTGCTATTTCTATTTACCATTAACAGCAGCAACAACAAAAATCACCTAATAGTGAAATGAGTAAAACTACTCTTTGTGAAATATATACTAGTGAGAAATAATATTAAGTAAATTATTCAGTGGGACAAAAATGGTTTTCCTTTCTTAACAATCTACAATACATTTGAATTATCTGGGAGAGCCCATAACCCTGTCTTCTGCACCTTGAGGATAACAGAATAAGAAATTTTATCTCAGGTCAGAAACTAGAATCCATGAGTATAGGGGACAATTATGAGAAACCCCCAGGAGAATTAGGAAGAAACAGGAGCTGTGCGTTTGGTAGTAGTTACTCAGGATACCCTCTTCCCTGCCCTCTACCAGCACTGCCTTCTTTTCTTTCTATGTGGATCCCTCCTCCCCAACCCATTTTGCCTGCTATAATCTCTTCTTCCTCTGTCTTGCCTCTTCCTGGCATTACTTTACTGCTATTTTACCAACCTGAACCTTGGAATAATCCTAGCTCAGGTAAGAATTTAATTACTTTCAAAATATACAAGGGACTTGGGGGGAGGCAGCATGGGTGCAGTGGAATAGGAGAAGCCTAAATTCTGTTTTCATTTCTGCCGCTTGAATCTCTGTGATCTTAGGCAAGTCATTTTTCATTTCTGGGCTTCACTTTCCTCATCCAAAAATAAAATTGAATGTAAATGAACTCAAAAGTGTCTCCCAGTGCTAACACTTCTTTTACTTGTGAATGAGGATATATGGTATGGGAATACTGGAAGTGAATAGAATGTTTACATTACTGAGGTTTGAGAGAACTATTGGTTCTCACCTGGAATCAGAAGCCTGCTATTGTGGGGAACAGTACTGATTTTGAGATTTTAACAGAGGCAGAAGAAAACCTTGCACATTCACAGTGAGACCTCAAATCATTAAAAAAATGTCCTGCTGAGGCATAGATCAAACCCCATGAGAATAACAGCTCTTTCAAGGAATAAAACTATATCATCAAGGTTTCTGGACCCAGTTATTGCAAGTAGTATTTAATGTAATAAAATTCCACCACCAATAAAATTATTGATGTTTTAAGACCCTTTAAACGTATTGTGGCTACAGTGTGCTGACTTGCCCTTTTATAGGCCAGTCTGCTTCCTTCAGTCCCTGCTCTCAAAGGGGAAATCCTATCACCTCAGCTAACCAGAACGAAGAAGAGAGTTGGACAGCCAGTGGTGGCCTCTCCCAACCAGAGGTAAGAAATCTCAGGACTCAGAACTACAATTTTCATCTGTTCTTATAGGTTCTGGCCAAATCCTCCTCCCATCCTCAAAGCTTCTAGAAGGGAAAAAGACTAGTCATATTATAGTGTCACGCCAAACCAAAAGGAATAGTTAATAAACTTGGTTCTGTCCCACTGTTTAAGACCTTTGGACCACATTGTAAACCCAGGAAGTGTCAAATAAGCCTGTAGGAAAACAGCTTCTGAACATCTTGTTCTCTAACTAGTCCTAGATCTCTTCTACCAAGAAGTGTTTGTTGCTGGTTGTGACGTCTTCCCGGTGGACCCTGTCCTGGGGTGAGGGGCTCTGATAACACTGTATTTTCTGTTCATCCTTAAAGATTTGTCACCATTTGCCATCGGGCAGATTCTTCACCTTCACTTTCTCCTGTAGCAAATTAATGAAAGAAAGATGGTTTTAAGTGCCCAGAACTTACATGTATTAAGACCACTTCCAATAAAGAACAGAGGCTAGGCTCCAAGACTCAATTTGGAAAACAGGATCATGAATCTCACCATCAGATTGCCAACCAATTTTGTGATTATGTTTTACCTCCTGTTTTATCTTCATGGTATTAGTATAAGTCCAAAGTACTTTGTCTGGTAGCAGAGACCTGATATTCCCTTATAGGCTTAATCACATCTTGGAGCCTGGGCACAGGGCTTTTTTGCTTGTCAATATTAAACTCCCATATTCTAATGGGGAGTCATTGTTGAGACTCTGATTGCATGCATGATATATCTGGCTTTTTCTCTCTCAAGCCAACAACCTGTCTCTAGTTCCCCAGCCCTTATTGCACACAGCCTCTCAAGAAAACTAAGCTTCTAGTATTTCAGTAGTATTAACTACTGCTGTCAGTTTGTAGTAGAAATTAACACAAGGGTGACCTCACTTCCACACTGATCCTTCTTGAAAACATTTAACACTTCTCTTCTAGGTCTCCTACTTGCACTGGTCTTTCTCAGTCTCTTCGGGTGAATCCTCTTCCTCTACTACCCCTTAAATAAATGTTGATGCGCTCAGGCATCTTAGGCTGCATCTTCTGTCCAGGTGATTTCATCCCACACTCTTGGATTTCATTCCACCCAGACCTCAATCACTAGCCCAGATTTCTCCCCCTGAGCTTCAGACCCATATATCTAGCTGCTTACTCTGCTGTTTCAGCTCAGCATTCCACATATTACACATTCCCCAATGTAAGATAGGCATCTCGTGTTTTCCCTGTTACATTAGGTAGTACTACCACTACCAAGGCTCTCAAGTCAGAAGATTGGGAATTATCCTAGCTTAGCTCCTTCACCCTCACCCCACCCTTAATCAGTCACCTTATCTTTCCCCCTCCTGCCCATTTCTCTCTACCTCATAGCCACTGCCCTTCTGCCCACCCCATTTCACTAGGCTAGAATCTTCACCTTCTGTCTCACTGTCCTCCATCCCATCCCTCACTCCCCCAACCACACTTATCTCACTACTCAACTTAGAAGCTGAATTGTGATAGACGGCTCCCCACAATCTGCTCCCAAGGCTTACTTACCCTCCAGCACTGTCAAGACACTTCTTTTAGGAATACACCACTTTGTAAGAGGCTCGAAAACATTTTTGAAACAATAAAATACATATATCCTTGCTACCTCAAGTGCTACTCTAAGGACCTACAGACTTAAGGGACTGCATCACCTGGGATCTTATTAAAAACCCAGAATCTCAGGTCCCACCTCACACTTACCATATAAAAATCCTCATTTTACAAGATCTCCAGGTGACTTATGTGCACATTAAAATTTGAGAAGCACTGAGTTGTTAAAATACAACTTTAAAAATTTTTTTTAATGTTTATTTATATTTGAGAGAGAGGGAGTGCAAGCAGGGGAGGGGCAGAGAGAGAGGGAGACAGAACCTGAAATAGGCTCCAGACTCCAAGCTGTCAGCACAGAGCCCAGCACGAGTCTCAACCTCACGAGCCTCGAGATCATGAACTGAGCTGAAGTCTGATGCTTAACCGACTGAGCCACCCAGCCAGTAGCCACCCCTAAAACACAACTTTTATTTTTTAGTGAGTGTAAAAATCAGAGATAAGAGAAAGTCTGATAAAGCCAGAACTGAAGTAACATAAATACTGATAAATGCATGAAGTCCTGCGGTCCATACTTAATGGGAAAGGGGGGTGGGTAGTAGTTGGTAATGGTGATTTTAAGTCAGAAGACAAGTGGATCAAATCAAGATTTTGATGTTTAATTTTGAGAGACAGCTGTGCTAGCGGGTGAGGGGCAGACAGTTCAAAGCAGGCTCCACACTATCCGCGTGAGCCCAATGTGGGGCTCCAGGTCACCAACCATGAGATGATGACCTGAGCCAAAGTCACTCACTCAACGAATCCATCCACGTGCCCCCAAATCAAGATTTTCACTATAGGTACTAGGCATAGTACTTACTCTCCACCACCCCTCTCCCGCCTCCTTTTGTATCACTGTGCCTACATCAAAAAATCTAAGGCCAGCTTCTGATCTTCCTTTCTAGAGGGCTAAAGACAAAGCTCTCCTTACCAGCCCCCTGCCCTTTTTTAGTCTCCTGAGGTTAGCTCTGGCAGCGAGATCAAAGAGCAGGCCTCTCCAATTCCCCAACATTTATTCATCCTTTAATCAGTCCAGGTATCACTTCTTCCAAAAAACCCACCCTCCCTCCCTAACCTTCCCCTTCCTGCTGTGCATCAGGCCATGGGGCCACTTTTACCCTATACCCTAATTGATTGATGGGAAGTAGTGTCCAGCTGTGAAGAGCACAGGCTCTGGAATCAAATATACTCAGGTCAGAAACCCAGTTCCCCCTCTTACAAGATATGACTTAGAACCAGTGACTTAACCTCTCTGGGCTTTAGTTTCCTCACCTGTAAAATGAGGCTAATAATAGTGCTTTACTGTCTAAAACTGTTGAGAATAATGGGTGAATTAACACATGGCATTAATGTGTGCCACAGCTCACTGGTGCCGGCGCCCAGCTCAAACCGTAAATACTAAACAGCTGAGTGGCTGCAGCACTCAGAGTCAGGCCAGCCAATGACGAGCCGGGAGGAAATGAAGGCCTGTGCCTGGGGCTTCGGACTCTCCAACTTTCTCCCTGAGTCGGGTTTGCGCTCTTGCGTCTGGGGCGGGGCCGTCGTATTGAGTGACGGCTGGTGGCCCGCCCCGGGCGTGACGTCGTCCTGGTGTTGTTGCTGAGGCCGCACGTGGTGCGCTGAGTCCGCTTCAGACTTAGCTGCACTCCGCGTCCTCTGCACCAGCCGATTGCCTTCCTGCTTGTCCCGGTCGCTATGTCCACATCCACGAGCTGCCCGATTCCTGGGGGCAGGGACCCGCTGCCCGACTGCTACAGCACCACGCCTGGGGGCACGCTGTACGCCACTACCCCAGGAGGTCAGCCGGCCGGGCTGGGGGTCCGCGGGCTTTGGGCAGGCCCGCGCGTGCATGCTGTCTCGGGGCAGGGGTGGGGAGGTGCAGGCCTTGAACTCTGTCCGCAGGCCCCTCTGCAGGTTCTAGCTTCTGCAGGGGATGGGGGATGTTTGGAACTGAAGCCCAGTATCCTGAAACTTCAAAGTGTTGCAACCCGGCCCTGAGCCTAGCTTCCGGGTGACTCTGTGCCTTGCTTACCCGCCTCTCCCAACTTTGCCGCCGGGGAGTAGGAGCCGAAAGCAGCAGGTGTTGCAAAGCGACTAGAGCGGGGCTCAGGCAGTTGGGGCCAGGAGTTTTGGGCGGCCTGCTTGGGATCTTAAGCTGCTGGGCTCCTGACCCAGGGTTTCCTGCCACGTGGAGGCTGAGGGGAGGGAGGGGCAAGAACAGGGTAAGGCCCTTTGAGGACAGAACTCGGGCCAAGTTCCTCTAGGCTGGGACTGAGCCTGATAGGACTTGGGAGGGGTCAGGATAAGAACAATATGTCCCTGAGTTTCACCAGGAAAGCAGCTGTCCAGAGGAACACAGCTTTTCCCTGCAAGGTATCAGAACCCAGGTGGTAGCAGTGGTGAAATGCCTTTTTACATCTGTTATTTGGCTTCCTGATCCAATTGCGTGAAGGGATAACGCCCCCCACTACCCACCCAAGCAGTGAAGCCCCAGAGCCAGCAGAGCAACACAGGAACAGCCTGAACTACCTGAGGTCTCCCAGGTTTTGTGCTCCTCTTGGAACGGTGACCTGAAGCTATCCTAAACCAAAAGCCCCTGGGCATCCCACTTTCTTTATGGCTCTTAGCCACATCTTGGTTAGACCTGGGCATCCCACTTTCTTTATGGCTCTTAGCCACATCTTGGTTAGACCTGGATGTCTTCAAGTGCTGTGAGGGCTAAGCAGCTGAGATCCTGGCTGGGCTGCAGAGTACTAGCCCTTTAATACATGGGGAAATGTGACTCCTAGGTCCCTAAAAGGCGCGTTGTGTGGCACCCCAGATAGCTCCATACCCAGGCTCCGGCCTCTTACCTAGTCCCTACCCCTTAACAGGCACCAGGATCATCTACGACCGAAAGTTCCTGCTGGAGTGCAAGAACTCACCCATTGCCCGGACACCCCCCTGCTGCCTCCCACAGATTCCCGGGGTCACAACTCCTCCAACAACAGCCCCACCCTCCAAGCTGGAGGAGTTGAAGGAGCAGAAGGAGACAGAGGAAGAGATACCCGGTAAGGAAAGCAGGGCCTAAAATTAAGAAATGCCTGGAGTCCAAATGCCCCTGTGAAGTAGAGTGGGAGGTTAATGCTGAGAGGGGCTTCTGCACTGATGCTGAGCCTGCAGACCTCAGCCTGGCAACCAGTTCAACTTCATTCTCTTTCTCCAGATGACGCACAATTTGAAATGGACATCTGATCCAGTGCAGAAGATCCTGCGTCAAGTTAGAGGAGTCCCTCATGCCGCTGCTGCCATCACCTCTTCCTGGGGTATTCCAAACGCCACTTGGCCTCATCTAATCTGGAAGGGAGTGACTTGTTGGTTTCGGGCCTCCCTTAGTTCTGAGGCAGCTAGACCAGGGACAGGAGTGGGCAACTTGCCAAGCCCTTAGCTCTACTTTCCCTTTGGTCTACAGGTACTCCTCCCAACTCCCAGTCCTCCGTCGTCAGGGGCTGAGGCTGGGACTGAAGGATGGAGTATGTCACTGTCTGACTGCTTAGTAAACATTCAAAGAAATGCCTTGACTCCAGTCTTCTCATCACTGATCATGCCATGTCAGCCACACAGCTGAGGGCCCCAGCAGACCTGGTTAGTGTCAGAGGTTCCCTTACCAGTTGTCATTGGGCCCACTTCCAGCAGCAGTTAGAGCCTGAGGCAGGCTATGGGGACAGGCTACAGAAGCCGCCAAACCATAAACAGCAATTGCCTGAGCCCAGCCAAGGGCTATTCCAGCCTTTCCAGGAAGCAGCCTTCCTGGAATTGGGCCTCTCCAGCAGTCCCTCCCTATCTATTCCAAAGCAGGAAAAAAGAAACACTGCCCCAGAGTTTAACCTTCTCCAGTCTCTCCCCATGCCTTTTCTGCCTCCCACCTGTGAAGATCAGTCCCCTGTTCCACCACTGAAAACTTATATCCTCCCTTCCCAGCAGGATTTGAACCTTTGTGGCCCCTTCGCCTGGCTATCTTGTCCTCAGAGGGTTAGAAGAGACTTTCGAGCCCAAACTGAGGCCTCAAAAGTCACAATCCATGATCCCCCATCTCAGCAATCTGCTCTTTTTCTCCTTCAATTTATACAGCTACGTTCTAATCTCTGTAGCACTCTGTAGCATCTCAAGGGTGACAGAGTACAAATAAGGCAGTGTCCTTTTCTTGAGGGAAAACTCTCCGCTGCTATTGAGCCTCTGTTCTCATACTGAAATGAAGTCATCCAAAAATAGGGATACTCAGCCCAGCAAGGAAGGTGTGTTTCAGTCTATTTGGGGGGAAAGTGGCAGGTAGCAAGTGATCATGCCTAGCAAGGCCGTTCATGATGAATGGAGGAAGAACAGAGGTCTGCAGGGTATGCAAGGAGCAGGGCAGTCAAGGACACTACAGGGGACCAGTTTGGCACAAAAAGGGCTGATCTCTCCTACCTGGGCCCACTAATGAGATGTTTTTATTGAAATACATGTTATGGGTAACAAGTGACTTCCCTGTGGCCCATGTGCACCTCTTCCCCGAGAGGTGGGTGGATTAGGCCAAGGATCCCAAGGGGGCAGACAGTCTTCCAAGTGATTAAGAGGGAGCCAGGTGAGAGCAGGCCTCCCTGCCAAGGCATAGGAAATGGTGGGAGGTGAGTCTAGGGATCCCACAGGATTATGGAGCCTCTTGGACACCTGGTACCGTCTGGTCCTCCTCAGCTGTGGCTGCAGATTTCTCTTCATTGGCCTCTTCCTCTGAAGACAGATTCCTCTTCTCCGCAATTAATCTTTTAACTCCCACCATCCACTGACTGACCTCAGTCACATGGTCAACCATTAGTGAGCGGTGGATGTCATCTGCTGCATCCCACTGGTGACGTGAAAGCTCTGAGGAAAAACAAGCAGCCTGGGGCAAAAGATCTAGCTCCCACTCCTCTCCTCCCAACTAGTCAGAACCTCAGCATCTATTACAGCTCAGCCATCCACAAGTCGAGGGTCCTCTAGGCTATACCAAGTGACCTACCCGTACCTTGCACCAGCAGAGCCATCCTCTTCTTCACAGGCACTGACAGCTTCCCTACAGCCCACTGTTCCTGCAGCAGAGCCAGGCGTCGACTGATGTCATCACATACCTGCTTCTGAGAGACAGAAGCCCCCTCCAAGTCAGTGCCAGCAACCCAACAGGGGCAGGGGAAAGGCAACGCCAGATAGGAAACACCTGCTTTCTCTGGCCCAGGGAACTTCACATTTAATCCGGTTAGAGGCCCCACTGAGATTCTGATAAATTTTATGGATTTCCTCCCATAAGAAAATGTATGCCTAGAATTTTAAAATTGCCAGGGTTCCTCAGATCCTCAGAAAATCATTCTGTAGTGCGACTTTACAAATAAGAAAACTAAGGGCCAAAGAAGTAAAACTTTACTATGTTACTTTCAAGACTCCTCAGATCCCTTGCTTCCAGAGAACAAAGAAAACACCATAGATCCAAAAAGAGGGTTTCCTTCTCCCTCCCTGAGAATAGAATCGGCAGAGTCTCCTCTAAATGGCCTAGAGGTATGATGTTATCATCACTACTAGGAGATGAATTCAATTCTTGTTTCTATCAGCCTCTTCTACTGACTGTCCTTTGGAAATCCTGTGAACCCACCTGAAATTTCGTGTTCATTTTTCTGATAAGTCCTCAGCAGATTCTGAAGGGGGTCCATGACTCAGAAATGGGTAAAAGCCAAGGCCAATAAGACTAGAGGGTCTACCTTTGGGAGCCACACCTGCATCTGGCTGTCAATGGCAGTCCTTCTAGCACCCCGCTAGTGTGCCAAGGCTTAATTACCTTTGTGTGACCTCGGCAATCCTCCAATGCCTCTTCCAAAGGTTTGAGCACGTCTTCCAGCAGAGTTTCAGATTCAGTGCCTGAGAAATTTGTTGGCTCCACACTAGAGGTAGGACAGGTCCCCACAGGTGGGGGCCTGGAAGCCTTACTTGAAGGAGGTGGAGGCCCCACTGGGGGTAGCCCCGGAGAAGCCTGTGAGGTGGGGACTGAAAAGGTAAAGTGGAATCAAGCAAACATGGCTAAAACAGGTAAGAAGCTCAACTCTAACTTCATCCCTTCTAGAGGGCTACTCTCTGGGACAACCCATACATTCAAAAACATGTATTTATGAAGTCTCTACCATAAGCCAATGTGCAAGGCACCAGTGACAGAGTAGTAAACCAGAGAGATTAGGTTCCTGACCTCAGAGCAGAAATTCTAGAGAAAGGAAAACACACACACACACAATTACCAAATTATGTTGCATGCTACAAAGAAAACATGCTGTAATAAAAGAATAGTAAAAGGAACTACTTAGACTGAGTGTTCAAGGAAGGCCTCCTAAGGTGACTTCTATGT
This sequence comes from Cryptoprocta ferox, assembly GCA_028646485.1. Taxonomy (NCBI): domain Eukaryota; kingdom Metazoa; phylum Chordata; class Mammalia; order Carnivora; family Eupleridae; genus Cryptoprocta; species Cryptoprocta ferox. Next base: position 29,260,042 of record CM053572.1, read on the forward strand.
TTGTCCTTGCTCATCCACTATGTGGCATTTAGTAAGTTACCTTTAACCCCTCAGCTTGGGTTCCTCTTCTGTAAAATGGGGATATCATGGTAGTAGCACTTATTTCACAAGGTTGCAGTGGTGAGTAAGAATATAGGTGCAGATGCTAGAGTTCTGTGTAACAGAAAGTCCTCACAAAGTTAAGAACTAACAGATGAGGTACATGCAGCCATGAAGAGTTGAAGGAACCGAGAACTAGGCAGAGATAAGGGCAGTGCCTAAGAGGCAGGAGAAGTCGTGACTTATTCAAGTTACACAAACCAGCCCTGCATTGATGGAAATTAGTAACACTAAAGAAGAATGAGCTATCTCTGGAAAAGCAAGCAGGGGTCCAGACCCCACAGGGCTTTGGAGGAGTTTGGTCTCGAGCCTAAAGGTAATGGGAAGCCACTGCAGGTTTATAAAAGCAGGGGGTGATGTGACTGGTTTTTTTAAGACGCTCTGTATGGTCTGTGAAAAACAGATGAGAATAGGTCAAGAATGGAGGCATGTACACCAGTCAGGAGGTAAACAGTAGTACAGGGAAGATAAGGCTGCCATGGACTAGAGGGAAAGCGCAGATGAGGGGAAATGGAGTGGTCTTAGATTAATTTAGGAGGCAGCGACAGGACTTTGTGCATTGGGAGTGAGGGGGAGAGGAGTCAAGGATGACTCTTGGTTTCTGCCTTTAGTGATGGGATGGTCGAAAGCACTGTGGAAGAAGACTGCAAGAGAAAAATCAATTCTAGGCATCAACATCTATATGGATAATTAATTCATCTAGTATTTGGCCTCTTGGTTTCTTGAGCTCCTCACCTCCAATGATGATTTTCCCCACCCCTTCCTTTGCCTCTCACACCTGTCTTCTTCACAACAACACTGTTAACAAGTGTTCACATCTCCAAAATCTGACCACCTCCCCATCCCCGCCAATCAGATTTCACGGTGCATTAAAATCACTCCCTTATAAACACTCTTCCCTCACTTATCCCCTCTCATCGTCCCACTTTCCTGGTAAACCCAACTTGCCCGCACTTGGTGGAAGGAAAAACAAAGCCGTGCTTTTGAGTTACACTTGGCATCCATGGGTACAGATTTCATAAGGTACCCAACACTCATATTCCTATCCTTTGCCTCGTTTTTCCATTCTTCAGAACCATTTTCACATTTTCTCTCTCAATTTGTCTACCTTCTCCCCCTGCTTTTCCTTTCCCTGCAGTCTGCTTCCAACACCGCCTCCTATTTCCCTGAGAAGAGGTCGTTAACTCATCTTCTCCCCACCAGTTCTAGTAACCCACCTGTACCTGTGGCCACTTTCCTTCCTCCTCTGAAAGATGAAGTTTTCCTGCTCCTCTCAGAGGCCATCTTTCCAGCTGTACTGATGCCGGCCTCTTGCCTTCGCTAGGCTTCTCTCCTGCAGTTATCCTGTTTTCCTGCACCACCAGTTCTCCCACTAGAGAATCACCCCATCGTAATACAGGCATGCTCTAGTGTTCACCATCTTAGAAACAAAATCATCCCTTACCTTGCATTCCATCCTTGGGCACAGCCTCATCTCTCCCTGCCTCACAGCAGAATTTCTTGAATGAGCTATAGTCTATAGTTATTCTGTCTGCTTTTTTTTCATTCTCTCCTCAGCCCATTCCAGCTGGGTTTCTACTTTCGTCAGTCCACAGACTGGTTCCATCAGGTCACCAATGTCCAATCTAGTTTGGCAAATCCTGTGGTCCCTTTTCTCTATCTTACCTGACCTCTCAGCATCATCCATCATGCTTGAGTCAAAATTTTACTCTATCTCCCAGATTAAATTTCAATTTTCTTCCTACTTCTTTTCTCTGGCAATTTCTCAAGCCCGTTTAGTAATTCCTTCTCTACTCAACTCTGAAATGCTAGAGAGCTCTAGGGATGTGTTGGATCCTCTTTAATCCTCTATCCACACATTCTCCTTAAATAGCCTTATTTTTAAACCCATGAAATCAAACACCATCCATATGGTTATGACTCATTTCTGTAATTCTGGTCTAGACCTCTCCTCACAGTAGCAGCCCAAATTTAACATTACCAAGACAAACCTTGCTTTTCCCCTCCCCCCAAAATCTCTATCTCCCCCACTCCCTAGCTTCCCATATCTATGAACAATACCACCCAGTTCCTCAAGCAAAAATCTTAAGTTACATTGATTCCTCTTTCTCTCACCTATATCCATATATCCTGTATGTTACTGATTTCCTCAGTAACATATGCCATATCCGTCCAATTCCTACCTTATCTATACTCCCACTTTTGTCCAAATTAAATCTTGCCCATGTTTCTGTAATAGCCACGTGTCTTTCCACTTCTTCCCTAAAAGCAGTTTCCACACACCAGACACAGTGGTTTTTTTTAAGATGTACATCAATCAGTGTTTCTCAACCTGGGGAGATTTTGTCCCCTGGGCAAATCCCTGGAGGTATTTTTGCCTGTCACAACTAGGTGACTGCTACTGGCATCTAATGGGTAGAAACCAGGGATGCTACAAAACATCCTAGAATGTACAAGACAGTCCCTCACCACAAAGAACTACCTGACCCAAAATGTCAGTCGTGCCAGGGTTTAAGAAACCCTGGTTTGTGTCATTCCTCTGCAGTGCTCTGAGTGTGGATAATACAGGGGTGCTGAAAGAGCTACATCTGAGTCCCTTTCTCAGGGCCATAGATCGGGGCCCACCTGTTGGCATGGGAAATGCTCAGAAGTAAAGGTGGCCCTCCTCTGATTTAAACTTTTCGGTGGCTTCCAGCTTTACACAGATTAAAATACAAACTCCTTTTCCTGGTTTACAAAACCCCCTGTCTGCTGTCTACTCAGATTTTAATTACTTCTCAAATTTTAATTTATCTACCCCTCACTGTGCCCTAGCCACTAGGTGTTCCTTCAGTCTCTGAATTCGCCAAACTTGTTCTCAGAGCCCTTGCACTAGCGGTTTCCAATGTGTGAAATCTGTCCATCTCCAAAGCTAGAGAAGAGCCTCCATGAAAAGTGAAACCTTTGTCTTGTTCGCCCTCAAGCAGTGCCTGGCTCAGAGATGCTCAGTGGGTAACACTGATTAAATGAATGAATAACACGTCAAGTCTGGATGGATGCTTATATAACCAAGTGACGATGCAGAACGAGACAAATGGGTATACCACTATGGTATTCCAGGAAGAGCTACAGGTTGGAAATAAAATTTGAGAATATTAAAAACTATAGGTCCGGATGAGTCCCCTAGGGTGAAAGCAAAGAGATTCTTTTGAAACTTTCAATTTATTGACCTAGGCAGTAAAGAACGGGCTCGGAAAAGGGCCTGCCCTGTACCCCATTACCGAACTCAAGCTCTACAGGGAGACCTCAGAGGAGCAAAATGGGCCCTCGGGCCAAGCTTATCCCTGCCATCGCCCATTCTCGGCCGGTCTCCGCGCAAAGGGCCCCCACGCACCTCTGGGGGAGCCATCCTGGGGGGCGGCGACCCTCTTGGTGAGCGGCGTGCGCTTGAGACCACCAGCCAGGGTCTGCAGCCCGTAGGAGAACTGCGGCGGGTCGTTCCAGCCGCGCTCCTTATTGCCTGCGGAGGTGAGGGGACGTGTTAGGCGAGCCCGGGGGAGATGGAGGGACCGCCCCCAGTGCAGTAGCTGCCCTCGGACTGGTGGGGGGACGACCCAGCGCCCCTAGCCCGCCGGCTGCGCTCACCCGGCTTCACGTAGAGCTCCGCCATCTCCACTTCCGCAAGGTGAGCAGCGCAGCGCGTCACTTCCGGGGCGGCCGCACACCCGAGCGGGTTGGGGCGTCCCCCAGGACAGCTGGTTGCCAGGAACCCTCCAGGTTGAACTGTAGTTCAGAAACGCCGGGAGCCGGTGTGGGAACACTGCGCCAGCTCCCTAAGGAACTCGAAATCTCCAGCTAATAAGGCATCGGGGCCCTCGTCACAAGGCATCAAAGGGGGCTGTTTTCCTAGAGGCGGCTCTCTAGGAGCCCTATTCCCCTATAGGTTCAATCTCTGTGTCACAACCGCTGACAGGAGCAAGTGTAAACCACCAGAAGCTTCTACCCCACAAATGTCCCTGTGTGATCTAGCCCGGTGGCATAACAGAACTTCACCTCTGTCCACTGCCCTGCACATTTATGTTCTGTAGGCTCAGTAACTAGTATTCATTTTCCTTCAGGACGCCAATGTCAACTCTTCAGGAGGCCTGGTAATGTATACTTAAGCCAGGTTAAGTATCCCAGCGGTGCTCCCATGACCCTGAGATTTCCTAGTTGTACCACATATTATCTTCTACCTTATTTAACTCTTGTTCATCTGCCCTTCTGACAGTCTCAGAAGGCGGAACCCATATTTTATTATATTCCACTGACTCAGTGCCTAACATACAAAAGACCTTAGAAAATAAATTTGTTGGATGAATGAAATCACATTTCCATCACACCCGTGCTCTCATGGGACTACAGGCAGCCACCAATACCAAGCACAGACACAGACACTCACCTCACACGGGTTGTTAACCCCCAACCCTGTCCCAGGCCCAATATACTCACACCCAGTGAGGTCACTGAGGGGTTTTTATTTGTATTGATTTTGCTATAAAGTGTTGCTGAGGTAGAGCCAACTGTCCAGAGCTGGACAGGGGCAAGGAACACAGGGACCCAAGGAAAGGACAGCCAGGGGCCTAGGTTGTGGTGCAGGGCCTCTCAGTCACCCCTATAAATATTTAATAAATTGGGCAATAAACAGAGTGTGGGCAAGAGCCGGAGGGGCAGGCAGACAAGGCTTCAAGGACAGGGAGGCTACAGGCCCCTGGAAAATGAGGGGGTATAGAGCTGGACATGGACCCAGAGCCTCCTTACCCAGTTCCCCCTGGATTAGGGCATATGGAGCAGAGAGGGTTTCAGACGGAAGGCATCAAGAAAAGAGAAGACACCCCTCTTTCGAGGGGCTGCCCCTGCGCCCCCAACCCCTCCTTTGAGCAGGGGGAGGGGCAGGGGACCTCCTGGGGAGTCCACGGAGCTGGTCCGCTTGAGCCGCAGGCGGGCACGGGCCTGGGCACCCCAGGCCTTGCCTCGAGCTGCAGAGGCCACAAGACACTTCTGGTACTGAACCTAGGGAAAAGGGGAATGTGAGGATCCAGCTCCTTTCTGTCCCTGGACTCCCTGAAAGCTTCCGCAGAACAGGGAACTGGCCAAGGCTTCAGTCCAGTATGAGGCTGGTAGTCGGCCCCATCTTCAGCCCCTACAGCACTCCCAGGGAGTTCAGTAACAAATACAAAACTTCATATTTACAGAGCGTTTAAGGAGGGCTGGACATTATGCTAAATTACTTTTTATACTCTAACTTAATCCAAAGTTATTGATCAGGTGTTACTACTATTTTGCAAATGACAAAATTTCACTTCAGAGAGAATGCCAAGGTCAGCTAGGCAAAAAATGATAGAATTTGAATGCAAACCTAGTTCTGACTAACCAGCCTGTGCTCTTAATCATACCTACCATTACACTGACTCCTCTCCATCTTTCACGGGAGCAGAGTGCCTCCTGGCAAAGTGGATTCCCTAGTCATGGAGAAGGTCTACAACCCAAACTTCATTCCCACCAACTGCCCCAATCTTCTTTCATTTGAACTCACTGGGGGTCCTACTTCTCATGGCTTCTGAATTTTTTACCTTAGGTGGTTTTCCTCAACCACAAATGTGAATTCACTGCTTAAAACTCTTCAATGGCTCAAAATGACTGGAGACAAAATAAACTCATGACCACAATCTCTAAGTTCTTCCATGACATGATGTCTGCCATTCTTCCTGCCCCCATCTCTCACTCTCCCCCTCTGCCCTTTGCACTCCAGATATACTAATTCTGAGATACCCCGATCTACGACTTTGCTCTCATCTTCACAACTGGGGTTCCTTGTATCTGGCACACCTGTCCCATTTCCCTTCGCCTAACTAACTTCCTCCTAAGACCTTTAACTCTCAGTTTTCTATCACCTCTTCCAGGTAGCCTTCCTGAGCCCCTAAAACGGCCATCTCTTCCATCCTGTACTGTACAGCCCCTTCTGGTCCGTCTCTGGTCTAACCTAAGTGTTCTGTGAGGGCAACGGCTGTTTCTATATCAGTGAATTGCCAAAATCAAGTATGGTGCCTGGTACCCTGTAGGCACTTGTTTTTATTGAAGAAAGAGTGAGCTGAACTCATAAAGTTCAAGCATCCCACACTCCAATACCCACAGAAGCCAGGAAATAACCTAAATGGGACAAACAGGAAAAACAGTGCCCACCCTACCAGGAGCAGCCCCTACATGATTCCAGCTGAATGTTGAAATGTCTATGTGTGGACCTGGTACCAGAACTTCTAATATTTTAAGTAACATTACATGAAACGTCCTGGTTCTAAATATTGGCAACTAATTTAAACTTATTAAAGACAGCTTGAGGGCAAAATAAAAGAGTAGTTTACCACAGTCAGCCCTGGGATCACTGGTTTGCGATTTCTGGAGAAACTGTCAGTCCTGAGCCCATCACCAGTACAGCAGCTGCAGGGCAAAACCACTCACCCATCCATTTCCACCCCTGACTCACCATGCAAGCAGCCTGCACAGCTTCGGAGAGCCCCCCTGCATGGGGCTGGCACCAGAAGGCTGCACACTGAAAGCTCTGACGGCCCAGGTCAGCAATGAGGCCAAAGGTGTGTGGGTCACGGCCAACACCAATAAAGGTCACAAGGCGCACAGGGCACTGCCACAATGGTTCCTCCTCTGCACCAGCTTCTGCCTGCCCACACCAGGCCTAGTCACTAGAGGACCAGGCACTGGCTGGACCCATTGAGCTCTTCCAACAGCAAGCAATTACCCCTCAGCATCCCCCCCACCCCACCCCACCCACAGCCCCCAACTTCACCTTCTTCTGTTACCTGAATAGGATGCGCGGTCATGAGAGAGTCAGACACGCTGAGCATGGCAGGGACCCAGGCATCCTGGTCCCCACGGTTGGTGAGGGTACCAATGGCCTCATTCAACACGTCCATGCCTGGGAGGACATGCCCACCATGGTGTCTCCCAGATGTAAAGAAAGAGAGATCTGCAGGGAGTGTCTACCCCGTCTCACTGACTTGGGATTCAGGGAGATGGCATTAGAATAGCTGGGGCTGGGCTTAGAATCCTGAGTCGGGAAGGGTGGCACATGCGAGGCTAGACTGGGGCCATGGGTGCACTCTGAGAAATGGTGATAGATCCTGCCTTACCCCCGTTCCCTTACCTCATAGAGCCCACCCCTCAGCCAGCTCAGTCCTCACCCATGGCTTTGGTGACTGGCAGGGTCCCCATGTACAGTGCCTCATACTTCTGAGCAGCCTGGCTCACTGCATCCAGCAGCTCCACTGAAATATACACACAGCAAGTTGGCCTGGGCATTCTCTCAATGACCCTTCTCCCCGCCCTTGAGAGAAATGGAGCTAGTAAAAAGAACACCATGGAAGCTCACTCCTCCAATTCAGAGCTTGGGATCCCTGGAACCAGCACACAACAGAAGTCCCACATCTCCAGGGAAGTACTACAACCAGGACTAAACATCCCCAACTTTCACCAAAGTAGCCTATTGCTGCCGTGCAGCACCTCCCTCCCCATACCTTGTCGTGGCAGATCCTCGGGGGAGATGGGGTCTAGGGAGCAAGGGGAATCTTCACTGACACCTACTCGCTCTGACAAGATCTGAAACACAATGCAACCGGCATGAGATACAGCAAGAGGGGAACTGAGGTAAGGGAGCCAATACCTCCCTGACCCAACCACCTTGGAACCTTCAGATCCAGCTCGATACCCATGTTTCCTGCCCCAATCTTGGCCCTTACCTGGGCACAGAGCCCATGCAGGGCGCTGGCAATGGCCTTGGCAGGGACGTCACAACGAAACACATGGCACTTGAGCATACAGCTGTCTTTGTCACCAGCCACAAAAGCGAAGTCCCTGGCAGGGTCAGAGATGGGGCTGGGGCAGGGGCAAAGACCAGGGTAGGGTAGAGGCTGGGTAGGCACAGGGGCCTGTAGTGCCAGCAGGAGACTGGAAAGTCAGGCAAGGGATATGGTGAGGATGGAACAAGGAGATCAGGGTTGGGGCTCAAAGCACCTGGCAGTCACTCACCTGTCACTGTTCCGGAAGCATGTGGGAGCACAGGAGAGAATCAGCCCAGCCTCTCAGGCTCTCCCCTATCCGTCCCTGCTGAGCTGGGCCCACCCTCCCCAACCAGGGCTGGACCAGGCAGGGGAGGCAGAGCTTGGGTCCATGTCAGAGGATCTGTGTCCAGGGGTTCAAGTACAGAGGATCAGCATCAGTGGGGATCACAGCCTGCAGGAGGGAGGGAGGAGCAACTCTCACTTGGGGGGATGTAGGGGTCCTCACCGGCCCTTGGAGCTGCCCACACCCCACACACGGATGTGCACCAGAGGCTGGCAGTGGATCAGACTATGGTCCAGAGGATTCACCAGGCTCATGGCATCCCTCTTCAGGATCATCAGCATGTTCTGGCCCTGCCAAGGAAAGGTCAGTCTGGAGCTCAGATGAAGGTGGTTGCCATGGAAGAACAGGCAATGTGGCGACAACTACCTTCGCTGGGCCCTGGGCTGAATCCCTTGAAGGGCCAGCCAGCTCACCTCACCCCAGGCACCATCTGGGGGCTGGCTGCGGCTACGGCTGTGAGTCTGGGCCAGTTGCTGGATGCAGTTATTGACTGCAATACTGCTCTTCCCTGGTACCAGATCCTCTTCGGGTACTTCTACCCAACCCAGGGAGCGGACTGCAAAGCACTGACGGGTTGGGGGAAAGGACAGGAGGACCCTGAGTGAGTAGAGGCAGACATGGAAGTGGAACAGGAGGTGGAAAAGGATGGGAGGTGACACAGGTTCCACACACATAAACCTTCTGGTACCCACTCCCTTCACCTTTGATCATCTCTTCTCAGCCCAATCCCACTCCTGACCTTTCCCTTGGAACAATCCACCACCCCTACCACCATTCCCTGGGCTGGCCCCCAGGCCCAAGACACTACCTTAGCCCCTGGCTCCATGCTCTGGATGTAGGATTCCTCACCATACCAGGACAAAGAGTTCCTGGAACACAGCAGAGCTCATAAGGGGACCACACTTCCTAGAGAAGGGACAGTAGTGAGACCCCAACTACTTGATGGGCATGAGATGTAGGATAAGACCCAGAACATAGTGTGCCCCAAATATAAAACCAGACTGGGAGACGGCCCAGTACATATTAAATAAATATAACGTAGAGTGTGGCTTAGAATCTGAGCAAAAATTCACGACACTGGACATAAAAGTTACAAATATGGAACAGGATAAAAATGTGGACCAGAATCCCAAATTGAGACAAGAGACTCTAGAACACAGGACAGGAATCCCCCCCAGCAAAGGCCTAGGAGAGTGGCCAAGATCTAGAACATGATTTATCAGTGCCCAGAAGAGGCAAGAACATGTAGCAAAACACAGAGCACAGAACTAGGGACAAAATTCAAAATATTGAGAGACTCAAGAAATGGGACAGAACCAAGAACCTGGGCTTGAAAGCAGAATGTGGGTCCAGTTGCCTCTCTGAGTGCCATGGAACCCCAAGCCTTTCATTCTACCTGGCCTATCCTTGTTACCTCCGGTCCAGTGAGCTCTCCAGGCTGGAAAAGGATCTCCCCTTGGGGGGCCGAAGTCCCCAAATCCCCTCCGTCCTCTGTAAGGAGGAGGTTAGGTCAGTATAACAGCAGGCCTAGATCTGTACATGGGTTCAGATCCCCTCCACACACTCCACCTACCGTGCCTAGGTCCTCTGCATCTCCTGTCTCCCAGGTTGGGCGCTGCCACTGGGTGCTGCCACTGGGTACGTGCCAATAGTAAGTACCTGCAGCATCGCGTATCTTCCTCCAGCCAGGGGGCAGGCCTGGCTCCCCCTCAAGACTCTGGTCCCCCCACAAGTCATCTACAAGAACACGAAACGGGGGAAGGAAACACGGGATTGGAATGGCATATTCGTGAATTCAGAATAACACGGTTCCCACCGTCCCAAAGGGGACAATCCTTAGGCTGGAGGTACAAGAGATCTTTTGCAGCGCAAAGATCCAGGGTTCGTTTGTCCCGTGGTCCTCAGCCCGAGACATACCCCGTCAACTCCCTTGTTACCCCTCAGCTCCCGATCCTCCCATCGGGACCCCGTGCACACCATCGCAGTTGACCAGAATGATGGCCAGCATGTAATCCTTGCCCAGCATAGTCCCGACCGCGTCCCCGCCGGCCTCTGTCGGCCGGCAATCTCAGCCCAGTTCGACCTCGGGAGCTGCTGCGCCCACAAGCCCAGCCTCCCTGCGCTGGCCAGGCCAACGGGCGCCGCACAAATACGGGGTGGGGTTGGAGCCGGGTCCCAGGGGCGGGAAAGGACGGGCCTGAGCAGCGCCGCCCGCCGAGGGGTGGCGCGTATAAACAAGCGTCTGGCTCCCCAAGTGGGTGCGCGTTTCGTGCGTGGAACCGGGGAAGGCGCACGACGCAAACGCCCCCACTGACATCACCGCGCAACTATGAGCTCATCGAGGGGCGGACGAGTTGTTATACGAACTTACGCAGCGCGCACACGCGTACGAGTGAGATCATTGCGCCCAGGTCGTGTGCGCGCGAGGACACACAGTTAGGGTTGTGCCGGAGGAGTCACGTGGGAGTACCTGAGAGAAGGAAACCGCTAGGGCTCCGCGGACAGGAAAGCACCTCTTCCACCCTTTCCAAAAATGCCCCGGAAGTGCCTCCGCCCTCAGTAAAGATGGCCGTAGTACTTTGCATGAGGGAGGCGGGGCTGCGCCTGCGCAACAAATTCGGCGGGGAAGATGGCGGATGACAAGGTGAGTGAATGTGAGGATCATCTGCAGTATGGGGTGGTCTTCACACCGTTTTAGTCCTTGAAGAGGAGATACTGGAGCCTCTCTTGCGTGGAGATGCCCCTTATTTCCTCTAGGTGGGCTTTCGCTCTTTTCGACTGCCTCAACATTGGGGAGTGGAGCAGTGGAACACTACACGAGGCAAGCAGAGCCCAGCATCTCCCAGGTGTCTCTCCCGACCCTCACGATCGTCAGTCATCGGCCCACACGCAAACACATTCACTCTGACACACTCCTCACTCTTTTGCATTCCCTGGCCCCCGAAATTCCTGTCTTAGAGACATGATGTTTCCCAGCCGCACGGATCCTCCATTCTCATTTAATTTCCCTTGGGCATACACTGAATTTCATACTTCTCTGCGATCAGAGCCACCCAGTTCATTTACCCACACTCCTGCAGACAGCCACCTCACCCCATCCCCAGCCAGCGCATCCAGTCACACATGCAGTTTGGGATGTCCTTGGGAAAGAGGAAGAAGCCCAGGCAGAAATCAGATTTACCCCAGAGCTTCCAGGGAACTGCCTCAAGATATTACCACTGGTTTGGAAGTTCAGCATCATCCACATATTTACTAAGTGCTTACCAGTCCCTGTGTGAGGCCTGAGGACACTGTAGACAAGACGGACCCGTTGCTGCTAATAGTCTAGTCAGTAGTGCTTGCATGATAAATCTAATTGAATGTCTCCTAGCAGTTTCTCTTGTCTCACTACACACTGCTTGCTTTATAAAGTTCTGTAAGGGTTGTCACAGATGCAGATCCCATCTGTCATCCCCTCCCTGGACCCCGTGTGAATTCTTTACTTTTCAGTGCCTTTCTTCCTTTACCACCTTCATCTCAGGAAGTTTTTATTAAAAAACCAGCCTCTGATAGACCTGAGCAGAGAATTGGGTGGGGTTAACCTGTTCAGCAGGCTTCTCTCTTGTTCTAGGATTCTCTGCCCAAGCTTAAAGACCTGGCATTTCTCAAGAACCAGCTGGAACGCCTGCAGCAGCGTGTGGAAGACGAAGTCAACAGTGGTGTGGGCCAGGTAAATCTGCATCTGCCCACCACTCTTTCCCGCCCCCACCCCTGGCCTTGGGCTTCATTGCTCAGTATGCTTTTGAACGGGTGATAGTGACTTATTCAGCAAATGGTTGTTGAGGGACTGTTTTCTGTGACCCCAAGGAAAGTTTCTCCAAGAAAATTATACTTAAACTGGTATCTTAAGTAGGAGGTAACTAGATGAAAAGGGGAAGAGAGGTCATTTGAGACAGGTGGAACAACATATGCAAAGCTCTTCGAGTTGGAAGTAGCATGATGAACAGGAGAGATGAAAGTAGTTTAATTTGGCTCCAGTAACGGCGGAGCATGCTAGTAAGTGAGGATGGAGAAACAGGCAAGGGTCAGATTCCTCAGGAACATCTCTGTAGCTTTGTGGTGGTAGGGTTCTGTGGTTGGAGCCGTCTAACCCCCAGGGTTCTGAGATTGTGTGATCAGGACTCCTAGGTTCTTTTTCTGCCTCCAGAATCTTTGGAGAGAATACTGCAGCTTTCCAGGGTAAGGAGGAGGTGGTGGGATGAGCTAAGGCCAGCTTGAGTAGCTCTTGGGTAGAGAAGAGAGACCCTGGCTGAGTTTCCTTCTGCATTTTCCTCCACAGGATGGCTCGCTCTTGTCCTCCCCCTTCCTCAAGGGCTTCTTAGCCGGCTATGTGGTGGCCAAACTGAGGGCCTCAGCAGTATTGGGCTTTGCTGTAGGTACCTGCACTGGCATCTACGCAGCTCAGGCATATGCTGTGCCTAATGTGGAGAAGACGTTGAAGGACTATCTTCGGTCATTACGCAAGGGGCCCGACTAGCTCTGGATCCCATGGGGGAGGAAGGATGACCATCTTGGGTCTGCAGGTAGAGGCCTTTCAACCACAGACACCATATCTGGCTTCCCCAGCCGTCACCCTTTTGTTATCTCCAACTTTTCCACAGCCTCCATCCTTGCTCTCCTTCTTGCAAAAGGTGAACAGTGGTTTATCAGCCAGTAGTCTGGACGCCCCTCCTTAACCCCATGGGACTGGCCCCAAGACTGTGGCTTTTAGGGCCACCGGCCCCTTCCTCTTCCAGCCCTGACTATGGAGTTTGGAGCCGACTCTGATTTTCAATATTCTCTCTAGCAATGTACCACGGCTCCTCCCTCCTGCGAGCCGGCTCCATACTGATTTTCCCCAAACTTGTAATCCCCGCTGTCCCCTTGCTAGCTACACAGGCCACCCAGGGTCTGGTTTGGGCATGAGTGTAGAGGACGGGGGTATGCCAGGCCTGGCCCATCCCCGGCAGGCCCGCTGGACCCTGATGCTACTCCTGTCCACTGCCATGTATGGTGCCCATGCCCCATTGCTGGCACTGTGCCATGTGAACGGCAGAGTGCCCTTCCGGCCCTCCTCAGCTGTGCTGCTGACTGAGCTGACCAAGCTACTGTTGTGCGCCTTCTCCCTCTTGGTGGGCTGGCAAGCATGGCCCCAGGGGGCCCCTCCATGGCGCCAGGCTGCCCCCTTTGCGATATCAGCCCTTCTCTATGGCGCTAACAACAACCTGGTGATCTATCTTCAACGTTACATGGACCCCAGCACCTACCAGGTGCTAAGCAATCTCAAGATTGGAAGCACGGCCCTGTTCTACTGCCTCTGTCTCCGGCACCGCCTCTCTGCACGCCAGGGCTTGGCACTGCTGCTGCTGATGGCAGCAGGGGCCTGCTATGCAGCTGGTGGCCTCCAAGACCCTGGAAGCACCATTCCTGGACCCCCTTCAGCAGCAGCTGCTGGCCCCATGTCCCTGCATATCACTCCACTGGGACTGCTGCTTCTCATCTTGTACTGCCTCATCTCGGGCCTGTCGTCTGTGTACACAGAGCTGCTCATGAAGCGACAGCGGCTACCCCTAGCACTTCAGAACCTCTTCCTCTACACTTTTGGTGTGCTCCTGAATCTCGGTCTGCACGCAGGTGGCGGCCCTGGCCCTAGCCTCCTGGAGGGTTTCTCTGGTTGGGCGGCGCTTGTGGTGCTGAGCCAGGCACTAAATGGATTGCTCATGTCAGCGGTCATGAAGCACGGCAGCAGCATCACACGCCTCTTCGTTGTGTCCTGCTCCTTGGTGGTCAACGCCGTGCTCTCAGCAGCCTTGCTGCGGCTGCAGCTCACAGCTGCCTTCTTCCTGGCCACGCTGCTCATTGGCCTGGCTGTGTGCCTGTACTATGGCAGCCACTAGTCCCTGACCACCTCCACCCGGACTCCTGACCCTGTAGATTGGATGCCACCTCCGAGGCCTCCCCACCCTTCTTCAGCAGCCAGCCCCGTAACAAGTGCCTTGTGACAAAAGCTGGGGAAGTGGGAGCAGCCAGGTTAGTCTCTGGAGGTGGGTGGAGGAAGGGTTACCCCAGGAAACATGAAGACTGGGTTTGCCCCAAAGTTCTTCTAGAATAAGGAAATGGGAGAGCATGAATACCTAGGCCTGAGAAGTGACCCCATCCCCAGTGGAGGAGGCTCTCCACCTCATCCTGCATGAACGCAGTTGCTTCAAGTAGGGTGCAGGCAACAGTTGACTTTCCTCGCCTCCTGTGGTCACCCCAGCAGATCATTGCCCCCAGGCCTGGTACTGGCTACTGCAGCCCCGCTGTGGTACCTGACTCCCCCATAAGAGCTATCCACCTCCACTGTAATGCAGGAAAACCCAACTGCCACAGATTAGACACCCGTCATCCAGCCTACTCTTCCAAACTCCCCTAGCTCCAGCAGCACCTGGAGACATTGCCCCCTGCTCCCTCCACAGTGCTGCTCTCCACACCCATCCAGCCTTTTTCTGGAGACCCCAGAGAGGGCTGGAGCTTGACTCATCTCAGGGAATGTTGCCCCTGGGCCCTGGCTTAAGGCTACACTCCTGACCTCTCTCCTCACCCCAAGGGCCCTCTCAAAGCCCGCTGTCCCCTCTACAGCTCATAGGAGGTACCATTTTTCTCACTCTGGGTCCTGCCCCTGCCTAGCAGTGTCCCAGCTCTCAACAGCTTAGGGAAGCTCTACAAAGAGTGACCTGGCACCAGGCACAGGGATATTTGGTGGAGTTCAATCAGTGTCTCTAACTGTAAGCAATAAGGTCTGAATAAAGTGTTCTGGGGTGTGGGTGGTTCCTGCAATTGGCTGCTATTGTCCTGTGTCATCTTTATTGTGTAACTTCTCTCAAACAGAATTTTGTTCCCCTAATGCCCTGAATGTCTTCATCTTGGGGTAACTGATAGACTAGGAGAAAAGACTTCTAGCCATTACCAGAGCATTATTTCCTTTGAGGAGTGGAGTGGAGACTGTTCTCTGTCACAACTTTTCAAATTTCTCTGAAGCACAAAATCTGGGCCCTGGAGAATTTGGAGGGAATCTTGGGAATAGAGGGTCCTGGGCCTGGCAGGACAAACCAAGTTTTAGGCTAGAAAACTCATGGATTCAATATGGTTTTGATTCTTATTTCCTCTAGTTCCCCCACTGGTATTCCTGCCTCTCATCTCTTCTCATGGCCAGAGGAACATCGGGCCCTGTTTCTGTGGGAGCATACCTAGTAAGCTTAAAAAAAAAAAACAAAAAAAAGAACTGCAGACCTACTGAAGAATCTGAGGGAGTAGGGGTTTGGGAATCTTTTTTGTTGTTGTTGTTTTTTCTTTTTTCTTTAATAAGCTCTCTAAGTGATTCTGATGCACACTTCAGCTTGTGAACCACTACTATGTGAACCACTACTATGTGCAGTGTAGAACTATAGTTCTAACAGGCTTGAATTTCATTTCTGGCCGTGTCATTTATTGGACTGTCCTCGGGCAGGTACTTAACCTTTCCTAGCTTTAGTTGCCTTATCTCTGAAAGGCGGTCAAGTGGCACCTACTACTACATAGGGCAGTGGAAAAGGCTAAAATAAAGCGGTGGATATTAGGTGCTTAGCAGGAACTGACACAATGAGACCTGGCTACTGGTACCGTTCATTGGCCATAGTCAAGGTTAGCATGGTTATTGCGTCCCAGCTCTCCTCCCTTCTGGGACCCTGAAGAATGAAGAAAGAAGATGCCCCTGAAGGATTGCTGATCACCAGACTTCTCCCCAGGGCATCAATCCAGCACAACTGGCCCCAGCCTAGTCTATACCCTGCTGAAGCTGCTGGATCTGGGCTTGGAGCTCCTGGTTCTGTGTGGCCAGTTTGAGCGTGTCTTGCAGGATACCGGCCAGCAGGCTGCAGTGGTGATGCTCTGTGGTCATGGCCTGCTTCTCCCACAGCCCTCGCCAGGCTC
Organism: Cryptoprocta ferox; assembly: GCA_028646485.1. Lineage (NCBI taxonomy): Eukaryota > Metazoa > Chordata > Mammalia > Carnivora > Eupleridae > Cryptoprocta > Cryptoprocta ferox. Next base: position 29,276,263 of record CM053572.1, read on the forward strand.
GAAATACCTGTGCCCAGATTCAGAGATGCCTATCAGTCAGTCAGCCTGGGAACGATTTCAAGGCCTGCCTTCTGTCCCCACTGACCTGCAGCGTGTGGCATGTCCGAGCCCGGGCAGCCTGCACATGCAGCTCATACAGGGCTACAAGGTCCTGCTCTGCAGTGTCCCGCTCTGCCTGAAGGGCCTCCAGCTGGAGTCTCTGGAGTGTCTGCTCCCGGCGCCATCTCTGCCTCTCCTGGTACTTAGATTTGGAAACTATGGATCAGAGAAGTGACCTAACCTGCCCAAATTCAGACGGCTAGTGAGGGACACAACTGAGATGACATATGCCCTTCAGTGGTTCACTGTCAGTCTGAGGGTAAAGTCCAAATTCGAGGCATGGCACACACTGGTCTCTTTAGCCTTACCTCTGACCATATACCTGCCAGACCCCACCAGATGGACAATTTGCAATACCCAGACTGTACTTTGCCGTTACTTCCCTCTGGACCTTTGCTCATAGACTCTGGCTCCCAGAACATATCCTCCCATCCCCTCATGCACACAAGTGTTGTTTCCTAATTTGTGCAAACAAGTATATTTATTCAGCGCCCCTGTGTGATGAGTATGAACTGCCCACATGGAATTCAGGCTAGTGAATTCCTCTGGCTGATTTGTTTTTTAAGTCTCAGCCTAGATGCCATCTTTGTTCCTTCCCAGCCTGAGTCAGGCACTCTTCTTTGTTCCCACAATCCCCTAGCTCCCTGCATCACTGCACTTAGCCCTGAAAATTGCTACATCTGTCCTCCATAAAGCTATGAGGACCATGAGAGAGGGTATGGCCCAGTCTGTGGTGACTGAGGCTGAATCCCAGCCCCCAGTACAGTGTCTGGACCAATTAGAAGAAGCCTCAAGTCCCCTACCTGACCCTCCTCACCTCCTTTCCAGCCACCAGGCCTTTGACCCGGTCACCTGCCACCTCTTCCTCCTCCTGTTCCAAATGCTTCAGTTCCTCTTGGATCCATATCTGGTGCTGTTCTTGAAGTCTCTTCCTCCGTGCCTGGGCCAAGAAGAACTGCAGGGCCACATCTGGGGCTTGCCAGGCCTAAGTGGCATTAGTGTAGGCTCAGCCAGAAGTCTGTGTGTGCCACAGCCCTGGGACACAGGGCCCAACTTTTCAACAGAACCCCACTACCAAGGCTGCTCCTACCGCTACATCCAGGACCTAACTGGCCTGTAAGAGCCCGTAGCCTGGACAGAGACTTGGAGGCCATGGGAGAAAGGAGAGGTATTGGCTCTGCCAATAGGTGCCATGGGGGCCTTAAGGATTCTATACCCCTAATGTGACCCAGTAGGAAAACAGCCTTCCCGTGCCCCTCTCTTAGGAATCATAGCCCGTCAGGTTCTCTCTTTATCAGGAGCTCCATATTTGTCCCTGATGTTGAGACACAGAAGCGGTAGACATATTAGCTGTGCTCTGCAACTCTTCAGTCCCCCAAGAGCTTCCAGCTGTTCTGGGGTACAGAAGGTATTACCTGTTCCTCAGAGTCCCTTGGAGGATGCTTTTGGTGGACCCCAGGTCCTAGAGATGCTGTTATTCCTACCACTGGAGGAAAATGCAATTAAGCCCACCAAAGGTGGAGAAGACACCCAGCTCCACCCCAAGCCCCAAACCCACCTTTGGGCTCTCCCTGGAAGCCCGGGCTGTGGCTTGCTGTTGAATCTATCACCTGCTGAGAATATATTAAGAATGGGAATTCCATCCCCTTCCTCCCAGGATTGCACGCATTAAGCTCAGGACTTTGAAATCAGACAGATCAGGGTCCCTGCCCCTCCTTTCCTCAGCTGTATGATCTCAAGCAGGTGTCTAATCTTTTGAATCCATTTCCTCATCTGTAAAATGGATCTGATAAAAGTTGTAGAGGGGCGCCTGGGTGGCTCAGTCAATTAAGTGTCCAACTTCAGCTCAGGTCCTGATCTCACGGTTCTTGGGTTGGAGCCCTGCGTTGGACTCCGTGCTGACAGCTCAGAGCCTGGAGCCTGCTTCGGATTCTGTGTCTCCCTCTCTTTCTGCCCCTTCCCCCCTCCCCCCAAAAAAGTAAAGCATTTTAAAAAAACATTTTAAAAAAAGCTGTAGAGAGCATGAAATGAGATAACGCACCCAAAGCTCTAAGTGATGGCAATGCTCAATATATGGGAGCTTACATGCCTAAGTCCCAAAGTTCAGGGCTGTAAAAACAAGTTGTAAGTAACTGAAAAGGGAACGACCAGGAGAAGGTGGACAGGAGCAGCATTCCAGCCGCTCTTTGGCAAATCCTGGAAGACAGCACCCCCTTCTGCACAGGAGAGGCCATGCATCCTAAACGGATGCAAAAACACTGTTTTGAATCTAAGGACTTGGGTGTTTGCACCTCTACTACCTTTGATTATCTCAGGGGCCCTGAGATACTCAGATCCCTCTCTGAGCCTCAGTTTGCTCACCTGAAAAATGTGAGCAATGTTGTTTTCCCTGCTTAAAATAATTCTATGGCTCCCCCTTGACCTTCAAGACAAAGTCTAAACATCTCAATAAATTTAGAGTCCTTTGTGACTTGGCCCCTACTTAATCTCTTCAATCCTTCTCTCTTGACTCTTCCTCAAACTATTCTACAGCAAAATGACCTGCTTGCAGTCCCCGAAAGAGATCGAGCTCTTGCTTACTTCCAAGACTTGGTCTGTTATTTTTTGTGGCTGGAATGTGTGTTCTTCATCTTTGCTGGCTACCTCCTTCAGAAATCAACATCCGTCATGAAGTGTTCCTCTCCTCTCTTGCCAAGACTAACTTAGATGCCCCACAGAACCCTGTGTTGATTAGGCCTTCCGAGCACTAATCATAGTGTTATAATTGCTTCTCTCCAGAAGATTGCAAATTCCATGAGGACAGGGATTTCCCAGGTCCTACATGACACTATCCCTGACACAGTGAGAAGTTACTAAAATGTTTGGAAATAAATAAGTGAACAAAGAAAAGGACTTCTCATAGTGGTCTGTAAACAGGAAAGAAGGCAGACATCAATCAGTAGGGGTCCTAAGAGGTTGAGCCAGAAAACATACCTGTAGTTCTGGGAGCCCCACAGCCTTGGCTTTGACCCCATTGAGCATCCGGCTTCCTGGGCACTGGCTCCAGGCCTTTACCACCTACAGAGAGAGGGTTTAAGATAGGCTCCAACCACTGCTCTCTTCAGCACCTCCAGGCCTCACCTTGCTTACCTGCAACTCTCGCAGTGCCCTGCCCAGCTGGCTGAGCCCACTTTCTGTCAGGGTGTCCCCAAGCAGGCCTGAACGCAGGCTTTTCAGGCTAGCCCGGCGGGCACGTACCTCTTCTACTGCATCCCACAGGGTGGGCTTCACCTGTTTCACCTGCATCCTCCTTTCTGCAGCCCCCAACAGAGCAGCTCTGAGCAAGCTCAGGGAGCCACCTAGTAAGGGGAGACAGGGTGAATCACTCCTTCTGGACTCCAAAGCACACTGCCTGTAATACTTTTAATTTTTATTACTACTGTTTACACAAATAGCTAACGCCTATCAGGCTTTTCCACGGGCTGGATGGCACTGTGCTACGGCTTTTCGTGGATCGCCCCTTTTTATCCACACAACACTTCAATGAAGCAGCAACTCTAATTTGTTCTGCCTACCCCCACATTTTCCAGATGAAGCAAATGGAGCTCAGAGAGATCAAGCAACTCCCTGGTGAGTGGCAGAGATGACACTTAAGCCCAATTCTGTCTGACATTAAAACCTGTGCCCTTAATCAGGATACCAAACTGACCTATGGATAAACATACTTTTGTCCTTCACTGCTTTATCCTTAAGGGCATGAACTGGCGTAGTTTTTCTTCCTCACTCCACAGGTCCTGGCACAGTGTGTGGTCTGGGACTATGTTAGCCAAATTAATGTGTGCTTATTAATTTTGGATACAGAGAGCCAGACTTTTTCTTTCTTTTTGCTTTTATTATAGGAAATTTCAAACATATACAAAGTATAGGAAATTCAATCTACTTTTCATCCAGCTTCAATAATTATCAACTCACGGCCATTCTTGTTTGATCTATACCCTCCACTTGACCTCCCCTAAGTCTCTGACATCATATCATTTCAGAGAGGCCTGATTTTTAATGACTTTATGAAAACAGGCAAGTTCTTTCCCTTCTCTGATCCTCCCTTTCCTCTTTTATAAATTAGGCCTCCCTCCCTAAGTTAGATGTGTCTCATGGGGTTGTGGTAAGAATAAAAGGTATTAGTGTAAAAATGCTTGGTAAAGTGTTGAAAGCCTCTGAAGGGCGAGGGGTTTCTTTTACTATCAGCCCTGCCTCTCCAGACTTTGGCAACCTAGCCACACTGGGACCTTTCTGAATCTTGATCCTCCCGGAGGTCAGACTCTCTCTGGACTGGGGTTGGGGCTGCAGCTGTTTTGGTGAGAGGGTGGGTCAGACATAAGTTAGATGCCAGAGCTTCCCAAAGAACCCCACACCCTCCCCCAGGCCACCTTGAGGGTCCAGGCGAATAAGAAGATCAGTGTAGTTGTTTCCTTCCAGGAGCCGTGACACGATCCAGGGCAGAGTGCCCTCTACCTCCTCACCAATAACCTTACCAGCCAACACATGAAGCAGGGGGCAATCTCTGCCAGAAGGAGAGAGGAAGAAAAGAGGTGTCCATTGGTGGATAGGGAAAAAATTGACCTAAATCACATCTGATGGAAAGGTTGACTATTTCCAGAACTTTGGTGCACCACCAAGCAGATTTGCAACCTTGCATAGATCTTTATTTTATTTTATTATTTTTTAGCTACACAAATAATATATTCTCATGGTGCAAAATTTAATTTGTCTATCTGATAAGGAACTTGTATCCTTGTATCCAGAACATTTATTTATTTATTTATGCTTTATTTATTTATTTTTATTTTTACTTTTGAGAGAGAGGGCGTGTGCGATCAAGGGGCAGAGAGAGAGGGAGACAGAGAGAATCCCATGCAGGCTCTGCACAGTACAGAGCCTGAAGCAGGGCTCGAGCTCACCCGGTGCAGGGCTGAAACTCATGAACCATGAGAACCAGCTGAGCCACCCAGGCACCCCTATCCAGAATATTTAAAGAGCTCTTACACCTCAGTAATAGAAGACTAATCACACAGTTTGTTTTTTATTTTTTATTTTTTTTTACATAGCCTCCACACCCAATGTGGGGCTTGAACTCACAATCTTGAGATCAAGAGTCACATGCCTTACCAACTGAGCCAGCCAGGTGCCCCTAATCACTCCATTTAAAATGGCAAAGCAAGATGACATCCACAAAAATGGCAGAGTATGAAACTCTGGAGATCTGTCCTTTTCCAGCAGCATGTGGGAAAAAAATGGTCAGAATCAACCTTACTGGAACTCTGGGGGACAGTGAAAGGTTTACAGCAACCAAGTGAATGCTTACCCAGGAGAAAGGCAACTTAACTACATTGAGATCTTTGTGACATTTTAACTTAACCTAGCCCCAACCTCCTCCCCAGCACAGAGGTGGTCTTTAAGACAACAGCCCACATTGCTGGTGGGGGTGCTTGGCTCTGGAGGGAGCAGAGCAGATTTTGTTCCCAAGGAAATGTATTCGTTGTTTTGACTGTCTAGGGTTTCCCCCAGAGGACTGACAAAAAGGGCTTCCTTTTGTTTCCCTTATCTTAGAACTCTCTCAGGGCAGAGCAGCTATCCTAGATGATATCCCTCAAAACACTGACAGATGAAAGAACAAGCAAAAATAACAGGTGCATGGAAAGACTGGGAAGCAAAGTTGGGGAGTCAGATTGGGGGTTTGGGGGATAAGGAAAACTCCCCCATGCACCGAGGAATCTAGAAAGCCACACACATGCCCAAGGCAGGATCCAGGCTGAGAAAAGACCCGAGAAGATTGCAAGTTTTCACCTCTGGTTTTTTAAGCTCAGTGTAAGCAGGAAGTGAGGCTAAGGCAGAGATGTAACGGAATGGCAAAGCATAGAAGGACTGACCCAACACAGAGCCAATCTATGGAAAGGTGGAGATTTTTTTTTATTTCTTTTATTTCTTCCTCTTTTTCTTCCTTTAAAAAGAATGTTTTGGTCCCAGTAGGTTAAGGAATTCTATGTTAGGTCACTAGCTAACCACTGAGATAACAGAATGGAGACGTCACTGGCCACAAAGAACCCAGTCTTGGCAAAAATTGTTTGGAAAGGTAACTAAGCAAACAGATAGCTGCAGCCCACAGCAAGCAACAATGCAAACCCTGGAGGACATGGGGAATATCTTTTTCAGAGTTCCCACACTGTCATATTAAAAATGTCAGAGCCTAAGGAAAAGAAATGGAGATGTAAGAGACCAACATAATAAAGAATATAATCTTTACAAAATTAAAAATTCTCAAATTGGCCAGTTTCCAATCAAAAAAATATCCGGCATGCAAAAAAAGATGTGTGGCCCACCCACAGGGAAAAAAATTAATAAAAACTGCCCTTGAGGAAGCACAGACATTGGATTCACTACACAAAGACTTTAATCCAACTATCTTAAATGTGCTCAGAAAAGCAAAAGAAATCAAGAAAATGATGTCTGAACGAATAGAAAATACCAATAGAAGAAGAGAAGTTATAAAAAGGAACCTAACAGAGGGGCGCCTGGCTGGCTCAGTGGAGCATGCGACTCTTGATCTTGGGGTTGTGAGTTTGTGCCCCACGTCGGGTGTAGAGCTTACTTAATAAAATAAAATAAAACAAAACAAAACAAAATAGGAATGAAGTAGAAGTTCTGGAGCTGAATAGTACCTGAAATAAATTCCCTAGAAAGCAGATTTGAGTGGGCGCAAGAATCTCAGCAAAGTTGAAAATAGGTAAAATAAAATTATGCAGAAAGAAAAACAATAAAGGAAAATAAGCCTAAGGGACCAGTGGACGCATGAAGTGTTTAAATATATGCAGAATGGGAATCTCGGAGAAGAGAGAGAAAAAGGGGCAGAAAGAATATTTGAAGAAATAATGCTCAAAAATTCCCCAAATTTATGAAATACATGAATTTATACATCCAAGAAGATCAACAAGTTCCAAGAAGGATAAACTCAAAGAGATTCATGCCAAGACACATTATAATCAAACTAACAAAAGCCAAAGAGAGAATCTTGAAAACAGCATAAGAGAAGCAACTTGTTATATACAAGTGATCCTCCATAAGAATGAAAACCAATTTCCCAGCGAAATTGTGGAGGCCAGGGGTGCCTGGCTGACTCAGTCAGTAGAGCATGTGACTCTTGATCTCCAGGTTGTGAGTTTGAGCCCCATGTTGGATGGAGAGATTACTTAAAAATAAAATCTTAAAAAGCAAGCAAGCAAGCAAGAAAGAAAGAAAGAAAGAAATTATGGAGACCAGAAGTCAGTGAGATGACATATTTAAAGTGCTGGAAGAGAGGTGCCCAGGTGGCTCAGTCAGTTGAACGTCCAACTCTTGCTTTCAGTTCAGGTCATGATCCCAGGGTGGTGGGATGGAGGCCCACATCAGCGTGGAGCCTGCTTAGGATTCTCTCTCTCTCTCTCTCTCTCTCTCTCTCTCTCCCCCTCCCTCCCTCTTCCCCTCTCTCCTGCTTGTTCTCTTTCTCTCTCTAAAAATAATGCTGGAAAAAAAAGTGTGTCAACTAAGAATTCCGTATCTGGCAAAACTATCCTTCAAGAACATGTGAGAAATTAAGGTATTCCCAGACTAGTAAAAGCTGAGAGAGTTCATTGCCAGTAGACCTGCCTTATAAGAAATGCTAAAGGTGGGATTCCTTTACCATGTCAGAGGTGAGGAAATGAGACTCTGAGGCTGCTCTGGGTCTCTGCATCCATACTTCAGCCACACCACCACCCTGCTCCCTAAGGCAGTCAGAAGATTCCATCAGACTTACAGGGCTCTGGGGAGCTGCAGGATCCTCAAGGCCCCTCGCCACATACCCTGGGTCCCAGCCCCCTTGGGAGGGTCAGGCCCTGGGCAGAACATGGTGACGGTGAGCAGAGAGCAGGCCCTGTGGAGGAGAGGGTAGGATGAGGCCAAATGCCTAAGGGATAGGGGTGGGTATGACAGATGCCCTCCTGTCCTCACCTGCCTTCATCCCCTGCAGCCTGTAAGTACAACTCTGAGGCAGCTCTTGAGTCAGACACCTCCACCTCACTGGCATCTTCCACCACCCTGGAGGACGGGGAGGCTGAGCTCAACTCCTAAGCACCAGAGTTCTGTCCAGCCCCCCAGAACCTCTACATGGGGGAGTCCATCATGGTCCCAAGAGCCTATAAGAACCATCCCCAAGGTTTCAAGCTCAGTATATCCCCTGAAAACCTCTCATCTTCATAATCTTTTTTCTCCTGTCATCTGCCCAGTGAGGGAAACAGGCTAGCTAGGATTGCTCACATCTCACAGATGGAGAAGCTGAAGTTCTGCTCAATGAGATGCTCACATCACCCAGATGGTAACTGAGTTGAAGAGATGTAGATGGATAAGGTAAGAAGAGTGAGAGGGCTGGGGATATGGGCTGCAGGGAAGAGGGCGAGCGGGTGTGATGAGCACAACGCCAAGTGCAGAGCTTCCCTTCTGCATCGCAGTGGGGAGAAACCTCCCATGGCTGGGTTTGGTGGGTGTCAGCCCTGCCTTAAGGCAGCCACCCTCAGATCCCATTGGGCCCTGGAGACTCACAAGCCCAGAGGGGACACATCTAGCACTGATAGGTTCTCTCTCCCTGGAGAGAGCAGGTCCCGAGTCCTTCCACTGGGGCTGAGCTGCAATCACACAAGCACAGCACCAGTTACAAACAGCCTTTTCCTGACTTCGTCTCACATGATCCTCCCGCTGGGGTTCCGTGGGTCAACCAGGGCACCAACATTTCAGCCATTTCAGACAGGAAATAGGAAACCTCAAAGAGGCAAGCCCACACTGCTGAGCGTTAGATGTGGCTAGACTCGGTCTTTTCTGGCTGCCTTTGAGCCTCAGGTCCTTTACACAGCAGCACCATTGGCTCCCAGGGGTCCCCTCCCTGCAGGGTCTCACCTGCACCAGGCTAAGGGTGCTAACCCCAGGAACAGGGCCCCTGTGGGGCAGAGCTTCCTCAAACAGCATCTGCAACAGCTAAAGTGGAGAAAGGGGTTCAGTTGAGAAGGAGAAAGGATCTGTCCTTCAACATTTTCATGAGGGTGAAGTCCATGCCTGGTTCTATGCTAGGTGCTGCAGACACAGGGACACAGTGTCCAAGACACAAACAGCCCCAGCCCTCACGATTCACAGCCAGTCAGTCAAATGAGCAGGCATTTTCAGTGAGACCTGCTGTTTCCTGAGGCAGGGGCCTATGACAAGGTTCTGAGGCAGCTATTTTGATTTGGGGGCATTTTGATGAAAACAAACTTTCAAGTTTATTATCAGTATTATGAAAAACTGTGAATATTAGATCTCGCTGGGTATTTCATCTTTGCACATCACCCCATCCTGACCCTCACCCCACTGGCTCCAGCCTCCCACCTGACCTCTCAATAGCTACCTAAACTGACCCTGGGAAAACATCAGCGCATTACAGGAACCCCAGGGAGGGGAACCCAGTCCAGTAGGGAAGGGAAGGGAAGTTTCTCAAAGGTCTCCTGGAGGAAACAAGACCTGAGCTTCATGAGACCTATGCCTGGTGGCTCCTCCAAGACTCACCTGAGGTACAAGCCGAGGTGTCTCTGTTTCCCGGCCCCGAAGCAGTAGGGACACACTGTACCCTTGGGCCACCAAACCTAGTGTGGACTGGACTCGTGCTAGCAGTTCCTGCTCAGCCTCCTGCAGGGGACACAGGCACATCCCCTGGTCTCTGGTGCCCTAACCCAGCCCACCTAAGCAACGGGCTTAGAAAACACTTAGCACTCCAGCATCCAGAAGCCTGAGGATTCCCAACCACCTCCCGTCTCCTTACAACACCCCCTACCTGAGCAGCATCAGAGCTCAGGACTCTGTCAAAGGTGACGCATTGTTCCTGTGGGGGAGGACTAGGCTCAGCATTGTCACTCCCATCTTCCAGGGCCTCACCCACACTCCATCGCATTTCTACCTGAGTGTCTAGAGTCTCCAGCGGAAGCAGGCAGATGCTCTGGGGCCCCTCCAGAAGCAGTGTGGGGCAACAGGTCTCCTCAGGGCCTGAGAAGGATGGACTGTATATCAACTGTCATGCTTAAGTCCTGCCCTCAACTTTGGCCTCAATTTCCTAACCTAGAATACTAATGAGCACAGGATCAGAGCCCCTGAGAGGCAGCGCTTCCTCAAAAAGCTTCTGCAGCAGCTAAAGCTGTAAAATGGCCTAGTCCTTCCCCTCTCCCAGGAGGCTCCCCAAGGCTGCGTAACCTCTAAGAGTGAATGTGTAAGGCCTTCTTACCTGATCTTCTTCCCCTCTCAACTTCTACCACCACGGTCAGCCTGGCCTGGGGGTTGTCCATGAGGGCTGGAGGCGCTGAGCTGCCCTGGCCCAAACCAGCCTCTGCGCTTGCTGACTCTCCACACTCCATGGCTTCCATGCCTCTCAGATTCTCCTCAATAATTCATCTCCTTGATCTGTGGGCACTGGGTAGGGCCTCTAAATAACAACTCATCAAAGGAGGTGATAGTCCCCTCTTCTGAGTGAGCCAGAACATTGCATGGGATTCTTCTTTTTTCCTCTTTTGAAAAATGTCAAACACATACAACTGTAGAGAGAAAGTATGATGAGCCTCCGAGCACCCAGCTTCAGTAATTACCAACTTATGGCCAGTCTTACTTCTTCTGTTCCCCCCCCATCCCCTATGGATTCCTTTGAAGCAAATCCCAGACAAGTTATATTTCATCTATAGCTTTTTTAGCATGTATTTATAAGAAACCACCCTTTTTTTTAAAATGACAGCTTTATTAAGATATAGTTCATATATCATACAATTCACCCATTTAAAGTGTATATTTCAAACATACTTTAGTATGTTTGCAGATAACGCGTAACTATCACCATAGCTAATTTTAATGTTTATTTATTTTTTTAGAGAGAGGGAGACAAAGTGTGAGCGTGGGAGGGACAGAGAGAGAGAGGGATACACAGAATCTGAAGGAGGTTACAGGGTCTGAGCTGTCAGCAAGAGCCCAACACGGGGCTCGATCTCATGAGCTGTGAGATCATGACCTGAGCTGAAGTCGGATTCATGGGTTTGAGTCTCATGTTGGGCTCTGTGCCAACAATGAGGAGCCTGCTTGGGATTCTCTCTCTCCCTCTCTCTTTGCCCCTACCCCACACACACTCGCGCGCGCTCTCTCTCTCTCTCTCTCTCTCAAAATAAACATTAAAAAATAAAATCTTAAAAATGTTTTAAATAAAAAAATGGAATCACACAGTGTGTGTTCTTTTTGTGGCTGACTTCTTTCAGTTATCATAATGTTTTCAAGGTTTATACATGCTGTAGCGTGCATCAGTACTACCTATGACTGAATGATGTTCCACATGGAGATGAAATGACTTCTGTCAGCAACTATACAGAGTTTGCCCACACTTCACAGCTAAGAGCAGAGTTCTCTACAAGATTGTACTTACTGTAGACACTAGTTATAACTCGGGGTCCCCAGTCCTTCCTCACTCTGACCAGCTAGCTACATTTTCAGTTGTTCTCACTCTTCCTCCAGGTTCCATACTTTGCTAGAATGACTTACAGAATTGAGGAAGGCATTATCCTCACTGTATCTGACACCAATTTTCTGACACCAGCTGGGGTCCTATATTTCAATCCAATTTTGACATTAACTACCTGGAATTAGCAGCAGCTTCCACAAGTTAAAATGCAAGGTTCTCAACAAGAACCATGAGATCATGTCCTGAGCTGAGATCATGTCCTGAGCTTAAATCAAGAGTCAGGCAGTTAAGTGCCTAGACGCCCTAGACTTGGGGTTCTTATGACTGAGTACCCTTCAGGCTCAGAAATTCACTAGAATGCTCTCAGAACTCAAGAAAGTACTCTACTTATGATTACCTTTTTATTATAAAGGATACAAATGAACAATAAGATGAAGAGGTACATAGCGCAAGGTCTGGAAGAGTTCTGAGCACAGGAGCTCCTGTCCATGTGGAATCAGGGTGTGCCACCCTCTCAGCACATCAGTGTGTTCACCAACCAGGAAACTCCTTAAGCCTCACTATTCAGAGGTTTTGTTTTGTTTTGTTTTAATTGATATTTCATTGTGTAGGCATGTTTGATTAAATTATAGGCTATATGACTGAACTCAACTCCAGCCAATTACATGGTTGAATTTTCTGGTGTGCAGCTTCCTCCAACTTGAAGCTATCTAGGTATCCAGCCAGAAGTCACCTCATTAGCATAACAGAGAGATTCTTATCCTTGAAAAATTCCAAATGTTTTTGAAGCTCTGTTCCTGCAACTGGAGACAAACACCCACTATATTCCTGGGGTGCCTGGGTGGCTTAGCCGGTTAAGCATCCATCTTCAGCACAGGTCATGATCTCACAGTTCCTGAGATTGAGGCCCATATTGGGATCTGTGTCTACAGTGCAGAGTCTGGAGCCTGTGAGTTCTGTGTCTCCCTCTCTCTCTGTCCCTCCCCTCCTCACTCTGTGTGTCTCTCTCTCCCAAAAATGAATAAACATTAAAAAAAACAGACTGGAAAAATTTTTTAGAAATTAAAAAAAAAAAGGCTGGATATATTCTTTATTATATGACCAGCCACTCGATGGTTTTTCACCAAGGACCCCTTCTAGCAAATGGATCATACCTGTTTGATTATTTACATTTGGTATAGCATTTATGTAACAGAACAATAAAAACATGAATACAGTAGTCCCCCCATCCTTATTTATGGAGGATATATTCCAAACTCCCAGTATATGCCTGAAACCACAAACAGTTCTGAACCCTATAGATGCTGTATTTTTTTCCTACACATAACTATGGTAAAGTTTAATGTATAAATTAGGCACAGTAAGAAATTAGCAACAATTACTAATAATAAAATGGAACAGTTGTAACAATATGCTGTAATAAAGTCATGTGGATGTGTTCTCTCTCACAGTAGCTTATTGTACTAAACACACCCCTCCTCTTCCTGTAAGGATGTGAGATGATAGAAGGCCTACATGATGGCATGAAGCAAGGAGAGTGATATAGGCATTATGACATTGCCTTGAGGAACTGGAACTGCAAAGAGTGAAACTGTGGATAAGGGGGTAATGGACTGATGTATGCCTAACATTTGAAGGAATCAGTGTGAGATACGCACAGGAGGCTGTTAAATAAATTTCCCCACATGTCTATCAATATTGGTGTTATAGGGGCACCTGGGTGGCTCAGTCCGTTGAGTGTCTGACTTTGGCTGTGGTCATGATCTCACGGTTCATGGGTTCGAGCCCTGCACTGGGCCCAGTGCTGAACACTTGCTCAGAGCCTGGAGCCTGTTTCAGATTCTGTGTCTCCTTCTCTCTCTGCCCCTCCCCCACCCGCACTCTGTCTCACTCTGTCTCTTAAAAATAAATGTAAAAAAAATACTAAAAAAATACTGGTATTATAATTTTACCAACAATACCAGTGGTATATTATAATCTCATTGTATAGATGTAATATGAAAAATAAGAGTAATTAGTTCAGGAGCAGCTGGGTGGCTCAGTCCATTAAGTGTACCACTCTTGATCTCGGCTCAGGTCATGATCTCATGGTTCATGGGACCAAGCCGAACCTCGGGCTCTGTATTGACAGCATGGAGCCTGCTTGGGATTCTCTCTTTCCCTCTCTATCTGCCCCTCCCCTGCTCGTTCTCTCTCTCTAAATAAATAAATAAATATACTTTGAAAAAAAAGAATAAATAGTCCACTCCGTCACTATATTTTATGACCAAAATGTCTCCCAGGGCGAGGCCACCCGGGTTTTCAGTCTTCCATTTCAATTTTGTCATATAGTTGATTTTAATAGTGCTTCTATGAACAGTTTGGCACCAAAGTTTGTTTTATATACCCCTTTTCAATTATTTTGCATATGTACCTAGAAATAGTATTGCTGGATCATATGGTAATTATACATTTAACTTTTCGAGGAACTGCCAAACTGTTTTTCACAGTGGTTGCACCATATGACATTTGCATCAATAACATTTAAGCATTCTTATTTATCCACATTCTCACCAATGGTTATTTTTTCTTTTTATTAAAGCCATACTGTGGGTGTGAAATGGTACCTCATTATGGTTTTGATTTGCATTTCCTTAATGACCAATGATTTTTGAGAATCTTTTCACATGCTTGTTTGGCCATGTGTATACTTCTTTGGAGAAATATCTATTTAAATTCTTTTCCCAAGTATGGGGCGCCTGGGTGGCTCAGTTGGTTGAGCATCCGACTTCGGCTCAGGTCATGATCTCACGGTTCGTGGGTTCAAGCCCTGCATTGGGCTCTGTGCTGACAGCTCAGAGCCTGGAGCCTGCTTCAGATTCTGTATCTCCCTCTCTCTCTGCCCCTCCCCCACTCATGCTCTGTTTCTCTCTGTCTCAATAATAAATAAAACATAAATAAAATAAAGTTTTTCCCCAGGTTTTAATTGTTGTTGTTTTTTTTTTTGCAGTTCATCATGAATAATGATGTTGAGCATCTTTTCATGTACTTGTCAGGCATGTGTATATTTTCTTTGGAGAAATGGTTATTTAAGTCTTTCCCCATATTTTACTTGAAATGTTTGCCCTTTTTTTCCCCTGATTTATAGGAGCTATCTGTATATCCTGGATCTCAGACCATTATCAAATATATAATTTACAAATATTTTATCCTATTTTGTAGGCTATCTTTTCAACTTTTTGATAATGGTCTTTTGATGCAGAAAAGTTTTTATTTTTTTTATTTTTTTTAATGTTTTATTTATTTTTGAGACAGAAACAGAACATGAGAGGGGGAGGGGCAGAGAGAGAGGGAGACACAGAATCCGAAGCAGGCTCCAGGCTCTGAGCTGCCAGCACAGAGCCCGACGGGGGGCTCGAACCCACGAACATGAGATCATGACCTGAGCCGAAGTCAGAGGCTTAACCGACTGAGCCACCCAGGCGCCCTGAAAAGTTTTTATTTTGATTAAATTCAGTTTGTTGTTTTTTTTTCTTTTGTTGTTCTTGATTTTGGTATCCTTTCTAAGAAGTCATTGCCAGATCAGAGGTCATGAGGAGTAATTTCTGTGCTTTCTTTTAAGAGCTTTATAGTTTTAGTTCTTACATTTGGGGGTAATTGATCCATTTTGAGTTAATTTTTATATGCAGCCTGAGTTAAGGATACAAATTCATTCATCTGTATCTGGAAGTCCAGGTGTCCCAGTGTCGTTTGTTTAAAAGACTAGCCTTTTGGGGCACCTGGGTGGCTCAGTTGATTGAGCATCTGACTTTGGCCTAGGTCATAATCTCGCTGCTCCCGAATTTGAGCCCCATGTCAGGGTCTGTGCTGACAGCTCAAAGCCTGGAACCTGTTTCAGATTCTGTGGCTCTCTCTCTCTCTCTCTCTCTCTCTCTCTCTCTCTGTCCCTCACCAACTTGCACTCTGTCTCTATCTCTCAAAAATAAATAAACACTTAAAAAATTTTAAGGGACGCCTGGGTGGCTCAGTCGGTTAAGCGGCTGACTTCGGCTCAGGTCATGATCTCACGGTTTGTGGGTTTGAGCCCCGCGTTGGGTTCTGTGCTGACAGCTCAGAGCCTGGAGACTTTTTCAGATTCTGTGTCTCCGTCTCTCTCTCTGCCCCTCCCCCACTCATGCTCTGTCTCTCTCTGTCTCAAAAATAAATAAACTATAAAAAATTCTTTTTAAATTTCTAAAAAGACTAGTCTTTCTTCATTGAATGTTCGTGACATCCTTGTCAAAATCAGCTGTCCATAGAAACATTGGTTTATTTCTGGACTTGTGCTTCTCGTCCACTGATCTCTGTGTTTGTTTTACGCCAGTACCACAGTGTCTTCATTACTCTTGCTTCACAACAAGTTTTGAAATCAGGAAGTGTGAGCCCTCCAACTTTGTTCTTCTTTTAGAAGATTGTTTTCTCTACAGCAACTTCAGAACTTCCATATGAACTTTGAAATCACCTTGTCAATTTCTACAAAAATTCAGCTTACATTCTTATAAGACTTCCATTGAATCTGCGGATCAATTAAGGGGAACTGACATCTTAATAATATTAAGAGTCATGAATAAGGGATCTTCTTTAATTTCTTTCAACAGCATTTTGTAGTTTTAGTAGTTATAAGTTTGCTCTTCTTTTGTTATATTTACTCCTAAGTATTGTATTCTTTTTGATGATATTGTAAATAAATTTTTTTAAATTTCATTTTCAGGATGTTCATTGCAAGTGTATAGATATACAATTGTTTTTTTTAATTTTTTAATGTTTATTTTTGAGAGAGAGAGAGAGAGAGAGAGAGAGAGCCTGAGTGTGGGAGGGAGAGAGAGGGAGACACAGAATCTGAAGGAGGCTCCAGGCTCTGAGCTGTCAGCACAGAGCCCGGCATGGGGCTTGAACCCACGAACCGCGAGATCATGACTTGAGCCAAAGTTGGACGCTCAACCTACTGAGTCAACCAGGTGCCCCTCACGCACTCTTTCTTAAACATAACCACAATATCATACCTATCATACATAATACCATACTGAAAAAAACACTAGAGATTTTTTATATCCTCAAAGATCCAAGTCAGTGTTCCAATTTCTTCCAGTGTAGATAATTCAATGTGGCTCAAAAAGAGCCACTTCTGATTTGGAGAATAAGGGGTTTCTGATCATGAGAAGTGGGGGGGGGTTGTTAGTGAAAACATGACTTCATGGAAGAGTGGAAACTCTTGACTCAGAGTATGAGGAAAAGAATTGACGTCTGTTTGGTTCCAGATAAGGGCACAGGAACAAAAGAGGAAGCTACAGAGAGACTGATTTTGGCTCAGAAATGGAAGTCCTATGACCCCAGTCCTACTCTTGCAGTATTCAATTCATCACACCACACTGGATATCCAATCTCATTCGGTATGTGGAAGTGGATCCCTTGCTTCTTATAATCCATCTCTTACTCCTTGTTACTTCCTTCCCTGTCTAGGGCACAATTTTCAGCCTCGCCCTCATCAACGCCACTTGCTCAATCCTTGGGTCTCACTCGGGCTGCCCTATGCAACCACTTCAAAATTTTCTCTTCCAGTTTTTATGTTGCTGTCTTTTGTTCATTTTCAGAAGAAATTTTTTCATGTATAGCTGTAGATTCAGTGTATTAGTGAGAGAAGATGAATTCAGGATCTACCTACATCACCATTTTGAACAAGAACTTCTACCTACTCCCCCAATTTTGAATGAATAAATCCTACTCCTAGGTTGCTGTGCACTATCAGCTCAAAAAATGCCACATGCCTTGTGACTGGAACTGTGACACATATTTTCTGGTCTCCAACCTCAGTTAGGCAAAAGTCTTTATATGATCAAAGTGAAGAAAAACGCTAATCAGTTGTTTTTCCTCACTTAACTCATGGTAGCATTAAAGCCCTCAGCTCACTCTTCCTGTTCATTTAGTCAACTTTTTAGTAAAGATTAATGGAGTACCTATGTGCCAAGCACTGTTTTAGGTACTAGAGTTTCAGATGTAAACAAGATTGACACAACTACTGCTCCCATGGAGCTTCCAACACAATACTACTCAACAAACAAAAAATATATGAATAAAGAAAATGATTTCCAGTTGAGGTTAAAGCTGTGAAGAAAATAACAGGATGCTGTGATCAGGATAATGAGGAAGGAGTGGCTCCTTCAGATGAGGTGACATTTGAGTTGAATCCTGAACCATGAGGAAGATCTGTATTACAGCTTCAATTTTGTAGAAGTTCCACAGTCTCCTGTTACCACCGGAGCATCTTTGCCCAGATACTCTGCCTTCCAGCCTGGGACTAGAAGTTGACCGTGTGCCTCCCCTGAGGCCAACCCTTCTACTAGTGAATTAGGTACCAGTCCTGTTTTTTTTTATTTTATTTTTAAAGTTTATTTATTTATTTTGAGAGAGACAGAGACAGCGTGAGTAGGGGAGGGGCAGAGAGAGAGGGAGAGAGAGAGAATCCCAAGCAGGCTCTGCATCATCAGCACACAGCCCAATGTAGGGCTTGAACTCATGAAATCATGAGATCATCACCTCAGCCGAGACCGAGAGTCAGTCGCTTAACCAACTGAGCCACCCAGGCACCCCGGTACCAGTCCTTTTTTACTTATTCAAGGACATTCCTCTAGCAACACTCCCTTCTTTCTCCTATATCATCAAGTTTTCCCTCTCTACTGAATTATTCCCATCTTCATACAGCCATGTTATTTCTCTTATCTTAAAAACCAATAAACATAATACCATACTCAATAAAGATGGAAAACTTACCCTCTAAGATCAGGATTAGGACAAGGATGCCCACTTTTGCCACTTCTATTTAA
Source organism: Cryptoprocta ferox (assembly GCA_028646485.1). Lineage (NCBI taxonomy): Eukaryota > Metazoa > Chordata > Mammalia > Carnivora > Eupleridae > Cryptoprocta > Cryptoprocta ferox. Next base: position 29,294,704 of record CM053572.1, read on the forward strand.
CATAGTGGAATCCTAGCCAAAGAAATTAGGCAGGAAAAAGAAATAAAAGGCATCCAAACTGGAAAGGAAGAAGTAAAATTATCTTTGTTCACAGATGACATGGTCTTATATGTAGAAAATCTTAAAGATTCCACACACACGAGGTGCCTGGGTGGCTTAGTTGGTTAAGCGTCCAACTTCGGCTCAGGTCATGATCTCGTGTTCGATGAGTTTGAGACCTGTGTTGGGCTCTGTGCTGACAGTTCAGAGCCTGGAGCCTGCTTTGGATTCTGTGTCTCCCTCTCTCTCTGCCCCTCCCCTGCTCTCTCTCTCTCTCTCAAAAATAAATAAACATAAAAAAATTGAAAAAAATTCCACATGCACAAAAAAATCTGTTAGAATAAACAAATTCAGCGTACCTGTGTGCCGAGGGATTTTACACAGCAGAAGAGAAACCCTGAAATTATGAAACCCAGAGCTTAGGTAGGACAGGTAGCACAGCTGTCTCTTCTCCCAGGAGGGTGGGAGAGATAAAGAGAGAGAGAGAATAAGCAAGTGGCTCTGGTTTTTATTACCTTTGACAGGGGGAGAAGCAGGTTCTTGGAAAGTGCACCACAGAGGAAACATCCTGCAACTTGCTAGGCATGTTTATCATTCAAACATCCTTTAACACAGGTGCCAGTAATCTCAGAAAGCTGGATTGCACAGAAACCCCTGTTTCTCATGCACAGCCTAGACAGGCAATATTCCCTGCCCCTTCCGTCCTTGAAGTTCTATTCCTAGGTTTCTAGGTAATTAGGCTGAAGAAAGTCTAAATATAATGGATTCCACACCCAGGTCTGTGCCCAGCACATCAAAAACACCCAGTACGCACATCTGTTGAGTGAATGACACGGATCATTGTTTCAGATTTTAATGAACATGGGGCGGAGGGTTGTTTGGTTAACACGTCCTGACGAGGCTTCCCAGGAGCCAGGGCAATTAGTCTCTTCTGGGCCTTAGGTGAAGCCCCCCGCCCTTTGAAGCACCGCGAGGGTTCCGGACATCCCCACCGCCAGCGCCGATCGCGCACAGGCTTGGACCACGCCAGAGTTCATCTGGTCTTCTTGGTATTTGGGGGCTTCAGGGTCCATAAAGGGATTCCCGTCCAGTGTCAGGTTACTCACTTTGGGCAGCTCTTCTGGCCCCGGCACTCTGTTCAGCCTGTTGCACCTAAGATCTAGCACGCTGAGCTTGGCCGGCAGTCCCTTAGGCACCTGCTCCAGCCCAGCGAACGACAAGTTGAGAGAGTTCAGGGCGCTGGGCCAGACACACCCGGGAGCGCCTGGGGCGGTGGCGCGCAGCGAGTTGTGGCTGAGGTCTAGGCTGTGGGGTTGCACACCAGCCGCCGCCATCGCCAAGCACACGCCGTTGGGCGTCTCCATCCCGGCGTTACGTAAAGCTAGAGCCCGAAGGGCCGGGAACTTGTGCGGACAGAGAGCTGCAGTCAGTCCGTGCTCGCCCAGTCCGGGATTGTCTGATAGGTCTAAGGTGGTGAGGGCCTGAAAGGTGCGGAGCTGGGAGCAGGGAAAAGCAAGCGAGTGTGCTTGCGCAATGTTCAGTACCTTGAGGCCCGGCTTCAGCCACTGCTGCAGTTCCGCGAGCCAGTCACCTCCGGTTGCCCATGACACGTTCCGGAGACTGAGGGTGGAGAGCCCAGGCCCAGTGGCTTCCAGAGGCGGCGGCGGCATCGCGCCAGTTACTGCCAGGTCCTGGAGCGTCAGTTCTTTGAGGCGGGAGTACGAGAGCGCGCGCAGGAAGGCGACCAGAAGCACAGCGGGAACCTGTGCAGAGCCCACTGTGAGTCGTCGCAAGCGCAGAGCCCTGACCATGTCAGCATACTGCTTCGGGTCGGCGTCTGTGGCCTTTAGGAACTGTTCCAGGCTGCGGCCGCCGCCGTGGATCTCCACCTCGACGGCAGTCATACACTGGAAAGCGCTGGACCAGTCGGGCTGAGGATCCGTGAAGTTGCAGAAGCAGCGGAAATCGTCATCGTCCACTTCGCAGGGGTCTGGTGTGGTCGCAAAAACGCACAGCATTGGCAACAGCAGCAGCAGCAACAGCAGCAAGCAGGGCGCGCGCACCTGGGAAGAGAGCAGAGGTCAGGGCAGCTCCAGCCAGTCCCTGGGGTTCCTCGAGTAGTTCCCTTTCGGCCCCAAGACCGTACACTCACCATGGTCGATTGGTGTTCGGAGCCCCTGTCTCCTGGCAGGCTCAGGGAAGGACTCTGGCTTCTTTCCTATGCAGCGGCACTCTCTAGTTTCTAGGCTCCCCACACGTTTTCTGTCCTCTTTGGCGGCCTCTGAGAGTTTATGTAACCCTGGGATGTCACTCCGTTACTTCCTTTGTGAACCCTGGACACTCCCCACCTCTCTGCCACCCAACCACTCTATGCACTACTCTTCTGGGAAATTTTGCAATGAAGGATTTTGCCAGGAGAGGGACCTTAACGGGAAGGATCTTGTAGGGCATCTAAAGTGCAATGCCCCAGGCAGTGCTCTGATGAGTCAGACACCCCAGGCTTGTTTGATAGCTATTGAGAAAGAAAGATCCCCAGTGCCTCAGGCCAGGACTCTTACCTCCCTCTGCCTATATTCCAGTGACTCAACCGGGTAGTTTCTTTCTTTTTTTTTTTTCCCCTCTAGTCTTGGTGGTTACTATTAACTTACAAACACCCAAATCCAATCCCCTGAATATCCTCGGATATAAATTAGATATTTTGTGGAAGGAATGGCAGATTTCATATGTTGACTCCAAGGGATAGGATGAGGTTTAGGAGAAGGAAGTTGGTCTGAAGAACAGCTCTCTTCCTTTTTTTTTTTTCTTTTTTTTTCTGACTTGTTCTTTTAAAAACTTTATTAAGAAAGTAATAGCTTTCTTAAAAGTAGAAAGAAGTGTTTAACAGAGACACATTGGCCAAGTAGCTCCACCTCTTAGAGTTTCCATTTCCTTATCCTGAAATTGAGAAACAAAGCATTTCTAACCCAGTATTCCCCCTTGTACTTAGCTCTCCCCTGCCCTTCCCCCCAACACAATTCCTGTTTCCTAGAAAGGAAAGGCTGGACCTATGTTGAATGAGGATTAATTAGTAACATACCTGTTTTGCCAAGAAAAAAAAAAAACAAGTGTCCCACAGTGGGGTGTAAGGTTTATGTTTCTATAACTGCCCTCACAGTTCTGCACCTGTGGATTCTGGGGAAAGAGCTATATATAAAAAAAAATGTTTGAATTCTCATTTCGGTTTTTCAGAAATGGCTTCACATCTGTCCTCATTCCAAACAGGGAGGCTTCATCATACCAGACTGTGCCCCGTGTGCCTTGTTAGTTATCCCTTGATACCCTGAGACATGCCCCAAAGCCAGGCCTGGTCACTGGAGCATCCCTGAGGACCAAGATGTGAGTATAGCTCAGTGTTGAATACACTGACTCTGCAGTCAGACAGCCAGGCTTGGAATCCCAGCTCTACCACTGAGGTTGTAAGACTTGGGCAAGTTTCTGGGCCTCAGATTTCTGGGCTCCTGCTTTGTTAAATGGAGAAAATGGCAATACCTGTCTATGACTACAGAGCCACATCTTTTGAGAGTACTCCTGGTTGTTATGTTCTTCATCAAAGCCTCTGCATTCCGAAGACTCAGGCCATAGAAGCCTGGCTCCTTAGCAAACGCCATCATTTTAGGGGAGGCACTCTGGGGTGCAAATGAAGAGAGGCAATAATGGTTCTGCAAAGATCCCCAACTCACACCTTGATTTAACAAATATCTATTATTTGTCTACCAAATGTCAGGGCTGGTACAAAACCGGGGATGCAGACATGGCCATCACACAGTCCCTCAAGTACTCCAGCAGGTGGGGGAGGCAAACAGAGACCCAGAGCTACAGTCCATAGAGAAGAGGGCTCACAGGGGAAAACCAAGGACTTGTGGAAGCTGTGGAGAAAGAAACAGTGAGCTCTGTATTAGAGAGGACTTGGGGCTGTTGTTTATGGGATTGACAGTCTTTTTTTTTTTAATTTTTTTTACATTTATTTATTTTTGAGAGACAGAGAGACAGAGCACACATGGGGGAGGGGAAGAGAGAGAAGGAGACACACAGTCTGAAGCAAGCTCCAGGCTCTGAGTTGTCAGCACAGAGCCCGACGTGGGGCTCGAACCCCCAAACTGTGAGATCATGACCTGAGCTGAAGTCGGACACTTAACTGACTGAGCCATCCAGATACCCCTGGGATTGACAGTCTTGCTGGGCAGATAAGTGCAAAAGAACCAGGGTGGGCAGCTATAACTCTCTAAGCAGGTGACTCTGCCTGGTGACTTGTCTTACCTTGCCCACAGGAGAAATGTGTAGGTGTTAGAAGCAGCCTGTCCCATGACAGAGGAGACAAGACCCAGACGCTACCTCCAGCCAGAGCATGGCACACAGCAGGTGCTCAGTAAATGGCTATCCCGGAGCTGGATGGATGCTGGGCCTGGAGAGATATGGGGGCAGGATGATGGTCTGCAGACATTTAACTAGGTGTTTTGTGAAAGAGATTGAAGGCAATTGACTCCAAGAGATGAAATTAAATTCTAGGGAAGGAAGTTGGTTTGAAAGTGCCGAATCCTAACCACTAGACTACCAGAGGAAGTTGGTTTGAAGAACAGTTCCCTTTCCAGGATTTGCTCTTTTATTTGCCTAAGTAATAGCTTTCTAAAAATTAGAGGCCTCCAATAGAAATTCTTAAGTGCTACCAGGACTCTAGTTTCTTGGAATTGTGAAGGGGAGGAGACAGCACCAAACAATTACACTGAAACTTAATGACAGCTGTAGAAAGGGTTATGAAGTATGCACTGCTATAGCCTCTCAAGACAGGGACACAGGTACAGTAGTTCTGAGTAGGGGATACTGTAATTGAGATCTTGAGGGTGGTGTTAATTAAGGGAAGGATGTTTATTGGGGGGTGGGGCAGAGACAGGGCTCTAGGGAGAATAATAGCTTGTGCAAAAGCCTGGAGAAGGAAGAAAGCAAAGGCTTGGAACAAAGAGAAGATCCCAGGAGAGGTGAGTTAGTCGAGGCAACCTTCCATTGAAGACTGGAGAGGTATGCAGGGATTAGACCATACAAGGCTTACTTGGCCACAATTCAGATTTCAGAGGTAAGGAACACAGTTTTTTTTTTAATTCACCAGTGTTTCCCCAGTACCTAGTAGTTAATGGCACTGAAAATTTCGTTTAAGAATTACTTAACCCTGGGGGGGCATGACTGGCTTAGTTGGTTAAGCATTGGACTTTCTTTCTTTCTTTCTTTCTTTCTTTCTTTCTTTCTTTCTTTCTTTCTTTTTTAAAGCACTCACTCTTGATTTCCGCTCACGTCTTGATCTCATGGTTCCTGGGATCTGGCCCTGATTGGGTGGGACTTTTTGATCGATGATACCGCAGAGCCTGCTTGGGATTCTCTCTCTCCCTTTCTCTCTGCTCCTCCTCTCTCTCTCTCTCTCAAAAATAAATAAGTAAACATTAAAAAAAAAATTACTAGGGGCGCCTGGGTGCCTCAGTCATTCAAGGGCGGAACTTTGGCTCAGGTCATGATCTCTCTCACAGTCCATGGTCTCCTGCCCCACCCCTGGCTCTGTGCTGATAGCTCACAGCCTGGAGCCTGCTTCAGATTCTGTGTCTCCTTCTCTCTCTGCCCCTCTCCCTATCGCTCTCTCTCTCTCAAAAATAAATAAACATTAAAAAATTACTTTATCACCCAATAATACGATTCACTTTTATTTAGAACAGGGAAATAATTATATGTGTCTCATTTTCTTCACACGCGCATACTGGGGATAATTGTCATGATGGAGAACAGTTCAATAAAGTAATGCGAATCCAGCGTTCATTAGTGAGAGCCATTATTGGTGTAATCTTCCTAGAGGTCGGGTAGTTTTGAATGTTCATCTAGGATGTGTTAGGTATGGGGAAGTTGTATTTGCTGAGCGGAAGGTGAGGCACGGCTAGTCGGGGTCGAGGTTGAGTTTCTTTCCTAGAACTGGGAAGGAGAAAAACCAATCAGAGGCGGAGCGCGGGCTTTTCGGTCTCGCTTAGGTTCGTTGCTTCCCAGATCCTACTCCGCCTCTAGCTTTCGTTCCGCCCCTCCCTGTCCTTGCCCCACCCCATTCTACTCTCCCTTCGCCCCTCCCCTCCTTCGGTCGGTACTCCCCTCCCGACTCACCGCTCCTTACCCTGGTTGCGCCTTCTTGCTCCTCCCCGCCTTCACTTTGCGCGGTGCTCCGCCCACTCGCGCCTTCTTTTCCGGCAAGCGCTGCGGCTGCGTGGTTCGTGCCATCCTTTAGGCTCGTGGAGCGCGTCCCTGGATTTCCGCTCTGGGCGAATTTTATTTATCCAGGTCTACCATGTGGAGCGGACGGCAGGGTCGCGTCAGACCAGTGGGCTGCGTGGTGGAGGAGCTACGGTGCCGTCGACGGGAGCGGGAGGCAGGTGCTGGCGAGCAAGAGAGACGGCAGGATGCGGGGGGTGGCTATGGCGGTCGGAGATAGGATCCGGAGGCCCCCGGGTTGGAGACGGGGTTCAGAGTCCTAGATGCCGTCCCCTACGTTCAGCCGGCTCCTTTGCCCCCAGCACTGCGGAAGGCGCGGAGGGAACAGCAGCTGATTAGTAAGAGACTGCTGAGAGATGACGCCCCGGAGGAAGCCGAAGGGGGATGTGTGGCCATGATCCTTGGGGAAACTGAGGTGAGGCGACAGGGCGCGCGGTGATGTCGATGCCGGCTGGCGCCAAATTCCTTGTGAGGTCCACCCCAAATCTGAACGCGGTCCCTTTAGTACCTCCATCCATCCAGTGAGCCCAGCCAGAAAGCGGGGAATCATCCTCGACAACTCGGTCAACTCATTCCCACACCAATACATGAAGTTGTAGGCGTTTTTAACGTCCTAAGGAGCTTTGACGTCCTTACGTGCTTCACCATCGTGGCTACGCCATCCTCTTCTCTGTATACTCACAATAGCCTTCTACGGGCCATCTGCATCTGTGCTTGGTGCCTTCAGGTTCATTCTCCATACATAATACAGATGTGTCTTTTAAGAACACAGAGACCGAAATCTTTCCTGTGACCTATAATGGCCAGCAGTGCCTTACCTTTGCCTACCTCCAGTCTTATCAGTTTATTCATCTTAGCCAAAATTACCCTATTTTAGTTCTTTTTTTTTTTAATACTTGTTTTTGGGAGAGTGGAAACTGGGGAGGGGCAGAGATGGGGACAGAGAATCTGAGGTGGGATCTGGGCTGAAGCTTGACAGAAGCGATCCTGATGTGGGGCTCGAACTCAACCGGGAAATCATGACCAGAGCCTAAGTCCAGTTGGTCCTTCAACTGACTGAGCCACTCAGGTGCCTCACACCCCCCTTCTTAGTTCTGGAAAGACTTACATTAGGCTCTTTTACGGCCTCAAGGCGTTTGCATTTGCAGCATCTAAAAGTGTGTCTCTTTTAATATTCTGTCTCGACAGACTGCAGAATATCGATCCTACTAATTATTTGCCTATTTATCATTTGTCCAACTAGACTTATTTGTTTATTTTTTAATGTTTACTTATTTTTGAGAGAGCGAGAGACACCCAGTGCAAGTGGGGGAGGGGCAGAGAGAGAGGGAGGGAGACAGAAGCTGAAGCAGGCTCCAGGCCCTGAGCTGTCGGCACAGAGCCTGATATGGGGCTTGAACCCACAAACCGGGAGATCCTGACCTGAGTCAAAGTTGGATGGTTAACTGACTGAGCCACCCAGGTGCCTCAGAACCTAGACCTTATCTTATTTGTTGTCATTTAAAACTCAGGTGCCTGTATAGTATCTGGCATATAGTAGATGGTCAGTATTTAGTGAGTAAGTGAATGAAATGATTAGTTTTAGCTGATTTATGTATTCAGCAAGCATCGGGCATCCCCTTTGTTTCTATTGTCTGTGTTTACATATGTTGTTCACAAAGCACTCATGCCTGGGTTCAGTGGTTCATTGTGTGCTTACATTATGCCAAGATACTGTGCTGGGTACTGAGGTACACAAAGATGAAGAGAGTCCCTTTCTTTGAAGTGCTTGCAATAACCCAGTGAAGGAGACAGGTTTGCTAACCACCTGTCATGAAGGAAACATGAGGCACAATAGAAACCCCTAAGTGTGCCAAAGGGAGCCAGAAAGAGATTACTTCCCAGAGGCAGTAACAGGAGTAGAAATCTGAAGGGAGTGAAGGACCTGGGGAGGATATCCTAGGCAGAAGGAATAGATTGTGCAAAAGCTTGGAAGCACTGAAAACAAGTCTGTATTGCTAGGTGTTGGAGCATAGGGTGCATGAGGAGAATGTCTAGAGCGGTAGGTTGTGCCAGACTGGAAGGTTTAAATGTTATTCTTGCAATAACCCTTTAAGAAGGCAGGATAGATGTTATTCCCATTTCTCAGGTGAAAAACTGGGGTTTAGGTTCCTTCTAGAGAAGTGGCAGGGCTGGTATTAAACCCAGTTCTGATTCTCTCTTCTGTCTATCCTACTGCAAGATTGAGACTTACTAGCCATATTAGTGTGAATGACAAATTCTAGGGATGGTGCAGCATTACAGTGCTCACAGGTGAAGTGGGCAGAGTGGGACTCATGCATGCTTTCTGGCAATTTTGTGTTGCCATGTCTTCTCTCCTTGCTCCAGATCCAGCAGTTCTTACGATTAGCGCAGCGGGGGACAGAGGAAAAGGAGAGAGAGAGGGCTCTGGTCAGCCTTCGTCGAGGCTTGCAGCACCCTGAGACACAGCAGACCTTCATCTGGTCAGTGTGGGTGGTGTGAGTGGTAGCTGGGGCTCTGAGGGATGGACAGGAGTGTGAAGGGGATGGGCCACAGGCTGAGCAGGGCTCTGGTGCTCACTCATATAGGCTGGAGGGCAGCATGCGGACCTTGGTTGGGCTTCTGACCAGCAACCAAGCCTTGTTGCAGCTTGAGGCCGCTCGATGCCTTCATGAGCTCTCTCATTCTGAGCAGTCTGCGGTGGCTGAGGCCTGCCTGCCAGCCACTTCCTACCTTCTCACCTACCTCTCCGGTCACAGCTCAGACTTTATAGTAAGCCCTGTCCCTTCCTACCTTGTTCTTGGCTTGGATTTAAAAATTATGCTTTTGGGTGTAGTTTGAGCTGGCACATAGGGGGGAAGAAGAAAACTTGTTTCCCGTGATGTCCATAGCCATACATATGCCCGTCATCTTCCACTCCCTTTTCCCCAGAGCCTCAAAGACAAGACTGTTCCATCCTCTGCACTCCCCCCCGCCCCAGCCTGAGATAGGCCATGCCCAGTGCTTTTGTTGTCCCACTCTCAGGAGCTCTGTCTGTATACACTGGGTAACCTGATTGTGGAGAGTGAGGCTGTGAGAAGGCAGCTCCTGCCACAGGGCATTGTTCCAGCCTTGGCTGCCTGCATCCAGGTGAGCATCCATTTACTGTTTCCCTCTCTGGGCAGCCTTCCCCTCACTTGTCTCTACATGGTCCCCTTGCTTTGTTTAGGCAGCTTCAGCCTCTGCCCTATGTTAAGGGGTTGAAAGTCACGGGAAATCTTATGACCCAGCTTCCAGAGTCAGTTCTGTACTCTGTCTACTTCTAGTCCCCCCATCTGCCTGTACTGGAAGCCCTTGGATATACCTTGTCCCAGCTTCTGCAGGTTAAGGAAGCTCCAGAGATGATCATCCCGTAAGTAAAATTATGCCTCCAGATGTGCAAGTAGGTGTGACCTACTTGGTGTTGGAACCTCTGGAGGTCTGACAGAGTCTTGTTTCCAGAGCTGTTGCACATTTTAGCTCAATATGTCTGGCTGGGAAGAGCTTTGGATTTGGATATTTTCCCACCTGCTCTTAGGGTTTAGGAAGAATGACTGGCATCTTGGCTTCTGTGGTTCCAACTCACAGCTCTCCTTCTGCTGACAGCTCTGTCTTGGGCTCCACTCTCCCTGAGCACATCCTGCGACTGTTGCAACCTGGCCCAAAGCTGAACCTTGGGGTTGCTGTGGAATTTGCCTGGTGCCTGCACTATATCATCTGCAGGTAACACAAGCCATTTGCACAAGTCCCACAGACCTTCCCTGGGGCTCCCTTCTGGGACACTTACGTTTTTGAACTTTCGTTTCAACTTTCAATTGCAGTGTTTTCTTCTTCCTGTAGTCCTCTTTACTTGGAGCCCAGGAAGCCTACAAACCTAGGCCATTTGCCATCTTAAAAGTGGGATTGACTGAGTAGTGACTATTTGATTGTTATTGCCCAGCCAGGTCAACAATGCCCTGCTTATCTCCCATGGGGGTCTGTCCACTCTGGGGCTGCTGCTATTGGACGTGGCTGGAGCTGTCCAGAGAACAGAGGATGCAGGACTGGAGTTGGTAGGTGAAGAGACAGGTCAAGGTCTGGGCTACCTTCCTTCCTACTGTGTTCCTCCTTCAGTACGTAGGTAGCCCTCGCCTCCTTAGACCATATTCCCAACTTGTCTTTGTAGCTGGCATGCCCTGTGCTTCGGTGTGTAAGCAACTTGCTAACAGAAGCAGCAGTGGAGGTCTTGGGAGGGCAAAATCAGCTCGAAGATGAGCGTGTTGTGGCGGCCTTATTTATCCTTCTGCAGTTCTTTCTCCAGAAACAGCCCAGCCTACTTCCTGAGGGCCTCTGGCTCCTTAACAACCTCACTGGTATGTGCCATAATGTGCCTAGGACCTTTAGATACTGGGCATACTTCCTTACTGACTCGGACAAGGCGGGTAGGATCAGGAAGGGGGAGGGCAGTTTCAGACCCCTGTTTGAGGGACTTTACTGTGACATTTTCCCTTCCAGCAAATAGTCCTAGTTTCTGTACCTCCTTGCTCTCCATGGATCTCATTGAGCCTCTCTTGCAGTTGTTGCCAGTTTCTAATGTGGTGAGCATATTGGTAGGTATTGGGGTCACTTAAGTCTGGGATCTGTTGCCAAAGCCATCATTAATCTTTAGTTTTCATCCTTTGTAGGGACTGTGTGTACATGTCTCTCTGCAGGTGCTCACAGTTCTGTGCAACGTGGCAGAGAAGGGTCCTGCTTACTGCCAACGTCTGTGGCCAGGGCCCTTGCTCTCCTGCTTGATTGGTGTACTGTCCTTCCCTGACATTGAAGTAGTAGGCCAGAGTTTAGAGCTGCTGCAGTTGCTGTTCCTCTATCGGCCAGAGGTGGGTTTTGGTCCTGTTCCCCTGTTCTGAGGCCTCTAGTCTCACTATGGCCCCTTTCCTTCCAGTCCTATCGCTAGTCAATTCTCTGGGCTTGGCAAGCCTATATGGACTCCAGGTTGGAACTTCCAGCCTCTTTTTGGGAAGACACTCTTCCAAATAGAGGTGGGCTAACCTGTAAGGCTGTGAGGATCAAGTGTTAGGGCACAGGGACCCAGATAGTGAATCCTTTTCTTCCCTGCCCTTAGGCTGCTGAGGATTTTCTGCAGCAATCAGGGCTGCAGGTCCTGGAAAGACACAAGGAGGAGGCACAGCTCCAGGATCGTGTGCATGCCCTCCAGCAGATAGCTCTTCACAGGTGACCTGGCTTTTCAATGTCTTTCTACTCATCATCTCCCCCCTCTGTCCCAACTTCCCATGGATCCCCCTTTGAGAGTTTAGAACTATAATGATATCTCATGCTCTCTGCGCCTATGTCTAAGCCAAGACCTTCGAAGCTCAGCTCTTCCTCTGTGACCCAGCACTGTCCACATAGGACCAAATGGAACTTGATGTGGCCCCTGGAGTCGTCCCCCCCCCCATAACAGCTGGTGGTTTTTGATGGGACAGAATAAAGTCTTATTTTTATATTAAACTGGTTTGCCTCAGTGGTTGCACAATAAGGGGTGGAGGGGAAAATAAGGACAAGAACATCTAGAGATGGCGTTTTTCAGCACAAGCTTTATAAATAACAGATGAACACATTTCCCCCACATTTTACTCAGTCCAGCATAGCCCAAGCTTTAGGGCATTGCTCTTAATAATCAGTGGAGGCTTCAGCTTCAGGCTTTGCCACTTAGCACATTCTCCAGGGCTCTGGTTACTTGATCAGCACTGAAGTTATTCAAAGAGACATTCTTCTCTTGGCCAAATGCTGAGGAGACAGAGGTGACAAATACCCAATATGCACTGTGTGAGGTACCAAAGTATCAATAAAAGGTTTTTGTCTTCAACTTAAGGTCTTGTTAGAATAGGAAAAGTAGTAACGAGACATCACCAAGAAGTATTTGGGATGCCTAGAATTTATCCATTGGGTCTCAAACACCTCTAGGAAGCCCAGGTCCGACTAGAATTCTGGCTGATTCTGAGTGACCACAATGGGAAGGAAGGTGTTTCAGGGCAGTTTTTAGGGGCCTAGTAAGTATTTATTATTATTGCACTCTTTTGCATGGGCCTACCCTTGTCTGGGTGCCAATTCTATGGCTCCCATAGATAGTCCTAGTAAAATACACTAAAGTAATCTGTGTCCATCTCTTCTAGTCTATTGGCTTTTTCCTCCCCATTTTTTTTTAATGTTTGTTTATTCTGAGGGAGAGAGAGGCAGAGTGCGAGCAGGGGAGGGGCAGAGAGGGAGACACCGAATCTTAACCAGGTCCAGACTCTGAGCTTTCAACATAGAACCCCCACTCAAAGTCACCAACCGTTGAGATCGTGACCTAAGCCGAAGTCGGATGCTTAACACACTGAACCACCCAGGTACCCCCTCCCCAATTTTTAATACATACTGCTGTATCCACTGTAAGAACCAGTCTACCTTAAGTGTGATTTCTTTTCTCCTCCCTGACATTCCTAGGCAAAAATGTAGTTAAAAACTGTAACTACAATACCATTATTCAGTAAGTCTAATACGTATTGTGTGCTTTTACTATGTGTCAAACAATGCAGTTTTCAGATTATGGGAAACTTAAATTGGGAATATGATAAAAAAGTGCTAAGGTCATTGTTACATAATTTACCAGGGAATTCCTTATTGAGGAGGTGATACACAAGTTCAGACCTGAATAACAACCTGCATTACAACCACCTAGCCACGGAAATCTGGTAGAAGTACATCCTAGGAAGCGGGAATGCGTGTAAAGGCTCAACCCTGTTGTATCCTAGCTGCCATAACCTTAGGTATGTTTCATAAAAATAAAATTTTTTTGTAAGGTCCACACCCATTGTTGGGCCTGAACTCAACCCCCACACCCTCACATCCTCTATTGCCTGAACCAGCCAGGTGCCCCCGTTTCGGAAAAATTTTTATTCATCTAATTTCTACAATGAGGAAAAAAACCCCACCCCCTCATATAATTAGTGAAGATTAAATGAGATTTAGGCAAGAAAGAACTCAACACACCTTAACATTAAGTGCTTAACAGAATCATCTTAAGCTTTTGTTGCTGACATTCTCACACTACCATGAAGGGCACTGCCCACACCTAACGTGTAAGGACGCACATCGATGGGAATTGACAAGCATCTCTTCTTCCCCATCTGAACCCTGTTCTGAATTATGAAAACAGCTCTTAGTACCTATGCAGTACCGGGCCCGTATCCACACACCTATGCTACTCGAGGCACCAAGCTTTCTGTAACCGTGCGAATGTGAATTTATCTGAAACAGCCTCAAAAGCAAAGCCGAAGTCCGAGTTCCACTCCCGCTACAGGTTTCTGTGTGACCCTGGATGACTCTCTTCAAACCACTGTTCAACTACCGAACTCCTAGACGGCCCGCTTCCCCCACTCACCGTAACGGGCCCAGAGCTTGGGCTGCACATCGGAACACTCGCGGATTAGGAAGGGCAGACCAGGGTTCGCCTTCTTCAGCTCCACATAGTGTTTCTCGATAAATTCCCTGTGGGGTGCGGGGGCGGAGAGAGAGAGACAGTTGTGCGTGCTATGCGTGGGCCTCCCCAAACAACCGGGAGATAGAGGTCATGACCTAGGATCCCCGAAGCCTACCGGCCCCACTACCTGGCGCCTCACCTGACGCCCTGACTGCCAGGCGAGCGCTGACACAAGTGGAGGCGAATCTCACGCAGGCCCAGTTTTGCCCGAATTCCGCGACTGGCTGCAGCTGCCGCCATCTCCGCTAGGGCTTAACTCCCCGCCCTAGGACTCCGGGTCAAGTTCTCCAATTCGACCAATCGCGGACCCTCCAGTTCTCGCGATATTTAGATGGCATGGGGGCGGGGTAAAGCTTAGCCAATGCCTTCAGAGTATTGCTGAGGGACCGTCCTTGCTTTTTGTCCAGTATCTCGGCCAGCCGGCGGTAGCGGAAATGATGCGGAGCGCAAAGCATTGTGGGCTGGTCCTGAGGTGCATCGTGGGAAAAAGGTTGTTGCTGCTGTGTTGTCGTTGGAGCTTCAGTTGTTGGCGGCGTTGAAACACCGCAGACGAAATGCCAGAGCGAGACAGTAAGGCTCGGGTCGTCTGTTCTTTATTACCTTCAGGACTTGGGACACTTAGCGTGTTGTTTTCGCCCCAGGTCTTCAGCCCTGTGTGGAATCTGGGGGATGGAGAGAGGGCGGGTTGCGACGCTGGAATCTGGCAAAGCCATTCGGTCCCGAGTGAAACCGGGAATCTCCGAGCTGTTGTCTCTAAGCCTTGTCCTTGCCCCAAGTGACGACGGGTGTTTTATCTGTGAACTACCCCCTATACCCAACACTTAATCTTGAATTGCGCCAATTTGTCTTTCACGCAGTATCTTAGACGTCGTCTTCAGGAAGTCTTTGCTGATCCTCCCGCGTTGGTTTAGGGGCCCTCTCCTCAGCATCAACAGCTCTTTGTATTTTCTCACTTTGGCCCATAATTATGTTGTAGTGTCAATGTCTTTGTTCTTGCTTTTCTTCCTCACTACATTGTGAGCAGTTTGACGTGAAAACGTTACTGTTCACTAGTATATTCCCAGCTTTTGCACAGGATCTGACGCGAAACAGATTAAGTTAATGCTAGTTCTTTTTCTTAGGCGAACCTTTCTCCAACCCCTTGGCTCCAGATGGCCACGATGTGGATGATCCTCACTCCTTCCACCAGTGAGTGTTTCAATCTGGGACTATGGGAATGAACTAGGTGGGCAAGTAAAGTGGTGTGGTGATGGTGAAAGAATTCTAAGTTGTCAGCAAGGATGGTCCAAAAAATTGTACCACTTGCTCCTTATCTCTGTTAACTTTGGCTGGATCAGGTCAACTGCATTAGAGTATTTGAAGGGAAATTCTGTCTGGGAGAGTGCTAGTTTTTAAAGTTAATCCTTAATTACATGTATAGGAGTTGATTCTTGTAGAAAATTAAAGTAGAAATAAGGGTAAATAACATCCCAAATTCTGGTCCCTTCTTAGAGGTAACCACTGTTCTTTTTTACATGTCTTTTTTTTACTTTTATTTAACATTTATATACATACTTGCATATCTGAGGAAAATATATTATTTATAATTTGAAGTTTTAAAATTAAACGGTACTGTGTTGTGTGTATGTGTGTGTGTGTATGTGTATGTATGTGCTATCTGCCTATATATATATATATACAATTTTGTCACTTGCTTATTTTCCCCACTCCGTGTCTTGGAGATTATTATTATTATTTTTTAATTTATCTTTGAGAGACAGAGAGCACGAGCCGGGGAGGGTCAGAGAGAGAGAGAGGGAGATACGTAATCCGCAGACAGGCTCCAGGCTCTGAGCTGTCAGCACAGAGCCCGACGCGGGGCTTGAATCTATGAACCGTGAGATCATGACCTGAGCCGAAGTCGGATGCTTAACTGACTGAACCACCCAGGAGCCCCTTGGAGATTATTTTCATGTCAGTGATGAGGACTCCCTTCTTGACCAGATTTTCATCAGGCTTCGCTAGGGTCTATTTTTGACTAGGACTACTGGGCTTACGTTTAGCAAAGAATGTTGTTAAGCAACTTTGTGGAGAATCTCCTTAAGTAATGAAGTAGGTACAGTCAAGCTCCTTTTCCCACCCTTGATGCCTAACCAAGTTCCTTTTAGTAATTTTTTATAAATCCCCAATTGTCCCAGTGTGTATTCCGAGTCGAATTTCAATTCCTGTTCCCTATTGAAGTAATCTTAATTCCTATGACAGTAGTTTTTTTTTTTTTCTTAAGTTCTTTAATTTACTTAACAGAGAGAGAGAGAGCGAGCGAGCACACGCACACCAGAGAGCAGGGGTTGGGCAGAGAGAAGGGGAGAGAGAGAATCCCAGGCAAGCTCTATGCTGTCACCACAGCCCGATGCAGGGTTTGAACCCATGAACTGCAAGATCATGAAGTTGAACCCTTAACTGACTAAGCCACCCAAGTTCCCCTTTTATGACAATAGTATTTAACAGTGTCTTTCTTGGGAACACTTGGCAGGTTTTGCTAAAACTGGGCACAGCAGGCCAAGAAAGAGCCTTAGTCAGAAGAAGGCTCTAAAGGGCCTGACTATAGTTTGTCCAAGGAGTAAGTGTTTGTTATTCTACCAGTTAAAATGATCTCTTATACCATCGTTGCTATCTGCCCCACATTTGAGAAACACTCACGATTTAATTAGTCTCTAGTTAATGGACACTTAGGTTGTTTTCAAGTTTTTATTATTTTTAAATCTGAAATTGAATCTTTTTTACAGTCTTTCTCATACACCTATGCCAGTAATTAGCAAAGGTAAATATAGGTGAATGGAGTTGCTAGGTCATGGGATATACATTCTTAAATTTTGATACTGCCAAATTGTCCTCATATTGGCTATACTGACTTACATGCGTTCCCTTCAGCAGAATGTTTACTTCCTACATTCTCACTCATACTTGATTTATCAGACTTTCAATTATTAACACTGTGATTTATTAACAGTGGCAATTTTTTTTAATGTTTATTTATTTTTGAGAGAAAGAGACAGAGAATGAACAGGTAAGGGGCAGAGAGAGAGAGAGACACAGAATCCGAAGCAGGCTGCAGGCTCCAAGCTGACAGCACAGAGCCTGATGTGGGGCTCGAACCCACAAACTGTGAGATCATGACCTGAGCCGAAGGTGGACGCTCAACCGACTGAACCACCCAGGAGCCCCAAAAGTGGCATGTTTTTGTTTTAGTTTGTATTTTCACGATTTTCAGTAAAATAAACCTTTTTTTATGTACTCCTTTTCCAGTTCTTACTAGGTACTCATTTTTAAAATCTTTGCCTTCTAGGTCAAAACTCACCAATGAAGACTTCAGGAAGCTTCTCATGACCCCGAGGGCTGCGCCTACATCTGCACCGCCCTCTAAATCACGTCACCATGAGTAAGTTTTGGGGTCTTCCAGCCAGTCTCTTATTTCCTTCCTACAGAAAATCTACTGAACTAGATGTCTTAGGAACTAGAAGGGTAGTTATCTTTTGAAGACTGATTCTGGTTGTCTCCTGCTGGAGATTGAAGCTCCAGTGGAGACTGGGGTGCTCTAAGATCTCAGAATATTTTCCACAGACCACTTGTACTACTAGAGTTGCTGCTGGTACTTAAATGTGCAGAGGGACATTTTAGCCTTATGCATTCAGATGCTGGGGTAGATATTGGGGAATATATAGTTTTAATAGTGAATTTCTTTCTCTTCTAGGATGCCAAGGGAGTACAATGAGGATGAAGACCCAGCTGCACGAAGGAGAAAAAAGAAAAGGTGAAGGAAGGATGGAGGAGTGTTGGGCTTTAAGGTGGATAGTGTTTGGGGGAAAGGAGTAGGAGGTAGTAGGAGCATAAAGATTGACATTTTCCTTTATTATCTTGAGGTTCTGTGCTTTATTGGTGAGGAGTGATAGGTAGAGTGGCAATTTAGGACTTTGGAGTCAGTCTGCAGTATTTTAATCTCAGCTTTACCAGTTCCTAGCTGGATAGCCATGGGCATATTGCCTAACCTTTCTAATACTCAGTATTCTCATGGGTAGAACAGACAGTGATTTCATAACTTTTAGCAGGTTGTCATGAGGATCAGCTGTGATAGTGCATGTAAGAATTTAGCACCCATGCTTGGCATATGATAACCATCCAGTAATACTTACCTGCTGTTATCACCATGATCAACATTATTTATTTGTATAATACTAAAACTTCAGGACCTGGTATTTTGTTCTTCCTCTCTTCTGGGGGAGGACCAGCAAGGAATGACTTATTTTCAGTTGAAATTTGGAAGGTGCTAAAAACTTAGATAACTTCCTGGTTGCCGTCTGGAAAAATCTCATATCTTTTAGAGACTCAGTGATACAGAGTTGGGTGACATTGAAGAATTCTGAATTGACAGATGGAATGTCCTGAGGTGGCATTGAAACAGTATATTTGTGATCTGGAAGATGCTGTAGTTCTAATTTAGAGGACTATCAAGAGATGGCCTACATTTCTGTCAGGACATATATGAGCTTTCACCAGAGAGTTGGATGAAGCAGGCAGGAACAATTCTGCTGACCTTCGGATAATAGCTGGTGAGCTTTATGCATTTGTTTTTCTCTCGTCACAGTTACTATGCCAAGCTTCGTCAACAAGAAATTGAGAGAGAGAGAGAACTAGCAGAGAAATACCGGGACCGTGCCAAGGAACGGCGAGATGGCGTAAACAAAGATTATGAGGAAACTGAGCTGATCAGTACCACAGCTAACTACAGGGCTGTGGGCCCCACTGCTGAGGCGTGAGTACCCCAGGAATCAGGGTGCGATTCCCTCGACATCCCAGAATCCTGGATTCACAGTGAATTCTTTCTAACACTTCACCCGCTTTGGAGCCTCAGCTGAGCCATTTCAAGAGGGACTTGCTCCTCACTAAAGACTAATATATTCTGATGTGGTCTCTTTCAATATATAGGGACAAATCAGCTGCAGAGAAGAGAAGGCAGTTGATCCAGGAGTCCAAATTCTTGGGTGGTGACATGGAACACACCCATTTGGTGAAAGGCTTGGATTTTGCTCTGCTTCAAAAGGTGAGCCTTGGCGGGTGGGTGGAGAGTAATCCTAGAGTGCTGAATGTTCTTGTACAAGCCTTTCAAGGTGAAGGAGGGAGACTTCTGTTAGCCCTGACCATGTAGAAGGGCTAATGGTGGCTCTTGTTTAGGACTAATTGTTATTCATCCTTCAAGTTATGGCCTCAGTTTTATTTTGGGAGGGAAGCTTTCTCTGATGGCCTAGGTATGGTTAAGCCCCATTCCTCACCTCCTACTTCCTCTACCCTTGCATAGCCTCATCTATTTCACTTATCATAGTTATCACATTTTCTTGTCTCTTCCTCTGTAAGCTCCATTAGAGCAAGGACTGTATTGAGTTGCTTAGTATTGAGTTCTTCATTCCTGGTACGGGGAGGTATATAGTGGTGTTAGGTAAATGTATGTAATATGAATAAATGTCTAAACTCTAGGTACGAGCTGAGATTGCCAGCAAAGAGAAAGAAGAGGAAGAACTTATGGAAAAGCCCCAGAAGGAAACCAAGTAAGTAAATATCGGGGAGAGCTTGAGAGTTTAGAAAAGTGGGACTTAAAATAGGAACACATTGGGGCATCTAGGTGGCTCGCTCAGTCGGTTAAGCATCTGACTTCAGCTCAGGTCATGATCTTGAGGTTCGTGGGTTCAAGCTCTGTGCTGACAGGCCAGAGTCTGGAGCCTGCTTTGGATTCTGTGGCTCCCTCTCTCTTTGCCCCTCCCCTGCTTGCACTCTGTGTGTGTGACTCTCTCTCTCTGTCTCTCTCTCAAAAGTAAATAGACATTAAAAAAAAAACAAAACAAAACAGGGGCGCCTGGGTTGTTCAGTCGGTTGAGTGTCCAACTTTGGCTTAGGTCATGATCTCACGGTCTGTGAGTTCGAGCCCCGCATTGGGCTCTGTGCTGGCAGCTCAGAGTCTGGAGCCTGCTTCAGATTCTGTGCCTCTCTTTCTCTCCACCCTTCCTCCACTCCCCACTCATGCTGTATCTCTGACTCTCTCTCAAAAATAAACAAACGTTAAAAAAAAAGATTAAAAAAAAAAACAGATAAAAAAGTAGGAACACATTTAGCAAAAAAACTTACTTTTTATATTTCTAGGAAAGATGAAGATCCTGAGAACAAAATTGAATTTAAGACACGTTTGGGTGAGTACAGAATTTCTACACTAAAAGTTGTGCATTTTAGGTGAATTGTAGGGATTTTATGCTCTGAGCAGGATATGCTTCCCCTTTCTCTCAACCTGCTTTCCTCTATCTTGGCCCCAGAGTAGCTAGTTCTTATAAAATGCTCTACTAGAAATCAGATGTGGACTTAGTCATTTCATGTGTGTTATTAATGTCCCCTCAATTACGTTGGAAGCTGTTTCAGATTGTGTCTTATGCATTAAGGGAAGTAGCTCATAGTTTATGTGTTAAAGGAGGTAGCATGGTTGGTGATTGAAAGCTCAGAATTTGCAGTCTGAGACCTGGGTTTGAATCCTGGTGATAAAACGGCACTAGGCATGTGAGGGCACCTGACTTCACTGCTCATTGTCTGTCTGCAAAAATGGGGCTAATCACCTCATGGCATTATTGGGGCAAAAAAAATTATGCACCATATCTATCATATTGAGCATGTAGCAGGGCTGGTTTTTCCATCAAGAACCTCATCCTTCCTCCTCACAGGGCCTAATACAATGTGGGGCACATAGTGTCCTTGAGGAGACATTGTAAAAGTGGATAGGAGGTCAGGCTTTGGAGATAGACTGCCTGGGTCCCATTCTTTATTGTTTGGTAGCTGTGTGATTCTAGGTAAATCACTTTCCTCTCAACTTTAGTATCTTTATCAGTTAAAAGGAGATAATAAGGCACATGTTTTAGGGCTGTTGTGAAGACTGACTATTTGGTATGGTGGCTGGCACAGAGTGAAGCACTTAGTAAATGGCACCTGTTACTGTAGAAGCTTCTCAATGGCTATGCTGCTGCTTGTCCTCTTCTTGTAGGCCGCAATGTTTACCGCACACTGTTTAGAAGCAAGGCATATGAACGCAATGAGCTGTTCCTGCCAGGCCGCATGGCCTATGTGGTAGACCTTGATGATGAGTATGCGGACACAGACATCCCCACCACACTTATCCGCAGCAAAGCAGATTGCCCCACCATGGAGGTAAGTGACCTGAGAGCCTGTTACATGAACCTCAAACCTGGGAATCAAGCTTGATTCTGCTCTGGGTCTCATCCACCGCATTGAACCCATCACTGAATCCTGTCCACTATTTACTTTCTAAATTTCAATTTAGATTCCCTGGAGTGATTTTTACAAATGGCTGGTGTGATCTTTTCAACATGCAAATTTTTATCTTACCACTCTTGAGAAGCTTTCACTGATTTCTCATTGAGAAATTGCCCCTGTACCTTCTGGCCTTCTAAGCCGCTTTTCACCATGATTCCCTATAGTTGTTCTCCGTGAATCCTAGCTTTCTTGCATGTGCTAGATTCACTTTTGACACAGGCCTCTTTGTGTGTGCTATTCTGTCTGCCTGGAATCTTCTGTAACACCTTTCTCTGTTTTCATCTAGTTGGTTGTAATTTGTCCTTCAGTTTGTTAAGTGAATGAATGAAGTGAAGAGATTCTTGCTCTGTGGGATAACATCCTTGTTATTTGGGGTTTTCAGGCCCAGACAACACTGACTACAAATGACATCGTAATCAGCAAGCTCACCCAGATCCTTTCCTACCTGCGGCAGGGTACCCGCAATAAGAAGCTCAAGAAGAAGGATAAAGGTAACCTGGAGGGTTAGGGAGGAAAACCTTAACTCTGGAGGGGCATTTGAGGGTGGAACCAAGGTGAGCTGGAGCCTTCTGTGTCCAGAACATTGGGAGGCTCCTGGAGAGCAGGAAAAAATGGGAGCAATGGAGCATGAACTTGACCCACCCAGGAAACAGTGGTCAGGTTTGA
The DNA here is from genome assembly GCA_028646485.1 of Cryptoprocta ferox. Lineage (NCBI taxonomy): Eukaryota > Metazoa > Chordata > Mammalia > Carnivora > Eupleridae > Cryptoprocta > Cryptoprocta ferox. The sequence goes on from CM053572.1 coordinate 29,316,545, forward strand.
GACTTAATGGCGGGGGAGAGCATTGGGGAGCTTTTATTATCCCATCTTCTAAACACATGTTTAAATAGGCATTCAGAGCTGGTTAGGCTGAATGGGAATCAACTCAGGAATATTATCTTCACTGCTTGCTCTCTATATATCTTAGGGAAGATGGAAGAGAAGAAACCCCCTGAGGCTGACATGAAGTATGTATCGTAACACTGTCACCTGATGTGAGGGAGGAAAGGGTTCTTTGTTTCTTGTTTTTGGCATTTTGGGGAGGCCTTGGTGTGAGAATCTGGAGAAGTTTCTTGTTTTTGGCATTTTGGGGAGGCCTTGGTGTGAGAATCTGGAGAAATGGCCAGGGAGAGTGGAAGTGGTGTGACTTTGGCAGCTAGGGATCTCTGTTTTTCTAGTATATTTGAAGACATTGGCGATTATGTGCCATCCACAACCAAGACTCCTCGGGACAAGGAGCGGGAGAGATACCGGGAACGAGAGCGTGATCGGGAGAGAGACAGAGACCGTGACCGAGAGCGGGAGCGAGAACGAGATCGCGAGCGGGAGCGGGACAGAGAGAGAGAGGAAGAGAAGAAGAGGCACAGCTACTTTGAGAAGCCGAAAGTGGATGATGAGGTCAGATATGGCCCTGGTACCAAGTGGTAGAACTGCCCATCTCTGCCTGCCCAGCCAGATGTAGGGTAGGGAATTGAATCAGGGATTAGTCAAGTGGGGAGGAATGAGTGTAAATCCCTCATAATGACACTCACTTCAGTTTCTCTTTTCTTTCCAGCCCATGGATGTTGACAAAGGTGGGTTGTATCTGAGACATCTTGCATTTGCTCTGGCAGTCTGGCTTTCCCCTGGGCTGAGAGTCCATCCCTAGAGCTCACAGCTAGCAAAGGTTGGGATTGTGGGACTTCCTGGTCTGGGTTCTCTCTCATTAAGATCCACGTCTTGCTTCATGGAATAGAAAGAAGAGGAGTATGGAGTTCACCCACTTTTCCTGGGCAATGGCAGGCATATTTGCTCTGTTAGCTACAGTTCCTCCAGCTGTGTGGTTCTGAAAGACGGGAGGCAGGTCTAACCAGCAGTATTCTTTGTACACAACCCGTTTCAACCACAGTAGCTTATTATTAGTTGAACTTTGATTAAAATCATGTTAGCTAAAAGAGAGATTTTTCTGTTGCTTAAAAAAATGGTTTTATGAAAACAGGTTGGAAGTGTGTGTGGAAAAGAGGTTCAAAGTTTCTTGTTTCACAGTCTGAATAGAGTTCCCTTCCCCCCAGGACCTGGATCTGCTAAGGAGTTGATCAAATCGATCAATGAAAAGTTTGCTGGATCTGCTGGCTGGGAAGGCACTGAATCATATCCTTTATTTCAGTTTGTTGCTGGATTCTAGAAAACTGTTGTCCTGTTTCTTTCCAATTCCACCACCTCCCTGCTTCTGCACAACCCTTGGCCCTCATACTGCCTCTTGCCTTTCATGCTGAATTTTGATAGAATTTTGCAGTCATTGTGACTTTGCCTTTTTTCCCCCACGTTTGTTCTTTTTTTAAGGTATTTTTATTTTAAAGTTTATTTATTTCAATGATCTAGACCCAATGTGGGGCTTGAACTTACGACCCCGAGATCAAGAGTCACATGCTCTTCTGACCGAGCCAGCCAGTGCCCCATGACTTTCCCATTTCTCAGAGGATCCATGCAAGTTCACAGGCTTCACATTACGAGTTTTCATGTTGGGGCTTCTAGGCCTTGGCCTTCCTTCTTGAAGCTTTTCTGCTATAGGTAGAATTATTCTCTTTAACATAGCGTATGCTGAAGAAGCCAGAGGACAAGAAGCAGCTGGGAGACTTCTTTGGCATGTCCAACAGTTATGCCGAGTGTTATCCAGCCACGTACGTGAGACTGTTAAAGAAGAGAGGCTGGGATAATTGGACAAGTTGTGGGGAGGGGGATGAGGTGGAAATTTGATTAACTTGGACCCATGGGTACTTACTGGGATGAACTGTTCCATTAGGCTCTTGGTGGGAGGTCTTGGGGTGGCGGTTGTCATTTCTATGCATATAGCATCTTAGTTGTTTCTGGATAGAGCGTAGGAGTCTGGATCCGCACCATCTCTTTAACTGTTGCTTCTCTTTAGGATGGATGACATGGCAGTGGATAGTGATGAGGAGGTGGATTACAGCAAAATGGACCAGGTGTGGAGTTGGAAGGATGGGTGGGGATTCTTGGGCAAGTTACTCTTTGGCACATATCCCCTTCCCTACTCCCAAAAGGTCTGTGTCTCATTTTCTGGGCCTTAACTTTCCCTTATTTGCAGCACTAAGAAGAGCAGCATTGTGGGGTCATGGGAAGCTTAGCCTTTAAAGTATCCAAAATCAAATGAGATGTGCCCAAAATAGATTTATTTTTTATTTCCTACAGAATGCCAGGCTTTGATTTCTATACTAGTCAGCAAGCCTTTAGTGCATAAATAGAAAGGTTAGAAGGAATTTCAGTATTGAGAAAAATCAATTTTACTCTAGCCAGGATTGAAATGTTCTTCTCTATCTTAAAAACAAAAAAACCTTAACAAATAATACCATTAATGGTGGAGAAATTTCATCTACTTTTTCCTTGTTTTTACTGTAGTGGTTGAGCATGGTTTAAATCCATCTTGGAGACTTGCTTAACCCTGGCTCTGCCATTTATTAGTTTTGTGACCTTGACAACTCATTTTACTGCTTATGCCTCAGTTTCCTCATCAGGAGAATTCAGAGGAATATGGTTGTTTTTTGAGAGAGGTTGAGAGAATTAAATAAGCGTTCAGTGTTCAGAATCATGCCTGGTACATAGTACGTAGTAAGCACTTATTAGTATTTGTTAGGGTGGGATTTATGAATGATAAAACAAGACTGTGGGAGAACCTGGCCTTATTAAGGGCTAAAATTCTGTTTCCAGTGACATTTCTAACTTCCTTGTTCCCACTGTGTCTTTAACAGGGTAATAAGAAAGGCCCCTTAGGCCGCTGGGACTTTGATACCCAGGAGGAGTACAGCGAGTATATGAACAACAAGGAGGCTTTGCCCAAGTGAGTCGGTACTGAATAGGGCCAAGGAGTGAGGAAAGGGATGATGATGGGGTGGGCCAGCCTTCACCAGAACGGGTTCTCTAGTCACAGGGCCATCTGGGAACACCTAGCTACTGCTGTGCAACCTCTGAGGCCTTCTTTCTCCCGAATGTCCTTTATTCTCAGAGCTGCATTCCAGTATGGTATCAAGATGTCTGAAGGGCGGAAGACCAGGCGCTTCAAGGAAACGAATGATAAGGCAGAGCTTGATCGCCAGTGGAAGAAGATTAGTGCAGTAAGTGAGATTGCCTCTCGAGTGGACTTCAGCCCACAGATGCAGGAACAGGCAGGGGGTTGGAGAGCCAAGGAAGGAGGAGAGCGGTTAGCCTTGTGCCTCAGGTGAGCTTAGGCTGACAGCATAACTACTGTGTGTTAACTGTTCTTTTTGTAGATCATTGAGAAGAGGAAGAAGATGGAGGCTGATGGGTGAGCAGCAGCATTCTTCCCTCTGGGGCACTGTAAGAATTGGTTGGAGTACTGATCTTATGCTGACTCATTTCTCCTTCCATTGCAGAGTTGAAGTGAAAAGACCAAAATACTAATCTCTGGTTCCAACTGCAAAAATATTCCTGACAAGGATGAGCTTGCCACTGTTTGCTTTCTGCAATTCCCAAAAGAGTTGCAAGGTGTCTTTCTGTGAATGTATATAAAATGTTGTTGCATGATCATTTAGTTCCATTGAAACTGGTCAGTCTGGGGGCACCCTGGGTGGCTCAGTCAGTTAAGTGTCTGACTTGTGATTGTGGTCAGGTCATGATCTCACGGTTCGTGAGATCAAGCCCTGTGTCTGGGCTTCACTCTGACAGTGTGGAGGCTGCCTGGAATTCTCTCTCTCCCTCACTCCCTGCAGCCCCCTCCCCCCTACTCTCCCTCTCTCTCTCAAAATAAAGAAAATAAACTTAAAAAAAAAAAAATCCACCTTGTTAACCTGCTATCCTGTCTTCTCTGTATTGAGCATCCTCCTTTCAGGACCCCTGTAGCACCAAGAGGAATTCCACTGGTTGTGTAAAATGCACATGGAGAAAGTTAGCTCAGTCCTTCTAGATTGCTGGACAATAAGGATCCTAGCCAGGACGCCTAGTGGAGAAGGAAGTCCCTTCTCCACTCACTGATGGGCAAGAGGTAAACAGAGGAACATAAGGATGATTTGGTCTCAAATAACAGACTCATTCAGGCCCATATGTGGCCTACTGTTAGGACAGAGATTCCCTGAGAATTAGGGTCCATCCAGTGGGCTACCCAGTCTGATCCCAAAGTTGTGCGGGACTAAGCTCTAGGTGAAGGTACCTGAGGAGAATCACTTATGGGAATGAAAATGAATTTATGCCCTCCTGAGAGCTTTAGTAATTCTAAGTACAAATTGCTGATTCTCTGGCTGAAGGGATAATCCTGGTAAGTGCTTTGAGGGATCCCTATGCTAGACCAGCAGGTTTTGGTGCCCTTCAACACCCAGAAATGTTTGCCAATGCCCAAGGTGGGTCCCTGGCCTCTGAATCCTTCCATCCCCGACATTTTCCTCCTCTCTCCTCATTTCTAGCACTTTAGTCTGGTGTTCGTAGGGTCATCATTCTTTTCTGGCTGGATCCCTAGCTGCCACTGCCTGCCCTGAGCCTAAGACCTACCCAAGAAAGCTAGAAGGCCCCTTAACCTTTTTGTCTTGATTTTGGTCACTTTCAGCTTGATGGGGCAAGATCATCTGAGGAAGCCAACTTTGTGCTTGGCACCTATAAGGATGAAATCGGGCCTTTTCTGTAATAGATAGCACCTAGAATGCCTAATAACAGGTAGTAAATGACACCCTAGTTTCATGGTTATAAGCAGTGGTCTCAAAAAAAAAAAAGGGTCACAGAGACCTGGCTCAGATAAAGATACCTAGAAGGTCATTAAATTTAAGATCTGGGGGTTGGGGCGTTTGGCTGGCTAAGTCCACAGAGCATGCAACTCTTCTTGATGTCAGGGTCATGAGTTAAAGCCTCACGTTGGGCATAGAGTTAAAAAAAAAAAAAAGACCTGGGAGTTGACTCAGTTTAAAATTCATTTCTGGGGGCGCCTGGGTGGCTCAGTCTGTTGAGCATCGGACTTCGGCTCAGGTCATGACCTCACAGTTCCTGAGTTCAAGCCCCGTATCGGGATCGCTGCTGTCAGCATGGGGCCTGCCCCTCCCTCATTTTCTTTCTCTCTCTCTCTCTCTCAAAAATAAATAAAAAGCATTAAAAAAAAAAAACTCCACTAGTTTCTGTCTCTTTCCATGCCAGCAGAGCTCTTGCAACCATGGTGAATCTTCCTAAAACCTGCCAGACTTTCTGCAAGAAGTGTGGCAAGCACCAAATTCCAGAAAGTGTATACAGTACAAGAAAGGCAAAGATTCTCTGTAAGCCCAGGGAAAGCAGGGTTATGACAGCAAGCACAGTGGTTATGGTAGGCAGACTAAACTGATTTTCTGGAAAAAGGCTGAAACTACAAAGACGATTATGCTGAGGCTTGAATGTGTTGAGCCCACTTGCAGATCTTAGAAAATGCTGGCTATTAAATGCAAGCATTCTGAACTGGGAGGAAATAAGAGAAAGGGTCAAGTGATCCATTTCTAAGGTTTATATTTTGTTACATTATGAAGACAATAACATCTTGAGGTTATGTTAAAAATAAAATCAGTTTCTGCAGGGGAGACTGGCTGGTTGACTTCAGTCAGTGGAACATGTGACTCTTGAACTCAGGGTCGTGAGTTCAAGCTCCATTCTGCCTGTAGAGTTTACTTTAAAAAATTTAAAGGCTGGGTGCCTCGGTTGGTTAAGCATCCAACTTCCGCTTGGGTCATGATCTTGCTGGGTTTGTGCCCTGATTGTGCTCATGTGCTGACACCTGGGAGCCTGGAGCCTGCTTTGAGTTCTGTGTCGCCCTCTCTCTGACCTTCCCCTGCTCACACTCTCTCTCTCAAAACAAATAAACATGGGGCACCTGGGGGGCTCAGTCGGTTAAGCGTCTGACTTTGGCTCAGGTCATGATCTCGGGGTTTGTGGGTTCGAGCCCCGCATCAGGTTCTGTGCTGACAGCTCAGAGCCGTGAGCCTGTTTTAGATTCTGTATCTCCCTCTCTGCCCCTCCCTCCCTCACACTGTCTCAAAAATAAATAAACATTAAAAAAAATTTTAAATAAACATTAAAAAAAGACTTTAAAAAAGTTTTCTAATTAAAATCAGTCTGCAAATATCACCAAGCCTTTTGGACATGACCGAAGTCCTCTGGTTGTCCATATGGTGAGGACCCCCAACACCACATGGCAACTTTTCCATTCACACAGGACATACAGCTTCTCTGAGGTCCCTCACCTCACGTTCACCTCTTATTAAGGGGGTTGGGCATCAGCATATAAAATCTTAGAAGGCTTAGCGTTACAGTAATGTGAGAAGCTTCTCTTCGGTCACAGGAGCTTTTGCTCCTTATGTGCCCCACCATGGAGCCTTTGGTAACCAGATTGTACAGGATGTCAACTGTTGTGCCCATTTTCCTCCTCAGCAACTCCTTGCCAGCTGTGAGCACTGTTGGTCCGGCCCACGGAGGGTATGCAGCCAAATTGCAGGAACTGGCAGGATGCTGCTCCTTTGGCCCCAAAGATGTTGAGCACAGAACGCAGCAGCCTAAGCGTGCGCTTGGGCTTCCGGCTGTCCCAAACCCCGCATACCAAATTTTACGTGATATGACCAAGGAGAGCAATGACGATTGCGCTGTGTACCTGGCCCCAAAAAAGGGCCACGGGAACACGGATAAGTACAACTTGAGGGTCAGGTCCCTGGGATCCACTCCACCTACACCAGCGGCAGCCTGCCGGGACTTTTTGCGTCTCAGCAACACTTCCGGCTCCGCCCCGAAGGCGGAAACGGAATCTGGGCCACTCCTCCAGCCGTGTGGAAAGGTTTTGGACTCCCTGCTCCACTGTTGAGCCGCTCGGAATTCTCTGTTGCATGGACCTCACGTGTGAGGAGAGGCCTGCGGAGGATGGAAACGACGAGGAAGACCCGGACTCCACGGAAGCCCAGATCTGCATCCGGGACACTCCGGAAGACATCGTGCTGGAAGCGCCAGCCAGTGGGCTGGCGTTCCATCCGACCCGCGACCTCCTGGCGGCGGGGGACGTGGATGGGGACGTGTTCGTGTAAGTGCTGGGCAGGGCTGGTGGCTGCCGGATCTGGAAGCTTCCCAGGGATGGAGGTGGGACGAGAGAAAGTTGCAAGAGTCATCTGGTCCTAGTCGTTCAATAGCATTTGGTTTTAAACCAGTTACCACACAGATCTCTTGAAAGAAGTGGAAAGTTTAAGAAAAGAGAATGGCCGCAATGTTCGGACGAAGCCCAGAGACAGTAGCAGGACGACAAAGCGTTCTGGACACTGTTATTGTTCACTGGGTTATTATACTGAGCCGAAACAGGTTCTGTGTGGCCCCCCATTTTGCTTCTTGCCTACTTTAATCTTTCAAAAACAAACCCCGCCACCCCTATTTCTTGATTAAAAGCCTTCGGTGGTTTACCTTAGTTTATAGGATTAAGTCCAAACTCCTTAATCTGGCTCTTAGAGTCTTGACCACCTGGCCCTCTCTCACTTTCCCCTTTACTGTGCTTATTCATCCTCTTACCTTTTTAATGTATCTTAAACCCTCCGCTCCTTTGCATGTTATTCCTTCTTCCTGGAAAACTCCTTTTCCCCTCACTTATACTCGCGATTCCTGAGTTCTCAATGTTTCTGCACTTGCCCTCCGTTCCCCAGACTACATTAGATCACCCATTAGACGCTGCTGCATTGGCACCAGATACCTTTCCCTCATAAACGTCCTAATGGTTTGTAATCATACATCCATTTGTGTAATTATTTGAGTGTTTGACTCCTCAGGTAAAAAAAAAAAAAAAAAAAAAAAAAAAGTTTTTCAAACTTTTTTGGCCTCACCCCACAGGAAAAATATTTTTTTTTATATTATGTGTGATGTACTCTGATATTTTCTGGTATTACATCGTTATTGCAGGCACACACATAAAATGCTGATTGCAGCTCATTAATGGGTCATGAGTGGAGTTTGAAAAACACTTCTGTAATCTGTAGTCCGTTTTGTTATCCATTATATCTCCTGCTTCTAGACCAGGGTAGGTGCTCAATTCGGGTTTGATTTTGAAGAAGAGAAGTAGGGCGGAAGCAGTGAAAAGCCACTGAATGTTTTAGCCAGAAGAGTTGTGTTGTCAGATTTACTTAATGAATTCAAACCTCAACCTCATTAGCTCCAGTAACCTTGGACAAGGTAACTTCCATATTTTCATCTTCAAAAATAGGAATAATAATAGAGGCTTACCTCTGAGATAGGGCAGGTTTGGCTCCAGACCTTTGCAATAAAACAAGTCATAGGAATTTTTGGGTTTCCCAGTGCATGTAAGTTAAGTTTACATGACAGTATAGTCTATTAAATGTGGATTAGCATTATGTCTAAAAAACAATATATATACCTTAATTAAAAAATACTTTATTGCTAAAAAATGCTAACCATCATCTGAGTGAGTCATAATCACAGATCATGATAACAAATATCATGAAAAAGTGTGGAATTTTGCAAGAATTACCAAAATGTGACACAGAGAGACGGAGTAAGCAAATGCTATTGGAAAAATGACACGAATAGACATACATACCCTACAGGGTTGCTGCAGACCTTCAGTTTGTAAAAAACATGCAGTGTCTGTGAAGCACAGTGAAAGGAGGTATGCTTTTACCTACCATGCAGAGTGTCAGGTGTAGACTACAGCACCTGAGTTCAACAAATGTGGGTTCTGTTCTACTGCCATTCATACTTACTTCATGCCAGATGCTTGGGAGTCCCCCTGGACCTCCACCTTTACTCAACACCCTCATTGTGTCAGGTTTTTCTTCTTTTCCCTACTCTCAGCCACTGCCTTTTGGCAGGCTTCTGACTTCTCCCATGACCATTCCAAAGAGGTTCCTTACCCCACAGGATTAAATTCATAATTCTCCTTGGCCTATGGTCTCAAGTCCAGTCCAACCCATTTTTCCAGATTCAGTCATTCCACTTTCCTGCCACTGGAACCCACCTCATTCCTTGTCTCTACCCTAGAAGAGACATTGACATCTGCCTCCAGTATCTGCCGGGTGAACTACTATACTCTCATGACCCAACTCACATCGTAACCTTAACTTTCCAGGGCTCTAGTCTCAAGGTAGGCACTGGAATAGAGCAAACAATAAGCAGATACAGTTCTGCTCACTTCAAACTCACTGGCAAGCCCTTTTTGAAGATCTGCTCTGAGGTAGGCACTGGGGATAAACTGTGGAGAAATATTTGCCTCAAAGCTGAGCTTCCAGGCTTGTGCTTCTCTGCTGCACCTCCATTTTGATCCTACCTCCTTTTCATCATGTGGCCACAGTGTGCTGTAATTAGTTGTGACCTGGGGTACAAGAGTCCTATCTTCGTGATTTTTACATTTCCAACTCCTAGGGCTGTTCTTCTCACTTCATGCTCTCCATAGTGGTCCAGATCTAATGGGGTCAGCTTACAAAGAAGTCCTGAGCAAATATACTTTGAATTAATGTCTATTGAATTAAAGACGGAATATTTGAAGCTCACTGAAAGCAGGAAAAACGGGATGGTGAGCTCCTTGGGTTTGGTGCGCAACTGTGAGTTCCTAGGTAGGTAGCAGAAGGTTGACTAGTCAGTCTTTATGTTCCATGCTGCCAGGATCTGGGGTCATTCACTCTCCTCCCCCTCCTCCCAGCTTTTCCTACTCCTGCCAAGAGGGAGAAACAAAGGAGCTCTGGTCTTCAGGTCACCACCTCAAATCCTGTCGAGCCGTGGTCTTCTCTGAAGATGGGCAGAGTGAGTACTGGGGAAGGCAGCCAGCAATACGGTGGCAATGGATCAGTGAGCAGCACCATGACCTGGGCACCTTTTTCCCCAGAACTTGTTACTGTCTCCAAGGACAAAGCGATCCACGTTCTAGATGTGGAGCAGGGCCGACTTGAAAGACGCATTTCCAAGGCTCATGGGTAAGGGGAGCTAATTGTGTGTTGAGGTCAAGGTAAGGTGGTTAAGTCCCTAACTGGAACAAAAATGGTTCAAGAAGCTCTGTACCTCTAGTGCCCCCATCAACAGTCTCCTGCTGGTAGATGAGCATGTCCTGGCCACTGGGGATGACACAGGTGGCATCCGGCTCTGGGACCAGCGGAAGGAGGGCCCCTTAATGGATATGCGGCAGCATGAGGAGTATATTGCCGACATGGCTCTGGACCCAGCCAAGAAGCTGCTGCTGACAGCCAGGTACAGCCTCAAAGCTGCCTCCCCTTCCCTGTTAAATGTCTCTCTCATTAGCTTTTGCCAAGCCTGCTGCTCTGCTCTGCTCTCTCTACAGTGGGGATGGCTGCCTTGGTGTCTTCAACATCAGGCGTCGCCGGTTTGAACTGCTCTCAGAGCCTCAGTCTGGAGACCTGACCTCGGTCACTCTCATGAAAGTACAGCTTCGTATGGGGGTTTGGGATTATACTAGTGATCTGGTCTGAGGAGTGCCACAGACATGTTTTTCTTCATTTCCCTGCAGTATGGGAAGAAGGTGGCCTGTGGCTCCAGTGAAGGTACCATATACCTCTTCAACTGGAATGGCTTTGGGGCCACAAGTGATCGGTTTGCCCTAAGAGCTGAGTCTATTGACTGCATGGTTCCAGTCACTGAGAGCCTGCTGTGCACTGGTTCCACCGATGGGATCATCAGGTGAGAAACTAGACAGTCCTAAGGTCACATGAGGGTCACGCCCAACCAGCCAGGACCCAACACTCTTTTCTCTCTGCCCAGGGCTGTCAATATCCTTCCGAACCGAGTGGTGGGCACTGTGGGCCAGCATGCTGGAGAGCCTGTGGAGAAGCTGGCCCTCTCCCACTGTGGCTGCTTCCTGGCCAGCAGTGGCCACGATCAGCGACTTAAGTTCTGGAACATGGCCCAGCTGCGGACTGTGGTAGTGGATGACTACCGCCGGCGGAAGAAAAAGGGAGGGCCGCTGCGGGCCCTAAGCAGCAAGGCGTGGAGCACAGATGACTTCTTTGCAGGACTGAGGGAGGAAGAAGACTCCACAGCTCAGAAAGAAGGGGAGGAGAGTGAGGATGAAAGTGATTGAGGGGATGAGCTGAATATCAAGATGGGTCCTTACTGGGGAAGTCTTGCTTCCTGGGCTGGATACCAGAGAGGCTATTTAATACTCTTGTGTCATGCACAAAGATGCATAGCTAGAGGCTTAGGACTGAGGGCACTGATGTGAGGAAGCACTTGCCCTTTGGCGGCTGCTCACTCTACCAGTGTAAGAGAAGCCCACAGCTAGGGCAAGACAGCACGGACACAGGTGTACACCAACCAGGGGTTTAATATAAATACAACCAGTATAGAAAACCCAAATTCACACACCATAACCATAATGTAAAGCTGTGGGGACAAAAGGCAGATTTCTGACCCTCTGGCTCAGCCAACCCCCAAATAAAATCAACAAAGATGACAAATCAACAAAATAAGAAGTGAGATTCACACTAAGCTCTGGGAGGAGAGGGTTTGTGTGTGTGTCACACAGAATGGCTAAGGAATACGAATACCATGGGGCCAAAGATTAGACCCTGGGTTGGGAGGGGGATGGCAAGGTCCCTCACCACAACTTAGCCAAACCAG
>CM053572.1:29328825-29430027 GCA_028646485.1 Cryptoprocta ferox
CCCCCCCCCCCCAAGCCCTATCAACACAAGCCTGTTTAATTTCTAGCCTCCCCATTTCCTGGTAGTGTGACCTTGAGCAACTTCTCCAGGTAGGCTTCATTGTGTTCCTTTGTAAAGAGGGTGTAGTAACTGCTATCTCCTAAGTTTCCTTGTTGGAGTGCTGGTTGATGCAAGCTTTGTCTACCTCATAACCATCATAATAGCTAACCGTCGCTGTGAATACTTGCCAAGAATCAGGGAATGTGCTAAGTGCCACCTAATTCTCAAAACAGCCTGAGGAAGGAAGTTCTACAGTAGATAAAAGGTAGACTCAGTAGGACTACCTTGGGCGAATCATTTTCTCTTCCAACGGTCTCTTTTCATATCTAAAGAGGAAGATCAGTCTGTGTTTCATTGGAATGCTGATTAAGTTACAGAATAATGCCTGGGAAGCTTTAAAATTACCGTAGTAGCTCGTAGCTGGTAGGTAGCGCCAATACCAATTTAAAAATCTCAGGTTAAATAGTATGAGGCCGAAAACTCAGGAAGTCTTAACCGTACGAGCTTGCTTTTTATACCCTATATGCTGACGTGTGAAAGTGCATGACATAACGTGTTTGGCCCCAACCAGCGGCCTCCCGCAGCCTAGCTCCCATACCTTCCACTAGGGCTTTTTTGGCCATGGCGGCGGCGCGGTGCGAGTTGAACTTCAGCAGCGCAATTTGCGCGGGCGCAGGCCCAGGGCTGGGCATCAGCAGCGCCTCCTGCAGGCCGGGACCCAGGGGCTGCAGCGCGAGCAGCAACGCGCGGCGGCTCAACCCCGGAGGCAGCCCGTCCACGCTCAGCTCGCATTTCTCAGTGCTGCGGCACACGAGCAGCGGGCAGGAGGGCCGCAGCGGGTGGTTGTGGAGCGTGGCGATGGCGGCCTGGGCGCCGCGCCGTGAACTGTAGCGGGCGTAGGCGAAGCCACGGTTTAGGCCGCTGAAAGTCATCATCAGGCGGAACTCGTAGAGGCGGCCCACGCGCTGGAACAGTGGGATCAGCTGGTGCTCGTACACGTCCTGGGGCAGCCGCCCGATAAACACCTCTGACCCGGCCGGCGGCGGACTGCCCACCCAGCCTGGGGGAAAAGGGTGAGAACGGGGCACCATCATCCTCCGGGATGGTTCCGGGTTCGAGCCCAGGAACCCAGCGCGACAGAGCCTATGAGCAAACATCTGTGAAATGGGCCCAACATTCGCACCCCGAGTCGCCTGCATAACTAGGTGCCCGAGCTAACAACGGGGCTGGCTCCCTCCCTCGATGGGGCGGGTGGGGAGAGAGCCACAGGTAAGTTTTCTCAGCTGCTTGGAAGGGGTGCAACGGGTTAGAGGTTTCTGACTGCGGAGCCCCGGGATAGGTTCCTCCCCCAGCGGGGGTCGGCCGGGACGGTCGAGGTTAGCGTAGAGCTGGGACTACCGTACCTGGGGGTGGCCCGCCATACTTCCTCTGCCCGTTCACCTGCACCAGGCGGATGCCCGTCTCCCTGACCCAAGCCTCCAACGCTGCCTTGTTCTCCGGATTCACCCTCTCACACCATAGCTGAAGGGGAAAGGGCAGGTTGGAATGGCGTATCGCCGCGACCGCCGCCACCTCGCTTGTGGAGCTGCAGCCCAAGGAGCCCCACTCCCAACGCTGGCGGCGCTTGTCGACCCGGTCTTGCCAACCACTTACCTCACACTCCCGCTTGGACTGCATGGTTCTGCTGACGGCCGCTCCGTACTCCCTTTATAACCTCCTCCGGGTCGGCCTCTGGAAGCTTCCCTACCCCTCCACCCCCCAAGCTCTCATTGGCTCTGAATACGACCCCGCCTCCCAAGGGGGTGGGGGTATCCACTGCACGTGCGCCGCGGGAACCTCCGACCATCAGGTGAAAGCTAGGAACCTTAGCGGGTGGATGTGCTGGCAGCCTCACCTCCTAAGGCGTGGATGTGCGCCGGACGCACCCTTCACCCTGGGGAAGAGCCCGTGGCGCCTACTGTAAGTCCTTCTCCCCCATTTTACACCGATCACTTAGTTGAAATGGGAGGCCCTGGCTCCCACAGGGGAGGCACGGCTAGGCAACAGTGACACAGGCAGGCTCCAGTGGTTGATTCGTTTTATTGGACCTTTGATGATTGGTTGTGGAGTGCATTCCCTCCATCTGGTTAGGATCCTGCAGGGGAGACCATCTTAGGCTCGGTCCCCTTAGTGCAGACTGGACTAAGCCCCCAGGGCCTCCTGTGAAAAATGGTTTAATACTTGACCATTTTTGCCTGTGATTACCAATAAAATAATCATAATAAAAAGTCAGTGTTCTGAGCACTGTTCAGGTCTTCCTGCTGGAACAGAAGTGTGCAAAGCTGCTGAGGTACAGATGCAGAGTTCTGACAGCTTCAAATAGTGCCAGTCCCACTTTCCCCTGATAGTGTGCTCAACTCAGCAGATGCAAAGGGGCTCGCTTGTTCTCCTTTTGATTTCTTTCACAAGGTCTTCTCTTCGGACATCCACCTGGCCAGGATGAGGAAAAAAGGTGGTATGAGCATCTATGACTCCACTACTCCTGAGTGCCCACTCCTTCCTCTAGTCATCAGGCTTGGCTCAGCTGGATCAGGAAGGGAGGCAAACACCTCAGGTAGATAATGCTCCCTGGGGGAGACAGAGACACAGTATAGATGGAGATGGGACTCCTCCCCTACTATGACGATAGTAACAGGTTAAGTCAATTCCAAGTAGGTATTAATGGGAATGCCAGGGTTTTGCTCAGGTCTTGAATGGGCATTGGGCTGCCAAAATAGCATACTTCCCCTGTCCCTGAGCCTTCCTGCTCACCTACCTACCTCTTCCCTGCTGGCCACTGAACGGAGCTTGATGACCCCGTCCTTGAGTTCCTGTTCACCGATGATGGCCACCAGTGGGATGCCTGCCTCCTCACAGTACTGCAGCTGGTTCAGCAACTTTGGGTTCTTCTTGTAGAGCAGCTCTGCCTACAGGGGACCAGGGCAGATGATGAGAGCTAGCTTCTATTGTCCTCAGGGACAACCTCTTTGGGGGCCCAAGTGCTCTTAGCTCTACTCCCAAGAAGTGGCTATGAATGAGCTTTTAACTTAGTCTGTGCCCAGCACTCCCAAGTCTGCTGCCACCCTGGGGCTTGCCTCCTCTACCTTGATCCCAGCATCCCAGAGCTCCGAAACGAGTTTCAGTCTCTCCTCCAGGAGCCTCTTCTGTGCGGACGCCACAAGCACCTGTGTTTCTGTGGTCCGTACCTTTTCCTCCAAAGCCTGGGGAAGGGGCAGATAAGATTCACAAAACTGGGCCACCTTTTACAACACTTTTGAGGAGCAAACAGAACAGGCTGTTTGTTGTCAGGATTCTGAGAGACCAGGCCCAAATCTGGGAGCTCCACCAGCACAGGGCATAAAGTAATGTTTAGAAGATATAGGAAAGGAACTGACTGGCTTGTACATATGACTTGTCAGAATACATAATGTAGGGCAAGAATAAAGGTAGTTTATGTACAGTAACTTCAAATTGTCTCCTTTTAGTACCTTAAGGGTTCACAAGAACATTCACACAGAAGTGACACTGTGAGCTCACCTAGTTCTAGTTCTCACTTACTATGTGCCCAGTCAAGAGACTGTCCCTCTTATACTTCGGCCATCGGGCCCAACCCAGGGTGTGTGGTCAGGGTAAAGGGAGAATGCTGCAGCTGCCCCTTGTCTTTTCCTAGAAAACTATTTTCATAGTTCTTACGACATCAGATGCCTACTGGAACAGTGACCTCAACTGGGAAACATGGGTGGTTTCCATTCCAGAGAAAAGGATGGGAGCAGTGGGAAGGTTACTGCCAGAGAAGGTAACTGACAAGCAGCCAGTTAAGAGTAGCAACAAAGGAGTGCTTGAGGCCATGAGAACCTTCCATTGACTCCAGGGGCCAAAGAGTCAAGATAGCCATCTAGGGGGATCCCAAGGTCTCAGGCACATGCTTACTACTTATAGACAGTATCAGAGTGGTTAGGAGTCAAGACTTTGGAGTTAGACCACCTGGATTCAAACTGTGACTCTGCTACTTAAAAGTTTCACAACCTTGGGCAAATTATGATCTATAATGCTTTAGTTTCCTTGCCTAGAAAATGTAAATAATAAAAGTAGCTACTCTCAGAGGGCTGTGTAAGAATTTTGCTAGATAATGCATGAAAAGCACTAAGCACAGCGCCCAGCATACAGTAGTAAAATATTAAGTGTTCTGTATTCTGAAGAAGATCTGGATCTTTGGATATACCAGGCATGACTCTTGACAGCCCTGAGGGAAGTAGGGACCCAGAGCAAAGGGTTCTGTGAAGAAAGAATGATCAGAGATCCATAAAACTGTCCTCCAATGGGGTGGGAGTGTGTGAAAAGACATCAACCACCTTTACTCCATCTCTTTGCAAAGATGCTCCTTGCCCCAAACAGTACCACTTGCCCCCTTCAAGATCAAAGAAAATAGCTCATGTGCCACCAGCTGCCAGAGTGCTTCTACCCACCCCCACGACTTACCTCTAGCCTCTGCTCCACAATGGAGAAGATCCGCTCCACCCCAATGCTGAGTCCCACGCATGGCACCTTGCGTCCTTTAGGATCAAACATGCCCACCAGCCCATCATAGCGTCCTCCAGCAGCCACACTGCCCACACCCAGGGGCTCTTCCCCTGGCCGGACTGGGGTTTGTAGCAGCACTGCCTCATAGATCACCCCAGTATAGTAGTCCAGCCCTCGAGCAAGGCTCAGGTCAAAGGAGATCTGTGGGGACAAGATCATGGTCAGTACCAGATGAGAATCCAGGATCTGAAACCCCAGAGCTCAGCTAAAGTGTCTACCCCCAACCTGACTCACCTTGTCAGCAATGCCAAACAGGGTCAAGTATTCAAAGAGCAGTTTCAGGTCTCCCAGGCCCTCCAAGGCCTGTTTGTTTTGGGACAGTTTAGGATCCTGGAGCAGCTGTTCCACCAGGGATACCCCACCTGGGGAGACATATTTGTAAGCCAGAATGACTGACAAGAGAAAAAAGGTAGAGGATCTACCTTTTTGCCTGAACTGCACATGTATGCATACACACACACTCAGAAGACTTGAGGCCAGGTAGATGGCTTTTGGAGAGGCAGGGTCTGTGCCTCACCATGCTGCTGGACGTAGTCCCCAATGTGGTCAGCTACTTCGGGTGCGAGGCCCTTCTCTCCCACCATCTCATTCTTTACTTCCTCCCAGGATACCTAGGCAGACAGAAACCAGTAAGGGACCCCTGGGTGGCTTCTCCACTGCAGAAGAAGTGTGGGCCCTCCTGAGGGGGCAGTTCTGGAGTAGAAGGTGCCTTTCAACCTACATTCTGGGGCTAGTCTTCTGGTAAGCAAAGGCAGCCGCCCCCCCACCCCCCGCCCTGATCGTTTTACATTTCTCAGAGCAGGGTGGGATCTGAGAAAATAAAAGTGAAGTGTTTGGGTCATTACCTTGTCCAGCTTGTCCACTGAGGAGCAGATGGTACGGAACTTGCTATCAGGAACACCACAGATGGCAAACATCCCATCTAGGATGCGCCGATCATTCACCTGCAGAGACCCAAGACGTAGTGAGGAGAGAATCTCTTTACGTGACATGAACCTCAATAGTCTTGGTCACTTGGGCTACTGGTCTCTCTGCACAAGAATCTTCTATGAGAGGCTAGGCCCAACTCTGCCTTCCCAGACCCATTCAATCCTGACCTTGACCAGGAAGTCGCCTATCTGAAGTGAACTCAGGATCTCACACATGATCTTCAGGCACTCTGCATCAGGGATCATGGGATCAAATTGTCCAGCAATGTCAAAGTCCTGCAGGGAGAAAGGGAGCTATAGGTCCTCAGGGTTCAGGGGTTTAACTTAAAAAAATTTTTTTTAAATGTTTTTCTTTATTATTGAGAGACAGAGAGAGACAGAGCATGAGCTTGGAAGGGGCAGAGAGAGGGCGAGACACAGAATCTGAAGAAGGCTCCAGGCTCTGAGCTGTAAGGACAGAGCCCAAAGTGGGGCTCGAACTCACAAACCGTGAGATCATGACCTGAGCCGAAGTCGGACGCTTAATGGCTGAGCCACACAGGTGCCCCTAAATGTTTATTTTTGAGAGAGAGAGAGAGAGACAGAGCATGAGCAGGGGAGGGGCAGAGAGAGAGGGAGACACAAAATCTGTAGCAGGCTCCAGGCTCTGAGCTGTCAGCACAGAACCTAAGGCAGGGCTCAAACTCACGAACTGTGAGATCATGACCTGAGTTGAAGTCGGATGCTCAACCAACTGAGCCACTCAGGCGCCCCCACGGGTTTAACCTTCTTAAGTTAGGGTTTGGAGGGGGCCTCCTGGGATCTGTGCTCTCCCTCTATGAAGGCCTGTTTGCACTCATGCACAGACCACCTTCTTCATTATATGTCTAATCAGCTCAGAGGAAACTCCCAGGATTCTTGAGTCTCTTACCAGTCTGGTTTCCTTTCCGTCTCCATTCCTTCATTATCTCACTCACTCACTTTGACTTATTTCCTCCTAACACTGTGGGAGGCCTTATATATGGCCTTAGTCCTTAGTCATTTGCTCTATTTATTCAGAAGCTCTGCCCCCACTCTGGATGATATTTCAAATCCAATTTCCTCATCCTTTGCTGTGATCTGATCACTGTGGTTTAATATAAAGAGAACTGGACCAAGAGTTCTACTCTTGCCTTTGGCTTTCTTTATCCCTATGATCTCTTCATCCTGCTGAGTCTCAAGTTTACTCCTATGTAAAATGGGGAGAATAATTCCTACTCTCTAAATGAAAATACTAAAGAAATCTAGGGGTTAGCATTATCTGGTACTTCCAGTTTGTTCGGTACACCATGAGTACTCAGCAGATTCTACTAAATTGAGGGAGGACCAAGTTACCAACATCATGCCCCACATACTCACACACTGGTAGAATTCCCGGTATCGGCCACGGGTCATGGCTGGGTTATCTCGCCGATATACTTTTGCTATGTGGTAGCGTTTAATGTTGGTCAGTTTATTCATTGCTAAATATCGAGCAAAAGGAACCTGGTAACAGTTAAGGAGAAAACCCTCTCCTCTCACAGTGTGGCGGTTGATTATCACTACCAACAGAAGCTGGGGTCTAATCTCTGTGTGAATAAAACCACCCCCTGTAAGATTAAGTGCATTTGTGAACTTCAGAAAGAATCAACTTTGTTAATACAAGGGGCAGCAGAAGTCTCAAAAAAGATTAAGGTTCCTTTCCCTTTGGTTAGTGTCTCCCCTGGGCTATGCTGAACATGGGAAGGGGATGGGCAGATTGGCCAGAGAGTAGAAAAAGGTCTCTATGGAGGATTTCTGAGCAGATGATTCTCTGACATAGCTTGGAGATAAAGGAAACATTCTGTTGGTCAACTAAGAACTTTGTCCACTGGACATGGCAGGGGAGAGGTATTCTGGAGCCAAGGGATTGATTAATCATTGAGTTGAAACTGGTTCCTGACATAAAGTGGAGGTCTCCCTCAGGATTCGAATACAAGACTTTTTAAAGCTATGTTCTGTTTAGCCAAAATCCCATTCCTGGTTTAAAGAAATAACTTCATTGATCGTCACAAGTATCATAATTAATCCCATCTATGTCTAGCTATCCCCATACCTGAGGTTAGAAATAGCCCCAGCCTAATGAGAACCAATTGATCCAAAGTACCAAGAGCCCAGGTTTAGAAAGATACAGTGAGGTCATAGCGAAGGGACAATAGCTCTCCACCCTGGTCCTTCAGGTCATAGATAAGCTTAGAGTCTTCTCCATACTTTCCAGTCAGTGTTTCCTGGAGAAAATATAAAGAAATGTGGTTACAATGAGAAATCTAACATTTATTTTTATTTTTAATTTTTTTAGGGAGTGTGAGCAGGGGAAAGCAGCAGAGAGATGGAAGCTTTTTTTTTTTTTTTTTTTTGTGAGAGAATGCGAGAGAGCATGAGTGCTGTTGGGGCTAAGAGAGGGAGAGAGAATTCCAAGTAGGCTCTGTGTTGTTAGTGCAGAGCCCAACAAGGGGCTCGAACTCACGAACTACAAAATCATGACCGGGGCTGAGATCAAGAGTTGGATGCTCAACCAACTGAGCCACCCAGGTGCCGAGAGAGAGAGAGAGAGAGAGAGAGAGAATATCTTTAGCAGGCTCCATGCACAGCACAGAGCCCAACGTGGGGCTCAAACTCATGAACCTCAAGATCATGAATTGAGCCAAAATCAAGAGTTGGACGCTCAACCTACTGAGCCACCTAGGTGGCACAAATCTAATAATTTAAAAAGAAGTTTTAAAACAAAAACTTACCATCCTAACATGACAGATTTCAATTTGTCTGTACTTCTTGTACTCTCTATCCCATTGCTTATGTATTTGATGCTAATTATAATCAAAAGGAAATACCAATTTCATTTTCTGCTTATCACATTTCCATTTTGTGACACAGCTGAAGTTTTTTTTTTTTTTTAATGTTTATTTACTTTTGAGAGAGAGAGAGGAAGACAAAGAGCATGAATAGGGGAGAGGCAGAGAGAGAGAAGGACAGAGCATCCCAAGGAGGCTCCGCGATGATAGCAGCAATCCCGATGAGAGTTCAAACTGGTGAACCGTAAAATCATGACCTGAGCCAAAGATGGGACGCTCAACCAACTGGCCACCCAGGCACCCCTGAAGTATTATTTTTAAAAGCTACATAATACTTCAGTGAGAAGCAGCTCTGTATTTCCTTCCTTTCTAGTGTTTTACTATTAGTTGTTTAGGTTATTTCAATTAAAAAAAAAAGTTCCCTAACATTTCAATAAATATACTTCGGTATATAGTTTTTTCTTTTGAATATATAGTTTTTTGAGGATTAACTCCTAAGAGTGGGTTATTAGATCAACAAACAAATATTTTTATGATGCCTGAAGTTTGAACAATGTCAAAAGGCAAAACAAATAATTCTTGCCATGTGATGCCTTCAATAAGGTGATAACATATTTCACCTACCAGAATGGCACAGTTTTAAAAGCCTGGAAATTCTTAGTGTATAGAAATAGAAACACTCATACAGTGATTGGTGTTACGGGCTGAATTTTGTCCTCTTCATAATTCATATATTGAAATCCTATCCCCCAGTAACCTCAGAATGTGACTCTACTTGGAGACAGGTCTTTGAAGAGATAGGCTAAAATGATGTCATTAGGGTAGGCCCTAATCCATTGTAACTAATGTCCTTATAAAAAGAGGAAAATTGGGCACAGAGGAAAGAAGATGTAGATGACACCATCTACATCACATCACATCACATCAAGGAGTGAGGCCTAAAACAGACTCTTCCCTCCTGACCCTCAGAAAGAACCAACTCTGCTGACATCTTATCTCGGACTTCTAGCCTCCCGACATTAAATATGGTAAGCCACCAACTCTATGGTACTTTATTATGGCAGCCCTAGCAAACAAATACAATTAGTAAACATAAATGAGTACAACTTTTTGACGTGGCAATTCCATTTCTATCAATTTGCCCTGCAGATGAATGCCCACCAGTACCAGACATTGTTCTAAGCACTGAATACACATCAGTGAACTAGACAAAGGTGATCTGTGCCCTCATGGTCTTCCATACTAATGAGAAGAGATGGACAGTATACTAATGCAAAGAAACCAATGAACAGAGAATTTCAGTTAGTGATAGCTGTTCTAATACAGGTCCATGTGATAGACAACGGCTACTTTAGACAAGATAGTTGGAGAGGACTATGGCATTTGAGTTGAGATCTGAAATTAAAATCTTTCATCTCTCATCTGAAATTAAAGTCAAAGAGCTAGGGGAAAGGGAGTTCAGGAAAAGGGAAGAACAAGTATAAAGGCCCTGAGAGAGAAACATATTTAGAATGTTGCAGGAATAGAAAGAAGACCAGAGTAGCATAGTAGCCAATGGGAAGAACAGCAAGGGAAGAAATGGGCAAGGTAGGCAAATGGCCAGATCATGTAGGACCTCGTAAGCAGGAGCAGACTTTGGATTTTGTAATAAATGTAATGGGAGTCACTGGGTTTTAAGCAGGAAGTGGTACAATTTTTTTTTTTAAGTTTATTTATTTATTTTTGAGAGAGAGAGACAGACAGACAGAATGCATGCGAGGAGGAGTGGCAGAGAGAAAGGGGAAGAATCCCAAAATAGGCTCCACACTGTCAGCATGGAGTCCAGCTCAGGGCTCAAACTTACAAACCGTGAGATCATGACCTGAGCCAAAATCGAGAGTCGGTGCTTAACTAACTTAACCACCCAGGCACCTCGCAATGTTTTTTTTAATAGTGAAAAACTAGAAACAATCTCAGGGTCCATTAACAGGAGACTAATTGAATGTTTATACTTTATATGTATGGTTTGCATGGTATTTCAAAACATCTCAAGTAGAGGTAGCAGGGAATTCACTGTAGATAGGACCATAACAACTTCCACTAAAGAGAAGGGCGCTTTTTTGTAAGCCACCAGCCATTTACCAAAGTAAATAAAAGCAGGGCCTCTCTTTCTAGGCCAGGCCTGTCCCCCTTCTCACTGGAGAAAATACTGGTCTTTGTTCACAACAGGAGAGACACCCCTGGGCCCTCACTCTCTTGTTATCTTCGTTGTTTGTATATCCACTCTCCCACCACGCAATTTTTCCTCACCCATCCCTACCTTCAGTTCAAACACAGGTGTATCAATTACTTCTGCACCATGACGCTTGAAGCAGCTGATGATTACATCGAACACCTTCTCCCGAACAGCCATCTGCCGGGGACTGTAGTCTCTTGTACCCTTGGGAATCCAGATCAGCCAAAGATCGGGGATGGGATTTAAAAACAAACAGAGAACATTAAGGTCTAGAAATATAAAAACATGACCTCAATGATGACGAATGCAAACAATGCGTCACCCAAACTTAGATTTTCCTCCAGGCTACTGAGTTATAAAGCAAGCACAAACAATTCCCTATTAATTATGAATTATCTAAATTCCATTCATTTCTTAGCTTGGTTCTATTTTCTAGAATTCTCACAACACTATTTTCTGAGAAGTTTCCCTAAAACCTTTTTTTATGTGATACCAGAACATTTCTCTGCCTAAGAGAAAATACCTACCTAATGACAGGTATATAACCAAATGAAACTGGCTTAGCTAGTTAAATTCCAAATTTTATAAGTAACGTTTTCCCCCAACATAACTTAAAAAAAATTCTAATAAGTATTATTTGTTCTCTAATTTGTTTCTAATAACCCTTTGACATAGGCAGGGCAAATACCTATTATCGATGAATTACAGGATATTGAGAAGTTAAATCATTACAACAGTTCTGTGGTGGTCAGGACTAGAATGCTGTTTTTCAGATCAGAACTTCTAGTCTGGGCGTCTATACCCTATTCTCAAGTCTTTGGTCTCAGGACCTCTTTAAACTCTTACCATTTATTTGGGACCCCAAAGTGGATTATATTTATCAGTGTTTATCATATTAGAAATTAAAACTATGAATAGTGCCTGGGTGGTTCAGTCGGTTAAGTGTCTGACTTTGGCTCAGGTCATGATCTCGCAGTTCATGAGTTTGAAGCCCTGCGTCTGGCTCTGTGCTGACAGCTCAAAGCTGGAGCCTGCTTCAGATTCTCTGTCTCCTTCTCTCTCTGTCCCTCCCCTGTTCACGCTCTGCCTCTCTCTCAAAAAAACAAATAAACATGAACAGAAAATTAAAAAAAAAAATTTAGGAAAATGTAACTACTTTCCAAAACAAAAAAAATTGGTGAAAAGGGTGGTGCTGATTCACGTTTTTTGCAAATCTTTAATATTTGGCTTAACAGAAAACAACTGTATTCTTATACATACTTTGTGCATTTAATTCTGTAGTGATATGTGGTTCTGGTTGAGTAAAGAAAATCTAGCCTTACAAAGATGTGTAACTGCAAAAGAAGGAATATTTTAATAAACTTTTCAGCTAACTGTAGGCATTCTTCTTAAACTATACCAAAATCCAACAAGTGGTGGTTTCTTAAAGATTGGTTGCAATGTGGAATCTGAAACTTCATCAATGAACTTTTCATACTATTACATTAAAATCCCTTACTTATATATAGTACCCAGAATTCAGAGAGACAGAAGGTAGAAAAGTGGTTACCTGGGGCTAAAGGAAGGGTAGAGTGGAGAGTTACTGCTTAATGGGTACAGAATGTCAGTATGGGATGATGAAAAGATTCTGGGGATGAATAGCGGTGACAGTTGCACAACCATGTGAACTTAATGCCACTGAACTGTACAAACTGTACACTTAAAAATGGTTAAAATGGGGCGCCTGGGTGGCTCAGTCGGTTAAGCGGCCGACTTCGGCTCAGGTCATGATCTCACGGTTTGTGGGTTCGAGCCCCATGTCGGGTTCTGTGCTGACAGCTCAGAGCCTGGAGCCTGTCTTCTGATTCTGTGTCTCCCTCTCTCTCTGACCCTCCCCTGCTCACGCTGTCTCTCTCGCAAAAATAAAATATTAAAAAAAACTTAAAATGGCAAATTTTATGTTATATATATTTTACCATAATTAAAAAAATATCACTGGTACAAATATGGTCATATATTTTCCTTGAGTTGACAAAGCTCACTTCATTCATTTTCGTGAAAGTATCTGCAAATACCCAAATTTTTAAAACAAAGGTTTGTCTTTCAGTTTTTCTTTCAAATAAAACAGTGTTCTGTGATAAAAGTAGCTAGTTCAGCTTACAACTCATACAAGAGTGTAAGTGTTTTTCCTACTTTGGAATGCAGAAGTGCTTTATGTATACTTTCCATTTCATCATACAGAATACTACAAAAAGAGTGTACTCAAGGGTTGATATTCAAGAAAATGAGTAATTTCTATTGTTTTATCAAGAACATTCCTAAGTAAAACTAATTTTTTTTTCTGCGAGTGCATGAAAATAGAGAACAAGATGACTATTAATATAGGGTAGTGCCACTGTCTTGTTTTGTGCTAAGACACCAGAAGTTCTACTCACCATTGCTTTTGCATCTTCATAGCAAATGAGGGGACAAAAGCAAATAACATTTCAGTATTATCCTAAGAATAGTTGTGACCACGGGCACCTGGGTGGCTCAGTAAGTTAAGTTCAGCTCAGGTCATGATCTTGTGGTTCATGAGTCCAAACCCCACACTGGGCTCTGTGCTAACAGTTCAGAGCCTGGAGCCTGCTTCAGATTCTGTGTCTCCCTCTCTCTCTGCCCTTCCCCTGCCCATGTTCTGTCTGTCTGTCTCTCTCTCAAAAATAAATAAACATTAAAAAAATTTCTTTTAAATAATTCTGGTCACAAAAACCTTTTGAAAGAGTCCTGTCCCCATGATACTGAGTTTTCTATTAATATAAATCACACTTCAGTGTGTTTCAAAAAACTGAAGTGGATATTAACTCTCCAATATAGTCTCACTTTCTTTTAAAAG
This sequence comes from Cryptoprocta ferox, assembly GCA_028646485.1. Classification (NCBI taxonomy): domain Eukaryota; kingdom Metazoa; phylum Chordata; class Mammalia; order Carnivora; family Eupleridae; genus Cryptoprocta; species Cryptoprocta ferox. Next base: position 29,342,290 of record CM053572.1, read on the forward strand.
CGTATAGACATTTTCAAACACCGGCTTCAATAACCGTTAGCATCTGTTATTTTTATTTTATCTAAGCTCCAATATTTTCTTTTCTGGAGTATTTTAAAGTAAATCCAGACATCATACCAGTTTGTCCGTAAGTATTTCAGTATGCTTCTCTAATGCACACGGTTAAAAAAAAAAAAGGCAAAACACTACCTTTATTAAAACAACAAAACAAACAGCAACCCTTTAATATTATCTAATACTCAACCTATGTTTAATTTTCTCCAATTGCCTCAAGAATGTTTTTTTATGACTGGCTTGTTCAAAGGAGATTCTTTCTTTTTTTAATTTTTTAATGTTTATTTATTAATGATACAAAGAGAAACAGAGCATGAGTGGGGGAGGGGCAGAAGGAGAGGGAGACACAGAATCTGAAACAGGCTCCTGGCTCTGAGCTGTCTGCACAGAGCCGGGCGCGGGGCTCAAACCCACAAACCGTGAGATGATGACTTGAACTGAAGTCGGGCGCTTAACTGACTGAGCCACCCAGGCGCCCCCAAAGGAGATTCTAAATGAAGCCCATGCATTGTGTTTGTTGTCTCTTGTCACTTAATCTTTAAAAAAATGTCATTTATTTGTTGAGGAAATTGAATCACTTGTCCTAAAGAACTTTTCATATTCTAGATTTTATTAACAACATATTCAACGTGTCACTTAACATATTCCTTCATTTCACTTATTTATGGTAAACTGGTAGTTGGGTCAGAAGACCTGATTAGATTCAGGTTCAATTTTTCTTGGCAAAAATACTTTATAGGTGGTGCTGTGTACTTCTTATTGCATCACATCAGAAGCAACATAATGTCTGGCTGTCCTACTTTTAGTGATGTTAAGCCTGATAGGTTTAAGTGACGCCAGCCTGATTGATCACAAATTCCCCGTTAATCTTTTGACCATATAGTATGAATAATTACTGATAATCACTGTTATGTGATTTTACATTGTCTCTTTAACCTCTGAAACGAGTTGTGTGTGGAAAGGAGTAGCTCAATGAATTGAGCCCAAAGAATTAACCTTAAAAGGTGACACCTCAATATAAGGAAGATCCCCCTCCTTTGGAATCCAATTTCACATACATTTATTAAATATCTATTCAGTTCCAGACACCTAGTCTCAGCCTCTCAGAGTAAATAAACCATGTGAATAACTAAAAGACAGCAAGAAATGCAATAATAGAGATATATATGAAGTACCAAAGGAACCCAGATGAAATGGTAAATAGTTGTGTTTACAGAACTTACACAGAGTGGCCTCTGAACTGAAATCCTTGAAACTGGGCAAGTAATCCCCAGCCTCATTCCAGTCCACTCTACTCTCCCTCTGAATTTGGTTCCACTCATACAGGAGTTTTTCTAGTTCCTGGAAACTACCAGGATTCTTTTCTCCTTCAGGATTTCCATACTCCTCTGGCTACCTCCCATTTAAGTGTCATGTCAGTTAGTATATCACTTCTTCAGGGAGGCTTTTTCAGACTCTAGTTCTCTCTTATTTTTCTCAGAGAATTCTTGTTATTTCTTTATCACAATTTATCATTTATCACAATTTATAATTACATATTCAAGAGTGGGATTATTTGTCCTAAGTCTGTTTCCTTCATAAGGAAGCTCCATGAGGGCAGGCTGTATTGGTCACCAGGGTATACGCTCACTGCTTCCTACAGTGCTAGGCGCATAGTAAGCACTCAGTAAATATTTGCTGAATGAAAGGAGTAGCAGTAGCTGGCATACTCCCCTAAGCAACCAGCTGGCCTAGTTTCTGCCATCACATTGCTATACCAGAATGACTCAGGCTCCAATTCAGCCCACCGCCCAGAGCAACTGTTCAGGGAAACAAGCACATCACCATCGGAAGTGGAATTAAGGGGCCCTCCCAGAGACTCTCTAAAGGAATTATATTTACCTTGGGGGTCTTGAGCACAAACTTCTGTTTCCCTTCATCAGGGCCCAGCTGTGCCTTCAGTTTTAATAGTTTTGCCACTTCCTCCTCGATCTGTGGAGGTAAAGTAGGTGCTGGTCTATCACTCTGACACTCCCTTCCCTCTTCGGCCATTCATTCAGTATCCTTCCCTCATCAGAATCTGGGGAAGATCTCGCTCTCCAGGCCCAGCTTTGCTTCTCTCGTCCTACCCCGGCCACCTCCCCAACCAGGCCCTGCTCCTCCCCACCGGTCCGGTCCCTTTTCCCCCATCTTTTTCCTTTATGTAGACCACCCAGCTCTATGTCCTCCCTGGCACTACTTTGGCTTCTCCCCTGCCACCTGGGTCGCACCTGCTCAGCGCTGGCCTTCTGCTGCTTGAGGTCCCGCACGCGCTCTCCCTGAAGTCGCACTAGCTCCTCCAGTGCTGCACGATCTGCCATACTTCTGCCAACTAGCTCCGACTGCTGTCTAGATCCGCGGTGCTTGCCGCAGCCTCCGCTCGGATAACTTCCGGCTATCGAGTCACCGGCCCATACGCCTAGAGAGCCTCCGCCGAACACAATAACCACTTCCGGCTAGTACCGGAAGTAGGGAAACTGGGACTGATCTTGAGAGGTCCGGAGCCAACCTGCAGGGTTTGGAAGCTGCGGGAGTGTTCTCTTTTCCAGGGTGCTAGGGCTGCCCTCTACAGAGCTCTGCACCCTCACTGGGTTCGACCTGCTTCCTTCCTAGGTTTTGGCTCCTGTCTCGGAAAGGCGGTTTCTTGCTACACGATGCCCCCGTTCGGACTCCTGCACATGAGGGCCTGGGCTTCACTGTTTGGCCAGCTTCTGCGGCCGCCCCGTGCTGTGTGCATCAGGGAGGTTCATGTTCATAGCCAGGTGAGCCAGGCTTAGTGGTCTGTCGGGGCAGGATCTCCAGATCCGATGCAGGGATTCGGGGCCTGCACTCCATTAGTACTATTTTTTTTTTTTCGAGTAGTTTACGGGTATTGAGCTAAGTGTTTTAGATGCTTTGTCATTTAATCCTGATAGCAGTCTTGAGAGGTTGGGATTATTTCCGTTTTACAGTTGAGGAAATAGTAAGCTAGGTTGAATGACTTATCTACGGATACCTAGTACGGGAGCATTTGTAATATAGGTCCTCAATCCCTTATGTGAACCTCTTGGGGTCAAACACATTCTTAAGTGAAGTATATGATTATTCCCATTAAGTGAGATGACTGAAGCCCATTAAGTGGACTGAGTTCACATTAGAATTTACCTCAAAATGAGCAACCCTTCCCCCTCTAAAAACAAAGAAAACAAAACAAAAGAAACATTTTCAATTTTTAGAGGTTTTGGATTTTGGAATTGCAGAGGAAGGATTGTGGACTTGAACTGTCATCCTTTGGAGGATAGTTCAAAATATGGAACTACTACACCCTGTATATTTCAGGAAGAGGCATACAGCCTGGTGCTAATAAAATTACGGATTCTCTTTTATTTTGGGAAAGACCCTGGCAGAGGCTTTGTGCTATCATAAATAACAGGGTTCAGATCTTGTTACTAATTTTCAGGCACAGATCCTACCAGTCTTGTTTTTTTAGTTCAATTTGGATATCCATTCCTGTTCAGTCCATAGGCATGTTCTGTGTTTTGGGGTGGTTCTTTTCTGTCTTCGGGTTACTTTTTCCATGTCTCCAAGTCTAATTACCGCTGCTGTCTTATTAAAAATTCATGATTTTGCTCTTTGAGTAGGAATTGAGAGTTGTAGGTTATTCTAATCCCTATTCTTAGATAGTTGGTGGTGGTAGTGGTGGGTTGCTCTGTGCCTTCATTGTTCTTGGGTCCTTAAGCTTTTTCAGACATTTAAAAACTCCAAATGTAGTGAATACATTTAAAAACAACAACTATGATAAAGACCTGACCTCATATGTATTACATATATAATGCACATACAATATATGTTTTAGAGTGAGGCTGAGATTGGAGTAGATAAAACCATTCAGTCTGCCTCTTGCTCAGGGCCAAATGTCTTTGTAGGCCTGAACACAGGGCCAGAAGTGTCACAGGTCTGGCCAGTCTTAAGAGGAGCACATCTGATGTTTCATTTTCTGACAGGTTGCAGAGGCAGTGTTAACGTCCCAACTGAAACCACATCAAGAGAAATCAAATTTTGTCATCAAAACCCCAAAGGTAATGCCCTTTTCCCCACCCTGTCCTGTTAGTGTTCCTTGGAGGAGTGCCCTCTGTTTTTCTCTGCTTGTCTCTTTCTAATCCCTTGTAATGTCTTTTTAGACTAATGAAAAAAAAAAAAAAGAATTCATTATTCTTGAGATATTGGTGAGGCTCAGTCATCTGAATTCAAAGAGATTTCAACTTCAGACCATCGATTATAGATGTTGTTTAACTCTTTGTCTTTTTTTTTTTTTTTACGTTTTTTAATGTTTATTTTTGAGAGAGAGAGAGAGAGAGAGAGAGAGAGGCAGAGTGCAAGCAGGGAAGGGTGCAGAGAGAAAGACACATACACAGAATCCGAAGCAGGCTCTAGGTTCTGAGCTGTCAGCACAGAACCTGACACGGGGCTTGAACCCACAAACCGTGAAGTCATGACCTGAGCCAAAATCAGATGCTTAACCAACTGAGCCACCCAGGCGCCGCAATCAACTCTTTGTCTTAAATGGACTTGTTTTTTGCCTTTGTTTTGGCTGTGACTCCTTTTGGTTTCTAGGGCACCAGAGATCTTAGTCCCCAGCAGATGGTTGTGAGGGAGAAAATTCTTGATGTAGTTGTTGGCTGCTTTAAACGTCATGGAGCAAAGAGGTTAGATACTCCAGCATTTGAGCTAAAGGTAAGAAGAAAAAAAGTGTTGGAACTCCATTTCTTCACCTGCCTTCAGTTTTTGAAAGAACTTTTAGCTTTTGTTTTGGAGTCCTTTGAACTGTGGCGGTTTTTGATCCCTGCAGGAAATGCTCACTGAGAAGTATGGAGAGGATTCTGGGCTCATCTATGATCTGAAGGATCAGGGTGGAGAGCTGTTGTCCCTGCGCTATGACCTTACTGTATCTTTCTAAGTGTTGGAGACAGACATCTCTTTCCAAACCCAGATGGCTCTTTGTCAAAAGAGACAAAAGTACATCTGGGACCCCATAGGTCTGTTTGCAGCAGCCTTTACTTTCAGTTCCTCCCAGAAAGCATTTCTGCTACTAGCAGAGCCTGGCCTGCAGCATTGTCATTTAATTTTAAGCATTTAAAGGGTATCAGAATCGCTTTTGGAAGTTTGCAGAAATACAGATTTCTGGTCCCTACCTCCACATATTCTTAATTCTGTAGCTGGAGTGGGGCTCAGCAATCTACATTTTAAACAAGCACCTGGGGTCATGAAGAGGCAGTTGGTTCTTGACCTGTACTTTAAGAAACATCGACATAGTTGCAGGGAAATCCAGGTTCTGAAACTTGACTATTTTGAAATAGTTGAGAATTGATCTGAATCAGAAGGAATAGCCCATACTTGAAGTTTTTGGGTCATTTCTATTTCATTCAGTGGACAGTAGACCAGCTTCCCCTGCTTTTTATTGAACTTGCACTTTTGCTTGGAGGGATTCCTTCATTCCTTTATGTATATGGAATGTCAAGCACTGCTAGGCATTGGGGATAGTGGGAAATAAGACAGAGAAGGTCCTTGTTGTCATCCTAGTGGATGAGATCCAATTGATAATGGCCCAGTCCTCTCAATTGGGCCTCAGCTTTGGATGCAGTATCCTTCCTCCTTAACTTATTTATGTGAGGTCCCTTTTGCTCGTTATCTGGCCATGAATAAGGTGAAGAAGATGAAACGTTACCATGTTGGAAAGGTGTGGCGGCGGGAGAGCCCAACCATAGTCCAAGGCCGCTATAGGGAGTTCTGCCAGTGTGTAAGTGACCTGATGGGGGCAGGATGGTTTGATAGTTGGGGAGGCTACAACGTGAGAACTGGCTGCTCAGGGAAGATTTTTATTCCCATCTTTTTCTTTGTTGTAGGATTTTGACATTGCTGGTCAGTTTGACCCTATGATCCCTGATGCAGAGTGTTTGAAGATCATGTGTGAAATTCTTAGTGGGTTGCAGCTGGGGGACTTTATCATTAAGGTGAGACCAGGGCTAAGGACTGAGGGGAAATGTCTGGATTTGGCCTGATTCTGTCCTAAAACATAGGTGACCCCAGCCTTTAAACCTATAGATCTGGGACTTTTTCAGAACAGTTATTTAATTTTATCTATATATAGTCATCCTATGAAAATTTTTTTCTGTCCCTTTTATGAGACAGGCTAGGCTAGTAGGGACTGCCATTGTTCTGAGGGAAAGGGCATTAACATGGCATTGGTGTTACTTCCACTGAGTTCACAGGTCAATGATCGGCGGATTTTGGATGGGATCTTTGCTGTCTGTGGTGTTCCTGAAAGCAAGTTCCATGCCATCTGCTCCTCGATAGACAAACTAGACAAGGTAACAAAAAATACATGTTTTAGTAGACCATATCTGAGTTTCTGCCCTGCTCTCAAATCTATACCCCTGTGGCTGGATTTCCTGAGCTGTGTCTGACTTTGCTGAGTATAATGTTAGGTACTCATGACATTTCCAGTTAGATAAAGAAGGGTTTTGGAACTGGGCTAATGTTTGGGTGTTTGCACAGATATCTTGGAAAGATGTGAGACATGAGATGGTGGCAAAGAAAGGCCTGGCTCCTGAAGTGGCTGATAGAATTGGGGACTATGTCCAATGTCATGGTAAGAACCAGTATTTTCTGGGCTATGTGGTAGAACTGAAGTGAGGGTGACAGGTGTACAACTTCTACCTCTGAATCAGCTCCTTTCTCAAGATGTGCGAAGCATCAGAACCTGGCCTGAATTTAATTTCCCTTTTATTTAGTGTAACCACTTAATGTCTTCAGATGGCAAAGGCAGAGGAGGCGAGTCTTGTCATAAGACAGCAGGATTTTTTTGTTTTTGTTTTTGTTTTTGTTTTTTAATAAAATGAAGAGGACTAGGGGCACCTGGGTTGCTCATTCGGTTAAGCATCTGACTCCTGATTTTGGTTCAGGTCATGATCTCCTGGGTCATGTGATTGAGCCATGAGTTAGGCTCTGCACTGACAGAGCAGAGCCTACTTGGGATTCTTTCTTTCTCCCTCTCTCTCTGCCCCTCCCTCACTGTCCCACTTTCACATGCATGTGTGAGAGCTTGCTCTCTTCTCTCTCTCTCTCTCTCTCTCTCTCTCTCAAAATAAATAAACATAAAAAAAAAAAGACAATGAAGAGGACTGGCTGTAACACATTAGGAATAAATTTGGATAAAACACATCTGGGTGAATTGCACAGATCTTATTTCTCCCTGTATGTCTCCCTAGGCGGGGTGTCCTTGATAGAGCAAATGTTCCAGGATCCTAGACTATCCCAGAACAAGCAGGCCCTAGAGGGCTTGGGGAACTTGAAGCTGCTCTTTGAATACCTGACTTTATTTGGAATTGCTGAGAAGGTAAGCTGAGCTGGCAGTGGACCTCCGGCTGAGCTTTGGGGCTCTCAGGGTCCTGAGTCTTTTCTGGAACTTACTTTATCCTTGTTCCCACAGATCTCTTTTGACCTAAGCCTAGCTCGGGGCCTAGACTACTATACCGGAGTGATCTATGAAGCAGTGTTATTACAGACCCCGGCTCAGGCTGAGGAGTCCTTCAGTGTGGGCAGTGTGGCTGCTGGAGGACGCTATGATGGGCTGGTGGGCATGTTTGACCCCAAAGGCCACAAGGTGCCGTGCGTGGGGCTCAGTATTGGGGTAGAGCGAATCTTCTCCATTGTGGAGCAGAGGATGAAGGTGGGTCTTAGGTTAGGGTGGAATTGGGCTGGAGACTTAAAAAAATTCATGTTTTTGGATATACAGTTGGACTGGTTTTTGATGATTTTTTTTTTTTAATTTCTGATGCACAGAAATTTTTTTATTAGTTTTATTTTTGCCCTCTCTCTTTAATCAGACTTTTGGTCAGAAGATACGGACCACAGAAACCCAAGTGTTTGTGGCCACACCACAGAAGAACTTTCTTCATGAACGGTTGAAGCTAATTGCAGAGCTTTGGGATGCCGGGATCAAGGTATGATAGAACTGATATTCAGGTCATCTAGGTATATGTGCCCAATCAGGTGGCCATTTCTACCTTATGCAAGGTGGAAGTTAGGAACTTTCTAGTCTTCACTAAGGTGTCTTCTAGTAGGAGGGTTAGGTACTTAATTCTTTGGCAGTGCTTGTTCCTGGGATTGAGTAGTGTGGTTATTCTTAAGCCCCTTACTCTATCTCCCCCTTTTCAGGCAGAGCTGCTGTATAAAAACAACCCTAAACTACTAACTCAACTGCACTACTGTGAGGACATGGGCATTCCACTGGTGGTCATTATTGGTGAACAAGAAATGAAAGAAGGGATAATCAAGCTTCGTTTAGTGGCCAGCAGGGAGGAGGTGAGTGGGGGAAATGGAAGGAACCAAGTGTTTCTATCTTTCTTAGATTCTTTTTTTTTTTTAATGTTTAATTATTTTGAGAGAAAGAGAAAGAGTATACTCACCAGTGGATGAGCAGGGGAGGGGCAGAGAGAGAATCCCAAGGAGGCTCCACACTGTGAGCATAGAGCCCAGTCTCACAGACTTTGAGATCATGACCTGAGCCTAAGTCAAGAATCAGACGCTTAAATGACTGAGCCACTCAGGCGCCTGTAAAGATTTTATTTCTTTAGTAATCCCTGCACCCATCATGGGTCTCGAACTCAGAACCCCAAGATCAAGAGTCACATGCTCTATTGACTGAGCCAGACAGGTGCCCCACATGTTAGAATCTCTTGAGGGTGTACGTTCTCCTGTTCAGCTTGAAGCCCACACTTCTCCCTGTTGGTTGCATAAGTAGTGGGAGCAGATGTGGAGTAAAATGCATCTGGAAAAGCAGTGACTAAAGTTAGCATCATTCTCTATGGTTTGTCACATGAAGGTTCTCTTATGTTACAGGTGGCCATTAAACGGGAAAATCTTGTGGCTGAAATTCAGAAGCGACTATCTGAGTCTTGACTTGCCTGATTGCTATCTGCTGCTCTTTCTAGAAAATGTGTCTTCTAGAACTGAGTTGCTGATGTACTTCACAACTGCTGGCCACGATGGGTGACACGTTCCTCTGCCTCCTCCATCTTTTCTGGGTACAGAAATGTGGAAGGCCCTGAGGACTCCTGGGCTAGTGTGATCAGCTATTCTGCATGAGCGCAGATGGCTGGTATGTGAAAGAGACATGCTCTAACTTCAGAGACAGATGGCAGAATTGAAGTGCCTTTGAATGCTGCCAATAGGTATTGAGATGGTTGCTTTTAGCAAGGCTCTAGGAAAGTTGCCTCAGGCTGAGACCATTGAGATCAGAAGTAAGATTCCTAGCCTTCCACTGTGACTTTTGAACCAGATTCTGGGGAATTTTTCCACAACCTGCCGTTGGCCTGTCCAGGGAGTTTTGGGAGACAGCAAAGAAGCGGGAAAATGGTTTCTTTCTCCTTTGTTTGAGGACAGAGATGCTATCCTGAGGACAAAATAGTGCTCATATTGATGTGGCATCTCTCTAGCCCATCTACATAGAGTGAGGCTGTCTGTTTAGTAATCTTGAAAGTTGAATTTAATAGGTGACTTGATGCAGTCGTCTAAACTTTTGAGATTTTGGAGATCATTTCCTGTGCCAGAATTACTGCTTTGACTATATTCTGTATTCTTCTATGGAGGTGTTCTTTCTAGAAGTGATTGGATAATATATTTAATAAAATATTAAATGTAGTAGCTTGGGTGATTTGTTATCAAGATTGGTTTGCATAGACCATAGAAAACGTTTGAGTGTACACTGGAGAATTCTGAGAGCTGGGAGCAACCTCCCTGGGGTTATGTATCTGTATTCAGTGAATGGAGCAGTCACAGTTTCCCACTGCTCCCCGTTAAACCCCCTACCCCCAACTTGGAGATACAGTCATGTCTAAATCAACATATAGTGAGCCATCTATCAGAGTTCATCCTAGAGCGTTGCTGATGATTGGCCTTTCCAAGTCCAATCATATTGATTAAATTGTGCCCTATAGATTGAATGACTATAAGGTTCCTCAGTTGAAGGAAAAATGAGTTAACCAAAGGATGTTAGCATTGCTTCAAAACAAAGAGACAGTGTGCAAAAAGCGCTTTCTATATGCGCTGGGAAGGCTGCAACCTTTAAAAACACTGTGGTGTCAGGACCGTATCTTTAATGCATACAGGTAAATGGGACATCTAGAACTCCTGATAACTCATTCAGCCTTAAAGAAAACTTAGAAACTCTTACAAATGCACGCAAAATTGATTAGATCAGAGGGCACCGATCTGGACCGTTTCCTTGTTTGTAAAATAGATGAGTTGAAGTGTATCAGCCCTTCGACGCACGTTTTGAAAGCCTGGGCAAAGAAACGTTTGTAGGCGCCCTTACTTCCGTGTTGCTTCAAGCCCCCCTTGCGCATGCGTCGTTTTCTTTGGGCAGAGGAGGGGCCAACAAGCTTGTTTTAGAAGCCCTCCAGTCCTTAGCTCGTTTAGAACGCGACACTCTAAGCTTATTGGAGGGCAAACCTGCTTTACGGCTCAAGGCCGCTTTTTACGTCATTTTCCGGCTTCCCATTCACTTCGCAGTGAAGATGGCGTCGGGCAGCGGGGTAGGTGTTGTGTGTGAGGAGGCTTTGGTCGGGGTACAGAGGGTGGCTTCTCAACGCGGAATATCCTGCCCCCGATTGGCTTCTCCACACCTTCTTGTGTCCAATGGCCCGGGTTCAAGAGCTTCCCCGAGGGGTCCTGGCGCAGGGTCTGTGGAGTCGCGGAGGTCTCTCGAGTTTGGGTCCTGAGGCTACCTTAGCCTCCTGGTGGGCTACAGAGAGTCTTCGCCCTCGACAGGTCCGCGGGTCGCCTTGCCGGCGTGGACGCGGGTCCCTCCGTTTCTCTAGGGGTCAGACATGATCAGCGACGAATCTTGAGCGCTTTTTTCTCTACAGACAAAAAACTTGGACTTTCGCCGAAAGTGGGACAAAGATGAATATGAGAAGCTCGCCGAGAAGAGGCTCACGGAAGAGAGAGAAAAGAAGGATGGTGCGTGCTTGCTCCGTCAAGGGCTGTGGGTATAGTAGAGGCGAAGCCATAGCTGGAGAGCGGGTGGGAAGTTGAAATGCACTGTCCTTTTACTCTGTGTAACCTCTGGCAGAGCGTTGCCTCCCTGGTCCTTGAGTTCTTAACGTATAAAATGAGAGCAAGAAGAAGGACTGAAGCGGTTTGAGGTGTTTTCCAGCTGTTTCTTCTACTTCCTTGTCCTCCTTTTGCTTGGCTCATTTCGTACTTTCCTGAAGTACAGATAAGAGAGTGGAATCCTTAGTAGTGACAGAGAAGAAGTGGAGTAGTTTGTTGCTGTACATTACTGCTATTGAGGATGCCCTCTTTCCCTTGAAATCACTTAAGGGGAAGAGGAACTGGGCCAATCAACTCCTTTCCCTGTAGTCTGAGAAGAGCAAGGGTACTAACCAAGGAATGTGTGATTTTTTTTTTTCTTTTTTAGTTGATGTTTAGTAGTACTGCTCTCTGTGTACAGTGTTGGGGAGTTGGTGCTCCTCTCCCAGATAGAGATTGCACTGTACAAAAAGAAATGTCTTACTTTCTCTTCTGTTTTCAAACGTATACGTTTTTTCTTTCACTTTACTTTTACACTATCTTTTACACACTAACCCTTTTAGTTTTTATGTAATTTGTACAGTAATGCCAGCCACATAACAAGTATTTCCTGAATGTTGATCCTCTTTAAAAATTTCCCCCAACCCTCTGTAGATTCTTTTCTGTTATGCTTAGGGTATCTCTCTGAAAGTATTACTAAGTATCTTGCTCTTTTAAAAGTTTGCTTTTTGTGAAAATGCAGAACTCCTCCTTTCAATTCAGTTAGTTAATAAAAAAAAAAAAAACTTTGCTTTTAGACTTGTGGGCTTTAAAGTGGATAAAGGCTGTACAGAGTTTAGGGATTGCTTATCATTTTTCCTGTGTTGAGATTCTGTCTAGCTGCTGCTATAATGCTCCTTGTGTCCCTTGCTTTGAATTCAAGAAAGAAATGAGAGCAGACATCTGTATTTTGGGTTTCATGCATTTCTTTTCCTTTCTGGTTCAGGAACTAAAATATTAAAGGAACTTCCTTCTCTATTATACTTTAGGAAAACCAGTGCAACCAGTCAAAAGGGAGCTCCTCCGGCATAGAGACTACAAGGTGGACCTGGAATCCAAGCTTGGGAAGACAATTGTCATTACCAAGACCACACCACAATCAGAGATGGGAGGGTGAGTGACTTTTCATCTTTCTCAGGAGCCAGGAATAGGAATAATAAACTGTGTTGGTTTTTGCAAGTGTTAAGAAGGTTCCCTAACCCCAGGATAACAATCTTGTTGCCTACAATTCTACCTTTAAGTGTGTTTTTCTTTGTTCCCCGAAGGCCTCAACTAAATAGTGTCTCTAGGAGGAGTCACTTTGTGGGTTTCTTCATACTAGCACTGTAAGTGCTTCTTAATATTTTAAAGAAGAAGTGAAGGGAAGGACAATTGAAGAGATCTTTAGGGGAAAGATTAGGTGGACATAGAATGGAGCCTAGGAGCTGTTGATAATGAATAAAGGGAGTTGAGGTTTCAGACTGGCTGCAGAGGCTGTAGTTGTAACGGATTGCTTGGTCATACATCTTCCTCCTGACTACCTTCCTCTGTTATAAGAGTTCCACTGTTATAAGTGTTCTGTAACAACTCTTTATTCTTTTGCCCACCACTACTATTTTCATGTTCACTTAGGCTTTCTAGCAGGAGGGCCAAACAGCAATGAATGGCATGTCTGAGTTGCTTAGAAAACACACTAACATCATTCCTCTCTGTATTAGTTATTTGTTGCTTTGTAAGTTAACAAATGCAAAATGTAGCATCATAAAATACGAATAGCTCACAATTTATCTGAGAAATCTGGGAAAGGCTTACCTCACTGGTTCTAGCTCAGGGTTTCACAAAGCTACAGTAAAGGAGTCTGCTGGGTCTGCATTCATCTGAGGTATAAGTGGGAGTGAATCATTGGATTGTAGGCTCTTTCATGTGGCAGTGCTTTGGAGGCCTCAGTTCTTTGCCCAGTGGGCCTCTCCATAGTGGTGCTCGCAGTGAAGCAAGTGGCTTCCCCAGAGTAGGACATGGACAGACTAAGAGAGAAGCCCCCCCCCCCTTTTTTTTATAACCTATCTTGGAAGTGACATGGCATCACCTTTGACATATTCTTTTGGTCACAGACTAACCCTAGTACAAATTAGGAGGGGACTACACAGCATAGGAATAGACGAATTTGGGGATCATTGGGGGGCCATCTTGGAGGTTGGCTATCATACTCTTCAAAGTGATAAGGCTTTATGAAAATGAGAAGTGCCTTCTTGTAAAAAGAATTTACACCTAAAAAGTAGAGGAGTTTCTTGGCTGAGATAAGACCATTCTAGCTAAATTCGATCACAAGTGCTATTTATTCTGTTTGCTAGGTATTACTGCAATGTCTGTGACTGTGTTGTGAAGGACTCCATCAACTTTCTGGATCACATTAATGGAAAGAAACGTAAGGCTTGGAGGTAGTTTGTGATTGGGCTGGGATTGGGGAAAGGGTGGTCTCTCTTGGATCTTTTTTTAATGCCTGAGAAATACTCCAGTTGCTTCAGTACAGGGCATCCTTTATTTCATTATCTAATGTTTCTGGAGGCCCTGGATGAGACACTTAGACTCTCAACAAGAAGACCATGGTCTTCTCCATGGCCTAGCTGTCCCCACTGCTTTGCCCTCAGTAAGGGCAGTTGAACACCACTTGAATCTTGCTATCTGTAGCTGCTGCTTCTGGGAACAAGTAACGCCAATGGAGTTTTTCCAGCCATAATTATTTTTGCTGTGTATTTTATGAGAAGATTTTTTTTTTTATAATGTCAAGAAAACTTTTTGAGGGACTGGGGATGTTGTACTGACATTATCTTTTTCACTGTTCATCCCACCCAGATCAGCGAAATCTGGGCATGTCTATGCGTGTGGAACGTTCCACCTTGGATCAGGTGAAGAAACGTTTTGAAGTCAACAAGAAGAAGATGGAAGAGAAACAGAAGGATTATGATTTTGAGGAAAGGATGAAGGAGCTCAGAGAAGAAGTAAGACTCTGCTGTTCTTCCGTCTTTTATCCCCTAGCTTTGAGTTTTATGTTACAAGTCATGGGGAGGTGTTCTCCTTGTTCCACTCCCACCCCCAGAGGATAGTTGTATCCTGAGTTTCTCTATATTGGGGAAAACATTTATTGCCTTTGTTTGGGACTCTCATGATTTTAAGAATATGACTGTAAACCTATCCTTTTTTCCTGGACTCTCTGGACCTACTTTTTTTTTTTTACTGCAGGAGGCATTAAATATACCTAGTCCCCAAGAGGCATATGGAACCAGGCTGACTGGGTCAGAATTCTGTTTCCTTCACTTACTCGCTCTGACTCTTGGGCAAGTTATATAACCTCTCCATGTCTCAGTTTCCCCATATTAGAGATCCTAATATATAATCTACATAAAGCCCATACACCAATTCCTGGCATGTGCTGTGTGCCCCAGGATGATAGGTGCTATTATGTGGTTTTGCTTCCATGACCTTTTTAAGAACCAGAGATGACCTGGAATGTAGGACTGAGAATTGCTCTTCACAGGCTAAAATTTCTCTTTGTTGTTTCTTTTAATCTTTAGTGTGGCTTTACCTCTGCTCTTAAAATTTTACTTGTCTTTAACTGCTTTCTTCTAAAGACAGAAAGGAATCTTGACCTCACTTGTCTCTTTCAACCTTTGGCTCAGGAGTGTGAACTGATTCTCAGTGATTTCCCCCCTAGGAGGAAAAGGCCAAAGCCTACAAGAAAGAGAAACAGAAGGAGAAGAAAAGGAGGGCTGAGGAGGACTTGACATTTGAGGAGGATGATGAGATGGCAGCTGTGATGGGCTTCTCTGGCTTTGGTTCCACCAAGAAGAGTTACTGAGGCTTTCTATGCTTGGCCCTTTGCTAACTTTGTGTGTGTGGGGGGGGTCATTTTTTCCGGGATTCTTGGGAAATCCTTAAGAGCGGCAATGGGGAGGGCTTGAGGTGGGTGTTTGTGGTTTCCCTCTACTTTGGGAGAGAGCACAGGATGCAGAGGTAATGCTGTGGCATGTTCCTTCAGCCTCAATATGTCACTGGAGTCACAGGACCTCTGCCTGAGTTCCCAATAAAAACCTCTTCTGAGGCTGCTTTTCTGAAACTCCCCCTGCATCTTTCCCTCTTCATCGGTCCAGCCTCTTATCTGAGCATACTACATTTATCCTGTGTTTTCCCTTTGTTTTAATTTTGACTCTTGCTTAGCCTACAGCAGAAGGGTTCTCTGGGTCCCCAGTATCCAGTTTATAGCATATTTTTGACCAGCCCTCCTTTCCCCCAACCCTCCCTGTGGTTCTCTGCCACCTGTGCATGCATGTGTATTTCTGCCTGGATCTGGTATGTGCGGGCGTGTGTGCATGAATTTGTCACATAGAGGGAGCCTGAGCTAGAACCTCAGAGCATTGCTACCTTGGGGCCTGATGTTCCTGGCTCCCTCAGTGCATGTAACAGGAAATTAAATGGGACGAGTGTTTGGTGTGGTTTTTGTCTGGTGAGTTTTTTAACCTTTGTTTTTCATATGTAGATTGTTCAGCTTTTCCTGTTTGTTTCATTTTATTGAGGATTACTCTTTTTTTTTTTCTTCCTTGTGAGCAGGCTCTTGGAAGAACCTGTTTGATGCAAAAAAGAAAAAGGAAAAAAAAACTTCATATGGGAGCCCTTGGGTCTCAGAGACTGTTCAACATGTATAATAAATGGCATTGACTGGGCCTATTCACATTTGGTGGGAACATTCCATATTCTTCCCTGTGTATTGTTTTTTTTCTTCATACACTGAGTATTTACATATAGAGCTTATTCTTTCTTCTCCCTTCATTTGAGCCCTGTCACTTTTTTTTCCCCTAGGTTCCTTCAGCACGAGTTGTATTTTCCTCTGATGGGATGTGTATCCGGAGGAGACTGAACAAAACTTTTCATATAATTTAGCCTTCTTTGATCTCTCTTTTAGAACAGCAGAGTTGAGGGTTGAACTTAGCGTTTTCCTTATTATCTGCAGTTAGATTAAGCACAGGGTTACTGGATTTTGGCACTGTTGACATTTTAGGCTGGATAATTCTTTGTTCTGGAGTCTTTCTTGTGCATTTTAGGATGTTTAGCAATATCGCTAGCCTCTGCTTGTAAGACCTCCTCCCCAAGTATGACAGCTAATGATGTGTCCCCAGGAGTTGGTGAATTCCCTACTCCCAGCCCGATGGAGAACCACTGAGAAGCTTTGAAAAGTCTAACTTGAGAATTAGATGTCAAAGATTGCTGAACTAAAAAAAGTTTTGAAAATCCCTGGATTGGAGACTGTGCATCCCAGGGATACAAGAGGAAAAAATAAGTCCCTTAAACAAACCAACCATAGTTACACAAACTTCAAGCAGGTGAATTCTATAATAACTTAAGTTGTTTCTGTATCCTGAAAACTGGGCTCTATGTGGGTTTACAAGACTGCGTCTGAATCACCTTTGGTCCCTTAAAGTACTATACTCTTTCCTTTGGACTTTTGTACATAATTTCCTTGCTGTCAGACATAACTTTTGCCTAGTTTGTTTCTCATGCTGAATCTTGCCACTGGGAGCACTATGAATGTGTCTCTATCTACTGGGTCAAGGCCTGGTTCAAAGTTTCTTACACAGTATTTGTTGGCCAATTGCAGGCAGATTGGTGGTTTTTTTCCTTAACAGTACTGTGTGCCCTACAGGTCCTTCAAGTCAGACTCTAGCAGATTGGGCTGTTTTGCTCCCCCTTTCAAGGCAGGCTGGAGAAAATATCAGTGAACTGAGTTCCTTCCATGATTCAGTACTCACTCTTTAGTAAACCATCTAATTCACCTTGTCTTCACAGGATTTCCCTCTTTGGTACAGTGGAATCTTAACTCGAGTCACCTTTACTAAAAAGCAATTCTGAATTCCAGGTTCTCTAAATTGTCTTGGGACTAGCAAGTGGTTTGAGTCTCTAAGGGACATGTCTAGGTAAAGAGTGTGTGAAGGGACTCAAGGCGGTGACTTAAAAAGGTGGGGAGGAGGGGCAGGAGAGGAGGTGGGATGGAAATGTAGGAGCCCAGAGCAATCCCAGATAACTCAGAAATCTCTGGAAGAGAAGCTTCTTTGATGTTTGTGGTCTTTCTAAAATCCATGAAAATTTTGCATTTTGGTTGAAGAATATGCCTGTGACTGCCCTACATGTGTTCATTTATTCAGTGATTGCTGAAACGTTGAACATGTTCTAGGCCCTGGTACTGTTTTCTGGAGCAAGGCATCAAGGTTCCACCTGTCATGGAATTTACTTTCTGGTGGAATTGCCTTTTAAAGTACCTAGGGAACAAAAGATTGGGTGGTTTCAGAAGATTCTGTGGCTTCAGGCACCTCCAGGGACTCTTAACTCTCTCCCATAATCCCCCCTCCAAAAACTTAAATGTGAAGACTTTAATCTAGCATAGCATTTCTACTCATAAGTGTCCATCCTAAAAACATACCTGTGTACGTGTACATATACTTAAAAGGATGTTTACTGCAGCTTTATTTAACACTGAAACATTTAAAATAAAACTGATACATTTATTCTTGATTATAATGCAGCTATTACTATATATATGAATTAGATCTATATACTAACAAAAATCAGCAAGACCTACTGTTAAGTAAAAAAAGCACAAAACCAATACCAGACAGACTGATTTCCACAGGCCTCCGATCCCTTCATAAAACTATTGTGTGTACAGTTAAATATATAGATTGAGAAAAAGGTCTGGAAGATGCACAATGAAATTATAACTGGTTAACTGAAGAAAAGAGGGAATTGTGGGAAAAGAAAGTTAGCTGTTTAACAATATACATAAAAGGAATAGAATATTCATGTGGGGGTTAAAATAATTTTTAAAAATAGTAACAAAAAGTAATACTATATAACACCTAGTATGACACCTGGGAGAGGACCTGTGTAGTATCTTTGGTTTAGCTCCAAGTTTCCAAGGTAAGGTCTGAAATACAGCTTACAGCTTGTAAAGATTCTACTCTTCTGACTCAGGCATTCCCTGTGGTTTGTCCTGGGAATGGAGGGGCTGGAGGGGGTGTCCAAAGACTTGGGGACCGGGTGACTTGCCTGTAATAGAGAATGAGCTTGGAAGGCAACTGTTTGGTGGAGCTTACTAGCGGGTAAATGAGACCTGAGTCCTCATTGCTCTGTGTCCTCAGATGGGCACTTTGAGTGGCTGATTAAGGGCAATTTCTTGGACACTAGAGCATTACTAGATCATTCCTGTTCCGGTTAGCTTATTGTATCACACGTCTTTCTCGCCAGTCAAGGTAGTATAATCTAGAGGATGTGTCCATATTGGCCCTAAATGAGTGGTTCCTTCAAGTAAAGCATCTCCTAACTACTCAAGTGGTTCAGGACCTGCTGGTACTTTCAAGCCCTTTTGCCATCTCATCATTTTCCCAGTAATCAGCCTTGGAGAGAATATTTTAAGACTACTGCCCTATCCAGAGCACCAGAGCGACTGGTTTTCCAGTGAATGTTCAGCTCCCTTTACACCAGGAACCAGGCTCCTTGGAGAATTGGCTGATGCTAGGACTGGGGAAGGAAAGAGATGAATCTGGAGCATCTTCTAGTGCCAGAAACAAAAAACAAAGACTCAACATGTGTTTTGAGATTCACTTTGAAAATTACTTTTGGTGTGTAGTAATGTTTGTGTTTTTATTCCAATAGTTATGGTCACGGTTGTATCTTTTCTCATGTCCTCAAATTTCTTTATTTGGGATGTACTTTTTTGTCAACTACATCTTGATTCCCTCCTATTATATAACCACAATTATTTTATTCTGTTTTTCCTTTTCTCTCCCATTTTTTAGTCATATTTTTAGGAAACAATTTGCATACTATTTTTCCACCTTTGCTACCAACTTTATTTTAGAGATCCAGAACTTAATATATTAAATGTTCACCATCGTATGGTTTTCTGAATTTCCTCCTAGTTAGTAGTTATTTGGATGAAACTCATTCTTTAGTAAATTCATCAAGAGAGGTTCCTGAAGACTGTATTCTTGAGTTTTTGCATATTTAATACTGAATTTTATAACATTGGTATTTGAAGGACAGGTGAATATAAAATCTTGGTTCAAATTTCCTTGAGTGTTTTTTTAAGTTCATTTTGAGAGTCAAGTTTTATTTCTAGAAAGTTTTCTTGTATTATAATTTTTGAATATTACATTTGTTCCTGATTGTGCTTTTTTTCTTCAGAGTACATACAACACATGTTGGATTTTCTTTGCCTCTGTGTCTAGAACTTTCTATGTGATCTTTATTGCTTTCTTGATTTTATTTCTTAACTGTTCTAATTCCTCTCCTTATATCAGTTATTATATTTTAAGTAAAATCTGTTTCCCTGGGGCATGTTATAGCTCAATCTTTTCCCCCCCGAGATGATTTGTCTTTTTCTTCAGTTTTTCCTGATTTTGACTAACTCTTGTATCTTTTCTTTTTCTGTCCACCTTTGTTCTGACTTTTTTTTCCTGATTATTTTTTAATTAATTATTTTTAAAAATTTACATCCAAGCTAGCATATAGTGCAACAATGATTTCAGGAGTAGATTCCTTAATACCCCTTACCCATTTATCCCATCTACCCCTCCCACAACCCCTCCAGCAACCCTTTATTTGTTCTCTATATTTAGAGTCTATTACATTTTATCCCCCAATATTCTTTTCGCTTCCCTTCCCTTATGTTTATCTGTTTTGTATCTTAAATTCCTCATATGAATGAAGTCATATGATAATTGTCTTTCTCTGACCAGTTTCACTTAGCATAATACCCTCTAGGTCCATCCACATAATTGCAAATGTCAAGATTTCATTCTTCTTTATTGCTGAGTAATACTCCATTGTGTATACACACACCACATCTTTATCCATTCATCCATAGATGGACATTTGGGTTCTTTCCATACTTTGGCTATTGTCGATAGCGCTCCTATAAACATTGGGCTGCATGTGTCCCTTCGAAACAGCACACCTGTATCCCTTGGACAAATACCTAGTAGTGCAATTGCTGGGTCATAGGGTAGTTCTATTTTTAATTTTTTGAGGAACCTCCATACTGTTTTCCAGAGTGGCTGCACCAGTTTGCATTCCCACTAGCAATGCAAAAGAGATCCTCTTTATCTGCATTCTTGCCAGCATCTGTTGTTGCCTGAGTTGTTAATGTTAGCCGTTCATACAGGTGTGAGGTGGTATCTCATTGTGGTTTTGACTTGTATTTCTCTGATGATGAGTGATGTTGAGCATTTTTTCCTTTGTCAATTGGCCATCTGGATGTTTTCTTTGGAGAAGTGTCTATTCATTTCTTTGCCCATTTCTTCACTGGATTATTTGTTTTTTGGGTGTGGAGTTTGGTAAGTTCCTTATGGATTTTGGATACTAACCCTTTATCTGATACGTCATTTGCAAATATCTTCTCCCATTTGATGGTTGCCTTTTAGTTTTGCTGATTGTATCCTTCTCTGAAGTTTTTTTTTTTTTTTTAATGACGTCCCAATAGGTCATTTTTGCTTTTGTTTCCCTTGCCTCCAGAGCCATGTTGAATAAGAAGTTGCTGCGGCTGAGGTCAAAGAGGTTTTTACCTGCTTTCTCCTCTAGGATTTAATGGCTTCCTGTCTTACGTTTAGGTCCTTCATCCATTTTGAGTTTATTTTTGTGGTGTATGGTGTAAGAAAGTGGTCCAGGTTAATATTTTGCATGTCGCTGTCCAGTTTTCCCAGAACGATTTGCTGAAGGAACTGCCTTTATTCCATTGGATATTCTTTCCTGCTTTGTCAAAGATGAGTTGGCCATATGTTTGGGGGTCCATTTCTGGGTTCTCTATTCTGTTCCATTGATCTGAGTGTCTGTTTTTGTGCCAGTACCATACTGTCTTGATGATTACAGCTTTGTAATACAGCTTGAAGTCTGGAATTGTGATCTTTTATTTTCTTATTCAAGATTGCTTTGGTTATTCAGGGTCTTTTCTGGCTCCATACAATGACTTCTTTTTTTGTTTCACATTTTTTCATAACATTAAATGACTGTTTAAAGTTATTTAATTTGGGTTGAAGTGTTGTTTGTTTTCCTGTTTCATAGGTTTTAAAAAATGCATATTCTCATTTTTTGTGTTTATATAATACAATGCCTGCCATTTTCTGTTCATTTTGAAATGCCTTTATTTTCCAGCTTCAGCAATTGCAAATGAGGCAGGCAGTGTTTCTTGTATAAAGAATGTGCTCTTCTGTTGGTAGTATGAAGTGCATTTTTTCCAAATAGAAGGTACTTTTTTGGGGGTGGAGCCCAGGCTGGCATTATTCAGTGGGAAACTTAAGCCTACTTCATTTTTTCCTTGACAATTTTTAATTGTGATGAAATACACAGATCATAAAATTTACCGTTTTAACAATTTCTAAGAGTAGTTAGTGGTATTAAGTACATTAACATTGTTATGCAACCATCACAACCACCCATCTCCAGAACTTCTTTCATCTTGTAAAACTGAAACTCTTTGTCCATTAAACACTCTAATGCCCAACCTCCAGCCTCTGGCAACCACCATTCATTCTATTTTCTGTCTCAATGAATTTGACTACTCTGGGATACCTTATATAAGTGGAATCATACAGTATTTGTCTTTTTGTGACTGGCTGTGTATGTGTGTGTGAGTGACTGACTTCGCTTTTCATAACGTGCTCAAGGTTCATGTATTTCGTAGCATGTGACAGGATTTCCTTCCTTTTTAAAGGCTGAATAATATTGTGTGTGTGTGTGTGTGTGTGTGTGTGTGTGTGTGTGTGTGTATTTACACCACTGTTTGTCTATTCATTCATTCGCCGACGGGCACTAGGGTTGCTTACACCTCTTGGCTCTGTTGAATTAGAACTGCTATTAAGAAGGGTGCACAAATATCTCATCAAGATCCTGCTTTCACCCCACTTGCCTGTTAGTGTAGAGGTTAAGGGCCTGGGGTCTAGAGGCATAGTAAAGCAGTTCAAAGCCTGATTCTAGAACCTCCAGCCTCTGTAACCTTAGCCAAATAACTCAACCTTTCTGTTACACTGCTCTTTGAGCTGTAAGACATTGACCTTTATAGCACCTGCTTTGTATAGTTGTATAGTTTTTGTGAAAATTCAGTGGATTGGGGTGCCTGGCTGGCTTTGTTGGTAGAGCATACAAATCTTGATCTTGGGGTCATGAGTTTAAGCTCCTCTTTTGGGGTAGAGTTTACCTAAAAAAATTCATTGGGGAAGTGTCTTGCTGGCTCAGCCCATGGAGTGTGCAAATCTTGATCTTGGGGTTGTGAGTTCAAGCCCCATGTTGGGTGTAGAGAGTACTTAAAAATAAAATCTTAAAAAATAACATGATTAATACAAATAATATGCTTGGAACAGTAACTGGCTCATAATTAGTGAATTGTCATTAGTGTTACATCACATAACTTAGGCAAGAGAATCAGTTTACCATCAGTACATCACTAAGCCACTAAAAATTACTGACATCAAGCCAGAATCAAGTGTAACTATTAGGTAATAAACAGGGCAAGATGCTGCTTTCAGTTCTTTTGGATATATAACCAGAAGTGGAATTCCTGGATTATATAGTAATTACATTTTTAGTTTTTTGAGGCACCTTCATGATGTTTTCCATAGCAGCAGCACTATTTTACTTTCCTACGAATACTGCAGAATTTCAATTTGTTCATATCCTTGCCAGTACTTATTATTTTTTTAAATTTAAATCCGAATTAGTTAACATATAGTATAATAATGATTTCAGGAATAGAATTTAGTGATTCATCACTTATATATAATACCCAGTGCGTCTCCCAACCAGTGCCCTTCTTAATGTTCATCTCCCATTTAGCCTATCCCCTGACCCAACGCTTCACCAGCAACCCTCAGTTCTCTGTATTTAAGAATCACTTAGGTTTGCCTGCCTCTCTGTTTTTATCTTATTTTTGTTTCTCTTCCCCTGTGTTCATCTGTTTTTTTTTCTTAAATTCCACATATGAGTGAAATCATAGGATATTTGTCTTTGACTACCTTTTTTTTTAATGTGGCAATCATTTTAACGGATATGAGGTGATTCCTCTTTATTCTTACATGTTTATTTTTCTGTTATTGTCTGCATCCATAAAATGTTGATATTTTATAGGGATCATATTAACTTATCTTTTGATTTGGAGACAACTGACATCTTTATGATATTCAGTCAAAGGGACTTACCTTAAGAACAGGGAATGTTTTCCACTTGCTCAAGTCCACTTTTGTGCTTTTTAGAAGTGCATTAAAATTTTACACACATGAGATTTTGTACATTTCTTAACAAGTTTACTTTTAAGAATTTATCTTGTTTTGTTTATAAATAGGATCTTCCATCCCTTAATACTTTCTAACTTGTTATTATTCATATATATATATATATATATATATATTGTTGATTTTTGTGGGTAGTTTTTATGTCCTGACACCTTATTGATTTGTTTTATACTTCTTTTCCAATTTATATACCTCTATTTGTTTTTCTTTCTCTGATTGCATTGGATAATTCTCCAGTGTAATGTTAAAAAGTAAGAAAAACAGAAAGCATCTTTGCCTGGTTCCTGACCTTTATTGGAATTTGCCCATTGTTTCCCCATTAAGTAGGGTATGTCCCTAACATGATTATGTATCTCTGTGTATATAATATGTATATGATCTATGATGTGGTATAGTATAATGTACACACACATGGTCAAGTTAGAGATATAGGCATCAATTCCTATTTTAATTATTTAAACAATCTGGAAAGTATTGAATATTATTGAAGGGCCTTTTAGCACACAGAGAAATAATTATGACTTTTCTTCTTAGATCTACTGATTTGGTAAATTGTACTAATGGACATTCCTAATATTTCATTTTTGTATATCTGGGATAAATTCCACTTGGTCATGATGTCTTATTTATGTAAAGTGTTGGATTTTTGTGTTGGTTTTTGTTTGCTAATATTTAATTTTTTTGTCTCAATAATTGAGCTTGATCTGAAATTATATTTTGATACAATTTTTAATAGACCTTATTTTTATTTTTTTAAAGATTCACCCCCTTTTTTTTTTAACTTTATTTATTTTTGAGAGAGAGAAAGAGAAAACCAGTGAGGGAGGGGCAGAGAGAGAGGGGGACAGAGGATCTGAAGCAGGCTCTGTGCTGACACCAGAGAGCCCAACGTGGAGCTTGAACTCATGAACTGTGAAATGATGACCTGGGCTGAAGTTGGACACTTAACACAGTGAGCCACCCAGGTACCCCTTAATAGACTTTATTTTTATTTCTATTAAAAAATTTTTATGTTTATTTTTATTTTTGAGAGCGAGAGAGCGTGAATTGGGGAGGGGCAGAGATAGAGGGAGACACAGAATCTAACGTAGGTTCTGGGCTCTGAGCTGTCAGTCCAGAGCCTGATGTGGGGCTCGAACTCAGAGACTGCGAGATCATGACTTGAGCCAAAGTCAGACACTTAACCAACTGAACCACCCATGTGCCCTTAGGCTTTATTAATATTTTTTGTTATTATTAAAAATTTTTTTACATTTATTTATTATTGAGAGACAGAGCATGAATGGGGTAGGGGCAGAGAGAGAAGAAGACACAGAATCTGAAGCAAGCTCCAGGCTCTGAGCAGCTGTCAGCACAGAGCCGGACGCTGAACCCCTGAACCGCGAGATCATGACCTGAGCCAAAGTTGGTCGCTCAACCGACTGAGCCACCCAGGCGCCCCTAGACTTTATTTTTAAAACCGTTTTAGGCTGGGGCGCCTGGTGGCTGGGTCAGTTAAGCGTCCACCTTTGGCTCAAGTCATGATCTCATGGTTTGTGTGTTGAGCCCCTCCATGGGCTCTGTGCTCATAGCTTAGAGCCTGGAGCCTGCTTCAGATTCTGGGTCTCCCCCTCTCTCTGCCCCTCCCCAGCTTGTTCTCTCTCTCTCTCAAAAATAAACATTAAAAATATAAAAATAAAAGTTTTAGGTTTACAGAAAAATTCTGCAGAAAATCTACAGAGAGCCTATATGCCCTCTCTCTTTGCATCTTTCTATTATTAACATCTTGCATTAGTGTGGTACATTTGTTATAATTGATGAACTAATATTGATATGGTAATATTACTGAAGATCATAGTTATTTTAGTGTTTAGTCTTTTTTATAGTTTTCTGGGTTTTCTCAAATGCATAATGTCATCTTTCCAACATTAGAGTGTCATATAGAAAAGTTTCACTCCATCTCCCCCACCCCCAAATCAAACATCTGGTAACCACTGATATTTTCACTCTCTCCATTGTTTTACCTTTTTCCAGAGTGACATATAATCGGAACCTTACAATATATAGCCTGTTCAGCTGGCTTTTTGACTTAGCAGTATGCATTTAAGTAAGATTCCTCCATATTTTTTCATGGCTTGATAGCTCATTTCTTTATCACTCAAGAATGCAGGCATACTTTGTTTTATTGTACTTAGCTTTGTTGCACTTCACAGATAACACTTTTTAAAAATAACACATTGAAGATTTGTGGCAACCCTGTGTTGAGCAAGTCTGCTGGCACCATTTGCCCAACAGCATTTGCTCACATTGTTTCTGTGTCACATTTTGGTAACTCTCACAATATTTCAAATTTTCATTATTATATTCATTACAGTGATGTGATCAGTTATCTTTGATGTTACTATTATAATTGTTTTGGGGCACCATGAATTGTGCCAACATAAGACAGTGAACTTAATCAGTAAATGTTGTATGTATTCTGACTACTCTACCAACTGGCTATTGCCCTGTCTCCCTCTTCTTGGGTCTTCTTATTACCTGAGACACAACAATATTGAAATTAGTAGTTAATAATCCTACAGTGACCTCTAAGTGTTCAACTACCAAAAAAAGTAAAGCTAGAAATGATAAAGCTCAGTGAGGAAGGCATGTTGATAATCAAGATAGATTGGAAGCTAAACCTCTTGCACTGAACAGTTAGCAAATTGTGAATGCAAGGGAAGAATTCTTGAAGGAAATTAAAAGTTCTACACTAGTGAACACGTGAGTGATAAGAAAGTGAAACAGCCTTGGGGTGCCTGGGTGGCTCAGTTAGTAAGTGTCTGACTTGGGCTAAAGTCATGGTCTCATGGTTCGTGAGTTCGAGCCCCACATTGGGCTCTGCGCTGACAGCGTGGAACCTTCTTTGGATCCTCTGTCTACCTCTCTCTCAAAAGAAAATAAACATTGAGGCGCCTGGGTGGCTCAGTCGGTTGAGCGTCCGACTTCGGCTCACTTCATGATCTCACAGTTCGTGGGTTCGAGCCCCGCATTGGGCTCTGTACTGACAGCTCAGAGCCGGGAGCCTGCTTCCAATTCTGTGTGTCCCTCTCTCTCTCTGCCCCTCCCCTGCTCATGATCTGTCTCTGTCTCGCAAAAATAAATAAATGTTAAAAAAACTTAAAAATAAAAAGAAAATAAACATTAAAAAGAAGTGAAACAGCCTTATTGTTGATATGGATAAAGTATTAGTGGTTTGGATAGAAAATCAAACCAGCCACAACATTCTCTTAAGCCAAAACCTAACCCAGAGCAAGGCCCTAAACTTTCATCAGTTCTGTGAAAGCTGAGAAAGGAAGCAGCAAAAGAAAGGTTTGAAGCTAGGAGGGGATGGTTCATGAGGTTTAAGGAAAGAAGCCATCTCCATAACATAAAAGTGCAAGTAGACATCAAAAGATATTTTTTCAAAGAGGACATACAGATGGCCAACAGACACATGAAAAGATCCCCAACATCACTCATCATCAGGGAATACAAACCAAAACTACAATGAGCTATCACCTCATACCTATAAGAATGGCTAAAAGAAACACAAGAAACAACAGGTGTTGGCAAGGATGTGGAGAAAGGGGAACCCTCTTGCACTGTTGGTGGGAATACAAACATGTGCAGCTACTCTGGAAAACAGTATGGTGGTTCCTCAAAAAGTTAAAAATAGAACAACCCTACATTCCAGCAATTGTACTATTAGGTGTTTGCCCAAAGAATACAAAAATACTGCTTCAAAGGATACTGCAACCCTATGTTTATAGCAGGATTATCTACAATAGCCAAACTATGGAAACACTCCAACTGTCCATTGATTGGCAAATGGATAAAGAAGATGGGATATATATACACAATGGAATATTAGCCATAAAAATGAATGAAATCTTGCCATTTGCAATGACATAGAGAACTAGAGAGTATTATGGTAAGCGAAATAAGTCAGAGAAAGACAAATACCATATTCACAAATTCACTCGTGGAATTTAAGAAACAAATGAGCAAAGGGGGAAAAATGAGAAACAAATAAAAAGCATACTCAACTACAGAGAACAGACTAATGGTTATCAGAGTGGAAGTGGGTGAGGAGGTGGGTTGACTTGTGGTGAGCACCAGGTGTTGTATGGAAGTGTTGAATTACTATATTGTATGTCTTATACTTACACTGTATGATAACTAACTGGAATTTAGATTAAAAACTGCAAGTTAAAGCAGTAAGTGCTGATGGAGAAGCTGCAGCAAGCTATCTAGAAGATATTGCTAAGGTAAATCATGAAGGTGGTACACCAAACAACAGATTTGCACTGTAGATAAAGTAGCCTTCTGTTGGGAAAAGATGCCACCTATGACTTTCATAGCTAAAGAGAAGTTGATGCCTGGTTTTAAAGCTTCAGACCACAGTCTGACTCTCTTGATAGGGGCTAAGGCAGCTGGAGAATTTAAATTGAAGCAAGTGCTCGTTTACAATTCCAAAAATACTAGGGCCCTTCAGAATGATTTTGGGGCACTGAGTGGCTCAGTCAGTTAAGCATCCAACTTCAGCTCAAGTCATGATCTTGCTGTTTGTGAGTTCAAGTCCTGCCATTAGGTTCTGAGCCTGGAGCCTGCTTCAGATTCTGTGTCTCCCTCTCTCTCTCCCCTCCCCTGCTCGTGGTCTGTCTCTCTCTCAAAAATAAATAAACAATAAAAAATTTAAAAAAAGAATGATTCTAACAGTCTGTGCTCTGTAAATAGAACAAAGCCTGCAAGACAGTACATCTGGTTACAACATGGTTTACTGAATATTTTAAGCCTAATGTTGACACATAGTCCTCTGAAAAAAAGATTCCTTTCAAAGTATTACTATGCTTTGACAATGCACCTGGTCATCCAAGAACTGTGATGGAGATGTACATGAAATTAATGATGTTTTCATGCCTGCTAATACAACATCCATTCTGCAGCTCATGGATCAAGGAATCACTTTAACTTTCAAGTCTAACAATAACAATCGAAGAAATACATTTCTAAGGTTACAGCTGCTACAGATAATGATTCCTTGGATGGATCTGGGCAAAGTAAATTAAAAACTTTCTGGAAAGGATTTACTTTGCTAGATGTCATTAAGAACATTCGGATTCATGGGAAGAGATCAAATTTTTTTTTAATAGAAGTTTTTGCAAAAGTTGGTTACTCCCTCATGGATGGCTTTGAGGAGATCCAGATTTCAATGGAAGAAGTAACTGAAGATGTGATGGCAATAGCAAGAGAACTAGAATTAGAAGTGGAGCCTGAGGGTGCCTGGGTGGCTCAGTTGGTTAAGCAACCAGCTTTGGCTCAGGCCATGATCTCATTGTTCATGAGTTTGAGCCCCATATTGGGTTCCATGCTGACAGTGTGGAGCCCGCTTGGGATTCTTGCTCTCTCCTCTCTCTCTCTCTGCCTCTGTTCTACTTGTGCTTTCTCTCTAAAATAAATAAAAACTTAAAAAGAAGTGGAGCCTGAAGATATGACTAAATTACCACAATCTCCTGGTAAAATTTTAATGGTTGAGGATTTGCTTCTTAGGGATGAGCAAAGAAAGTGGAGTGAAAATTCTGTGAAAATTGTTGAAATGACAACAAAGGATTTAAAGTGTTACATAAACTTAGTTGATAAAGCAGTGGCAGGGTTTGAGAGGATTGATTACAATTTTGGAAGAAATTCTGTGGGTATAATGCTATCAAACACCATCAGATGCTACAGAGAAATTTATGAAAGGAAGAGCCCATCGATGGGACAAACTTTGTTGTTGTCTTATTTTAAGAAATTTTGACAGCTACCCCAATCCACAGCAACCACAATCCTAATCAGTCAGCAGCCGATCATTGAGGCAAGACGTTCCACCAACAAAAAGATTAAAATTCTGTGAAAGCTCAGATGATGATTAGCATTTTTTTCGCAATAAAGTATTTTTAAATTAAGATATGTACATTGTTGGAGGAGGGGGGAGTTAAGATGGCAGAGGAGTAGGGAGACCCTAAGCTTGTCTCATCTCTTAAACATGGCTCGATCGTTATCAAATCATTCTGAACACACAAGAAATCAATCAGAGGTCTGAGACAACAAAAACTGCAGTTCTACAAGTAGAAAAGTGACCACCTTCTATAAAATTCTTTTAACAGGCAGACCAAAACACACCAGGATCTAGTTTTTTTTTTTGTTTTTTGTTTCTTTTTTTCTCCATTTCTTTTTCTTTCTTTCTTTCTTTCTTTCTTTCTTTCTTTCTTTCTTTCTTTCTTTCTTTCTTCCTTCCTTCCTTCCTTCCTTCCTTCCTTCCTTCCTTCCTTCCTTCCGTCCTTCCTTCCTTTCTTTTTGGTTTTAGTTTTTTTATTCTTTTCTTTTCTGGACAAAATGATGAGATGGAGAAATTCACCCCAAAATAAAGAACAAGAAGTAAAACTCACATGGCCAGGTATTTAATAAATAAAGATATAAGTAAGATATCTGAACTAGAATTTAAAACAATGACTTCAAGGATAGTAGCTGGACTTGCAAAAAAGCATAGAAGATACCAGACAATCCCTTTCTGCAGAGGTAAAAGAACTAAATCTATCCTGGCCAAAATTAAAATTGCTGTAACCAAGATGCACACCCAAAAGGAGGCCATAAAAACAAGTATGGACAAGGCAGAAGAACAAATTAGTGATATAATAGATAAAATTATGATAAATAATGAAACTGAAAAGAAGAGGGAAAGAAAGGCCATGGATCATAAGGGAAGACTTAGGGAACTCAGCGACTTACTAAAATGTAATAACATTTGTACCATAGGAGTCCCAAAGATGAAGAGAGAAAAAGGGGCAGAAGGTTTATTTGAACAAATCATAGCTGAAAACTTCCCTGATCTGGGGAAGGATACAGACATCAAAATCCAAGAAGCACAGAGAACTCCCATTAAATTCAGCAAAAGCCATCCATTGCCAAGGCATATCATAGTCAAATACACAAAATACTTAGACATGGAAAGAATCCTGAAAGCAGTAAGGGAAAAAAAGTCCTTAACCTACAAGGGAAGACAGATCAGGTTTGCAGCAGATCTATTCACAGAAACATGGCAAGCCAGAAAGGAGTGGCAAGAAATATTCAACGTGCTGAATGGGAAAAATATGCAGCCAAGAATTCTTTATCCACAATGCTGTCATTCAGAATAGAAGGAGAGAGAAAGAGTTTCCCAGAACACACACACACACACACACACACACACACACACACACACACACACACCACGCTAAAGGAGTTATGACAACTAAACCAGCCCTGCAAGAAATTTTAAGGGGGACTCTTTGAAAGAAAAAAAACTAAACGAAACAAAGCAACAAAGACTAGAAAGGACCAGAGAGCATCACCAGAGACACCAACTACATAGGTAACACAATGGCACTAAATTAATATCTTTCAGTAATCTCTCTGAGTGTAAGTGGACTAAATACTTCAATCAAAAGACAAAGAGTATTAGAATGGACAAAAACCCAAGATCAACCTTTGTGCTGTCTACAAGAGAATCATTTTACACCTAAAGACACCTGCAGGTTGAAAATGAGGAGATGGAGGACCTAATGGCTGTCAAAAGAAAGCCAGAGTAGCCATATCAAACTAGATTTTAAAACAAAGTTTGTAATGACAGATGAAGGGTATTATATCATAATTAAGGGATCTATCCATTCAAGAAGATCCAACAGTTGTAAATATTTATGTCCCCAACGTGAAAGCACACAGATATATGAATCAATCACAAACATAAACTCAATGATAATAATACAATAATAGTAGGGGATGTTAACACCCCACTTACAACAGTGAAGAAATTAAGCAGAAAATCATGGAAACAATGGCTTTGAAGGACACACTGGACCAGATGGACTTAACAGATAAATTCAGAAGATTTCATTTCGTTTCATTTCATTTCATTTATTTTTTTTTTATGTACTTATGTATTTATGTATTTATTTAGAGGGTGCAAGTGAGCGAGAGGCAGAGAGAGGGAGAGAGGAAGAATCCCACGAGGGGCAGTACGGGGGAGAGGGAGAAGCTTGGCTCACCGCGGCTCATGTTTTAACCCAAGCAGAGATCGTGTTCACCTGATGTGGGGCTCATGCTCACTGAAGTGGGGCATGAGCTCACCAGAAGTGGGGTCATGCTCACGCTCTGTGGGACTTGAACTCACTAACTGTGAGATCATTACCTGAGCTGAAGTCAGATACTTAATGACTGAGCCACCCAGGCACCCCCAGAACATTAAATTTTAAAGCAGCATAATACACCTTTTCAAAACATATGGAACATTCTCCAGAATAGATCACATACTGGATCACGAATCAGCCCTCAATAAATACAAAAAAGATCGACATCATACCATGCATATTTTCAGATCACAGCTTTATGAAACTTGAAGTTAACAATTTAACTTCTAACAAGAAGAAATTTGGAAAGCCCTCAAATACATGGAGATTAAAGAACATCCTACTAAGGAATGAATGGGTTAACCAGGAAATTAAAGAAAAAATTTAAAAAATACCTGAAAGTAAATGAAAATGAAAGCATGACAGTCTGAAACTTATGTGATGCAGCAAAGGAAGTCCTAAGAAGGAAGTATATTGCGATACAGGCCTATCTCAAGAAGCCAGCAAGATCCCAAATACACAACCTAAACTTACACCTAAAGGAGCTAGAAAAGGAAGAGCAAATAAAGCCTAAAGCCAGCAGAAGAGGGAAATAATAAACATTAAAGCAGAAATAAATGATACACAAACAAACAAAAGCTCAGTAGAACAGATCAACAAAACTAAGAGCTGGTTCTTTGAAAGAATTAACAAAATTGATAACCCCCTAGCCAGACTATTCAAAAAGAAAAGAGAAAGGGACCCAAATAGGTAAAACTATGGGTGAAAGAGGAGAGATCGCAACCAACACCACAGAAATACAAACAATTATAAGAGAATACTATGGAAAATTATATGCCAACAAACTGAGCAATCTGTAAGAAATGGACAAATTCCTAGAAACTCACAAACTACCAAAACTCAAACAGGAAGAAATAGGAAAATTGAACATATGCATAACCAGCCAAGAAATGGACTCAGTAATCAAAATCTCCCGGGTCCTGAGCCAGATGGCTTCCCACTGGAATTCTACCAGACATTTAAAGAAGAGTTAATACCTATTCTCACACTGTTCCAAAAAATAGAAACAGAAGGAAAACTTCTAAACTCATCTTACGAAGAATTAACTTGATTCCAAAACCAGACAAAGACCTCACTAAAAAGGAGAATTACAGGTCAGTATTCCTGATGAACATGGATACAAAAATTCTCAATAAAATACTAGCAAATTGAATTCAACAGTACACTAAAATACTTATTCACCATGCTCAAGTGGCATTTATTGCTGAGCTGCAGAACTGGTTTAATATTTGCCAAAAAATCAATGTGATATACCACATTAATAAAAGAAAGGATAAGAACCATTTGATCTGTCAATAGATCCTGAGAAATCAATTGACAAAATACAGCATCCATTCTTGATAAAAAAAAAAAAAAACCTCAACAAAGTAGACATAGTGGAAGCTACCTCAAGTTCAGTAAGGCCATATGCAAAAGACCCAGAGCTAATATCATCCTCAATGGAGAAAAACTGAGAGCCTTTCCTCTATAGTCAAGAACAAGAGAAGGATATCCACTCTCACCATTACTATTTAACAGAGTATTGGAAGTCTTAGTCTCAACAATCAGGCAACAAAAAGAAATAAAAGGCATCCAAATCAACAAGGAAGTAGTCAAACTTTCACTATTTGCAGGTGACATGATACTCTATATAGAAAACCGGAAAGACACACCAAAATATTGCTGGAACAAATACATGAATTTAGCAAAGTCACAGGATGATATAAAATCAATTACAGAAATCTGTTGCATTTCTTACACACCAATAACGAAACAGGAAAAAATGAAATCAAGGAATCACTCCTTTTTACAATTGTTCCCCAAACAACAAAATATCTAGGAATAAGCCTAATTAAAGAGGTAAAAGATCTGTGCTCTGAAAATTATAGAACACTTATGAAAGAAATAGAAGAGGACACAAAGAATTGGAAAAGCATTCCATGCTCATGGATTGGAAGACATTGTTAAAATGTCTATACTAGCCAAAGCAGTCTACACATTTAATGCAATCCGTATCAAAATTACAACAGCATTTTTCACAGAGCTGGAACAAACAATCCTAAAATTTATATGGAACCACAAAAGACCCCAAATAGCCAAAGCATTCATGTAATTAACAACAACAAACAACTTGAGATATCATAGTTCAGGATTCCAAGCTATATTCCAATGCTGTAGTCATCAAGACAGAATGGTCCTGGCAGAAAAACAGGCACATGGATCAATGGACCATAATAGAAAACCCAGAAATGGACCCACAGTTATATGGCCAACTAATTTTTGACAAAACAGGAAAAAATATCCAATAGAAAAAAGAGAGTCTCTTCAAAAAACACTGTTGGAAAAACTGGAGGTTCACATGCAGAAAATTGAAACTGGACTACTTTCTTACACCATATACAAAAATAAATTAAAAATGAATGAGAGACCTAAATGTGAGACAGGAAACCATCAAAATCCTAGAGGAGAACACGGGCAACAATCTCTTTGACTTCAGCTGGAGCAACTTCTTACTAGACATGTCACCAAAGGCAAGGGAATAAAAAGCAAACAGGAACTATTGGGGCTTCATCAAGATAAAAAGTCCTGCACAGCAAAGATACAATCAACAAAACTGCATGGCAGCCTATGGAATTGGAGAAGATATTTGTAAATGACATATCAGATAAAGGGTTAGTATCCAAGATCTATAAAGAACTTATCAAACTCAACACCCCACCCCCGCCAAATAACACAGTTAATAAATGGGTAGAAGACATGAATAGACACTTTTCCATAGAAGACATCCAGACAGCTAACAGACACATGAAAAGATGCTCAGCATCACTCATCATCAGGAAAGTAAAAATCAAAACCATGATGAAATACCACCTTACCCCTATCAGAATGGCTAAAATTAAGACAAGAAACAACAGGTGTTGTCGAGGATGCAAAGAAAGGGGAACCCTCTTGCACTGTTGGTGTCAGTGCAAACTGGTGCAGCCACTGGAGAACAGTATGGAGGTTCCTCAAAAGAAAAATAGAACTGCCCTATGATCCAATTGCACTATTAGGTATGTACCTAAAGGATTTAAAAATACAGATTTGAAGGGATATATGTACCCCATTGTTTATAGTAGCATTATCAACAATAGCCAAACTATGGAGAGGTCCCAAATGTCCATTAACTGATGAATGGATAAAGAAGATGTGGCGTATATATACAATTGAATATTACTCAGCCATCAAAAAGAATGAAGTCTTGGGGTGCCTGGGTGGCTCAGTAGGATAAGCATCCAACTTCAGCTCAGGTCATGATCTCATGGTTCGTGAGTTCAAGCCTTTTGTCAGGCTCTTTGTTGACAGCTCAGAGCCTGGAGCTGCTTCAGTTTCTGTGTCTCCCTCACTCTCTACCCCTCCCCGACTTGAGCTCTGTCTCTCTCTCTCAAAAATAAATAAACATTAAAAAATTTTTTAAAGAATGAAATCTTGCCATTTGCAACGACGTGGATGGAGCTAGAGTGTATTATGTTAAGCGAAATAAGTCAGTCAGAGAAAGACAAAAACCGTATGATTTCACTCATGCGGAGTTAAAACAAAATAAAACAAAAACAGATAAACATGGGAAAGGGGGGGAAAAGAGAAGAGAGGGAAACAAACCGCAAGAGACTCAACAATAGATAACAAAATGAGGTTTGATGGAGGGGGGTGGGTGGGGGGTGGGCTAGATGAGTGATGGATATTAAGGAGGGTATTTCTTGTGATGAACTGAGTGTTGTATGTGATGAATCACTGAATTCTACTCCTGAAACCGTATTGCACTTTAACTAACTACAATTAATAAAAAAAGATGTGTACATTATTTTTAGATATAATGCCATTGCACATTTAATAGACTACAGTATAATGTAAATATAACTTTTATATGCACTGGGAAATCAGAAAATTCCTTTCACTCACTTTATTATGGTGGGCTGGAACCAAACCCACATTTTCAAGGTATTCTACCAATGTACCATGGTTTGGTTTTGGATTGCTTTCAGTTTTTGGCAATTATGAATAAAGCCACCATAAATATTTGTATGCTGATATTTTGGTGGGCAAACTTTCCAACTCATTTAGGTAATTACCTAGAAGCATAATTGCTGGATCATACGGTAAGCCTATGTGTAGTTTTCTAAATAACTGCCAAAGTGTTTTATGAAGTGGTGTTGTTCCCACCAACAATGAATGACTGTTGCTCCATATCCTTGTCAGCATTTGGTGTTGACAGTATTTTGGATTTTGGTCATCCTGATCGTTATATAGTGGTATCTCATTGTTTTAACTTTCAATTCCTGAATATCATGTGATGTTGAACATCTTTTCATATGCTCTTTTTTGTTGTTGTTGGCCGTTTGTATATCTTTTTTGGTGAGAGAGATGTGTGTTCAGATCTTTAGTCAATTGAGTTGGTTTTATAGTTAACGTTTTTAAAAATTTAAATCCAAGTTAGTTAACGTATAGTGTAATAATGATTTAAAGAATAGAATTTAATGACTCATCACTTACATTTAACACCCAGTCCTCATCCCAACAAGTGTCCTCCTTAATGCCCATAGTCCATTTAGTCCATCCCTCTACCTAACACTCCACCAGCAACCCTCAGTTTATTCTCTGTATTTAAGAATCTCTAATGGTTTGTCTCCCTCTCTATTTTTATCTTATTTTTGCTTACCTTCCTCTATGTTCATTTGTTTTGTTTCTTAAATTCCACACGAGTGAAATCATGATATATATCTTTCTCTGACTTACTTCGCCTAGCATAATACACACGAGTTCCATCCACGTTGTTACAAATGGCAAGATTTCATTCTTTTCAATCTTTCATTCATCATTTGATGGACATTTGGGTTCTTCTATACTTCGGCTATTGTTGATAGTGCTGCTGTAAACATTGGGGTGCATGTGCCCCTTTCAATCAGCATTTTTGTGTTCTTTGGATAAATATCTTGTAGTGCAATTGTTGGGTCATAGGGTAGTTCCATTTTTAATTTTTTAAAACATAATT
The DNA here is from genome assembly GCA_028646485.1 of Cryptoprocta ferox. Lineage (NCBI taxonomy): Eukaryota > Metazoa > Chordata > Mammalia > Carnivora > Eupleridae > Cryptoprocta > Cryptoprocta ferox. Next base: position 29,378,994 of record CM053572.1, read on the forward strand.
TATTGTCAAGTTGGCTAACATACAGTGTATATAGTGCGCTCTTGGTTTTAGGGGTTGATTCCCATGATTCATCACTGACCATACAACACCCAGTGCTCATCCCAACAAGTGCCCTCCTCAATGCCCATTTCCCCCTCTCCCCGACTCCCCCCATCAACCCGCGGTTTGTTTAAGAGTCTCTTATGGTTTGCCTCCCTCCCTCTCTGTTTTTAAATATTCTTCCCCACCACCATGGTCTTCTGTTAAGTGTCTCAAGTTCCACATATAAGTGAAAACATATGATATCTGTCTTTCTCTGACTGACTTATTTCACTTATCATTATACACCTTAGTTCCATCCATGTTGTTTCAAATGAGAATTTCATTCTTTTTGATCACAGAGTAATATCCATTGTATATATCTACCACCTCTTCTTTATTCATCCATCAGTCAATGGACATTTGGGCTCTTTCCATACTTTGGCTATTATCGATAGTGCTGCTATAAACATTTGGGTACATGTGCCCCTTCGAATCAGCATTTTTGTGTCCTTTGTATAAATACCTAGTAGTGCAATTGCTGGGTCATAGGGTTGTTCTATTTTTAATTTTTTGAGGAATCTCCATACTGTTTTTCAGAGTGGCTGCACCAGTTTGCATTCCCACGGCAGTGCAAAAGTGTTCCTCTTTCTCTGCATCTTTGCCAACATCTGTTGTTGCCTGAGTTGTGAATTTTAGCCATTCTGACAGGTGTGAGATAGTATTTCATCATGATTATGATTTGTATTTCCCTGATGATGAGTGATGTTGAACATTTTTTCATGTGTCTATTAGCCGTCTGATGTCTTCTTTGGAGAAGTGTCTATTCATGTCTTTTGCCCATTTCTTTACTGGATTATTTTGTTCTTGGGTATTGAGTTTGATAAGTTTTTTATAGATTTTGGATACAGACCTTTTTTCTCATATGTCATTTGCAAATATGTCCTTCCATTCTGAGGGTTGCCTTTTGGTTTTGCTGAGTGTTTCCTTTGCCATGCAGAAGTTTTTATCTTGAGGTCCCAGTAGTTCATTTTTGCTTTTGTTTCCCTTACCTCTGGAGACTTGTCAAGTAAGAAGTTGCTGCAGCCTAGGTCAAAGAGATTGCTGCATGTTTTTTCCTTTAGGATTTTGTTGGTTTCCTGTCTCACATTTAGGTCTTTCATCCATTTTGAATTTATTTTTGTGTATGGTGTAAGAAAGTGGTCCAGTTTCATTTTTTTGCATATCACTGTCCAGTTGTCTCAGTACCATTTGCTAGAGACTCTCTTTTTTCCATTGATATTCTTTCCTGCTTTGTCAAAGATTAGTTGGCCATATTTTTTTTGGCTCTATTTTTGGGTTGTCTATTCTGTTCCATTGATCTCTGTGTCTGTTTTTGTGCCAGTACCATACTGTCTTGATGATTACTGCTTTGTAATACAGTTTGAAGTCTGAAATTGTGATGCCTCCAACTTTAGTTTTCTTTTTCAACATTACTTTGGCTATTTGGGGTCTTTTTGGTTACAGACAAAATTTAGAGTTGTTTATTCTAGCTCTGTGAAGAATACTGGTGTTATTTTGATAGGGACTGCATTGAATGTATAGATTCCTTTGGGTAGTATCGACATTTTAACAATATTTATTCTTCTAATCCATAAGCATGGAATGTTTTTTCATTTCTTTGTGTCTTCAATTTATTTCATAAGCTTTCTATAGTTTTCAGTGTATAGATCTTTCACCTCTTTGGTTAGGTTTATGGCTAAGGTATTTAATGGTTTTTCGTGCAGTTGTAAATGGGATCATTCCTTGATTTCTACTTCTGCTGCTTCATTATTGGTGTATAGAAACCCAACCAATTTCTGTACATTGATATTATATCCTGCGACTTTGCTGAATTCATAGATGAGCTCTGGCAGTTTTTTGGTGGTCTTTTGGATTTTCCATGTAGAGTATCTTGTTGTCTGCGAAGAGTGAAAGTTGAGTTCCTTCTTCCTGATTTGGATGCCTTTTATTTCTTTTGTTGTCTGATTGCTGGGGCTAGGACTTCCAACACTGTGTTGAATAACAGTGGTGAGAGTGGACATCCCTGTAGTGTTCCTTACCCTAGGGGGAAAGCTCTCAGTTTTTCCCCACTGAGGATGATATTAGCTGTAGGTCTTTCATATATGGCCTTTATGATCTTGAGGTATGTTCCCTCTATCTCTACTTTCTTGAGGGTTTTTATAAAGAAATAATGTTGTATTTTGTCAACAGCTTTTTCTGCATCTATTGAGGGGATCTTGTGGTTCTTATTTTTTCTTTTACTAATGTAATGTATCACATTGATTTATTTGCATATATTGAACCAGCCCTGCATCGCAGGAATAAATCCCACTTGATTATGGTGAATAGTTCTTTTAATGTATTGTTGGATCTGGTTTGCTAGTATCTTGTTGAGAATTTTTGCATCCATGTTCATCAGGAAAATTGGTCTGTAGTTCTCCTTTTTAGTGCAGTCTTTGTCTGGCTTTGGAATCAAGGTAATGCTGGCCTCATAGAATGAATTTGGAAGTTTTCCTTCCATTTATATTTTTTTGGAAGCGATTTAAAAGAAGAGGTGTTAGCTTTACTTTAAATGTTTGGTAGAATTCTCCTGGAAAACCATCTGGCCCTGAAGTCTTGTTTGTTGGAATATTTTTGATTAATGATTCAATTTCTTTACAGGTTATGGGTCTGTTCAAATTTTCTATTCTTCCTGTTTCAGTTTTGGTAGTTTATATGTTTCTAGGAATTTGTCCATTTCTTCCAGACTGGCCAGTTTGTTGGCATATAATTGCTCATAATATTCTCTTATTATTGTTTGTATTTCTGTAGTGTTGGTTTTGATCTCTCCTCTTTCATTTGTGATTTTATTTATTTGGTTCCTTTCATTTTTCTTTTTGATCAATCTGGCTAGGGGTTTGTCAATTTTGTTAAAGAATCAGCTCCTGGTTTCATTTATGTTCTACTGTTTTTCTGTTTGTGTTTTTGTTTTTGGGTATCATTGATTTCTGCTCTAATCTTTATTATTTCCCTTCTTCTGCTGGTTTGGGACTTTATTTGCCATTCTTTTTCCATCTCTTGTAGTTGTAAGGTTAGATTCTGTATTTGGGACCTTTCTTTCTTCTTTTAGAAGATCTGAGTTGCTATATACTTCCCTCTTATGAGTATCTTTGCTGCATCCCAGGGGTTTTCGACTGTGTTTTCAGTTTCATTGGCTTCCATGTACTTTTAATTTCCTCTTTAATTTCTTGGTTAACCCATTCAGTCTTTAGTAGGATATTCTTTAATCTCCAAGTGTTCATGGTCTTTCTAATTTTTTTCTGGTGGTTGTTTTCGAGTTTCACAGCATTGTGGTCTGAAAATATGCGAGGTATGATCTTTTTGTACTTGTTGAGGACTGATTTGTGGCTCACTATGGGATCTCTTCTGGAGAATGTTCCATGTGCACTCAAGAAGAATGTGTATTCTGTTGCTTTAGGATGAAATATTCTGTATGTATCTATTAAGTCCATCTGATCCAGTGTGTCATTCACAGCCATTGTTTCCTTGTTGATTTTCTGCTTACATCATCTGTCCATTGCTGTAAGTGGGGTGTTGAATCACTTACTATTATTTTATTATTATCAATGTGTTTCTTTATGTTTGTGATTAATTGATTTGTATATTTGGGATATCCCATGTTGGAGTATATATATTTACAATTGTTAGATCTTCTTGGTGGATAGGCCCCTTGATTATGATATAATACCCTTCTTCATATCTTGTTACAGTCTTTATTTTAGAATCTAGTTTGTCTGATTGTGTGACTACTCCAGCATTCTTTTGACAACATTATCATGACAGATGGTTCTCCATCCCCTTACTTTCAATCTGCAGGTGTCTTTAGGCCTAAAATGAGTCTCTTGTAAGCAGCATATAGATAGGTCTTGTTTTCTTATCCATTCTGATACCCTATGTCTTTTCATTGGAGCATTTAGTCCATTTACATTTAGATGAGTACTGAGAGTTATGAATTTAGTGCCATTGTGTTGCCTGTAGAGTTGGTGTTTCTGGTAATATTCTCTGGTCCTTTCGAGTCCTTTTTTTTTTTTTATAGTTTATTGTCAAGTTGGTTTCCATGTAACACCCAGTGCTCATCCCGACAAGTGTCCTCCTCCATGCCCATCACCCTCCTTCCCTCTCCCCCTCCACCATCAGCCCTCAGTTTGTTCTCAGCATTCAAGAGTCTCTCATGGTTTATCTCCCTCCCTCTCCCCAACTATTTTTCCTCCTTCCCCTCCCCATGGTCCTCTGTTAGGTTTCTCCTGTTAGACCTATGAGTGAAAACATATGGTATCTGTCCTTCTCTGCCTGACTTATTTCACTTAGCATGACCCCCGCCAGTTCAATCCACGTTGCTACGAATGGCCAGATTTCATTCTTTCTCATTGCCATGTAGTGTTCCACTATATATATAGACCACATCTTCTTGATCCATTCATCAGTTGATGGACGTTTAGGCTCTTTTCACATTTTGGCTATTGTTGAAAGTGCTGCTATGAACATTGGGGTACATGTGCCCCTGTGCATCAGCACTTCTCTATCCCTTGGGTATATCCCTAGAAGTGTTATTGCTGAGTCATAGGGGAGTACTATTGTTAATTTTTTGAGGAAGCTCCACACTGTTTTCCAGAGTGGTTGCACCAGTTTACATTCCCACCAATAGTGTAGGAGGGTGCCCGTTTCTCCACATCCTCGCCAGTATCTATAGTCTCCTGATTTGTTCATTTTAGCCACTCTGACCGGCGTGAGGTGGTATCTCAGTGTGGTTTTGATTTGTATTTCCCTGATGATGAGTGACGCTGAGCATTGTTTCATGTGTTTGTTGGCCATCTGGATGTCCTCTTTGGAGAAGTGTCTATTCATGTCTGCTGCCCATTTCTTCACTGGATTATTTGTTTTTTTTGGGTGTGGAGTTTGGTGAGTTCCTTATAGATTTTGGATACTAGCCCTTTATCCGATATGTCATTTGCAACTATCTTTTCCCATTCCGTTGGCTGCCTGTTAGTTTTCTTGATTGTTTCCTTTGCAGTGCAGAAGGTTTTTATCTTGATGAGGTTCCAATAGTTCATTTTTGCTCTTGATTCTCTTGCCTTTGGGGATGTGTCGCGTAGGAAATTGCTGCGGTTGAGGTCAAGGAGGCTGTTTCTTGTTTTCTCCTCTAGGGTTTTGATGGTTTCCTGTCTCACATTCAGGTCCTTCATCCATTTTGAGTTTATTTTTGGGCATGGTGTAAGAGAGTGGTCTAGTTTCATTCTTCTGCATGTTGCTGTCCAGTTCTCCCAGCACCACCTGCTAAAGAGGCTGTCTTTTTTCCATCGGATACTCTTTCCTGCTTTATCAAAGATTAATTAGCCATCCATTTGTGGGTCCAGTTCTGGGTTCTCTATTTTTTTTCCATCGGTCTATGTGTCTGTTTTTGTGCCAGTCCCATACTGTCTTGATGATGACAGCTTTGTAGTAGAGGCTAAAGTCTGAGATTGTGATGCCTCCTGTTTTGGTTTTCTTCTTCAATATTAATTTGGCTATTCGGGGTTTTTTGTGGTTCCATACGAATTTTAGGATAGTTTGTTCTAGCTTTGAGAAGAATGCTGGTGCAATTTTAATTGGTATTGCATTGAATGTGTAGATTGCTTTGGGTAATAATGACATTTTAACAATGTTTATTCTTCCGATCCATGGGGATGGAATGTTTTTCCATTTCTTTGTGTCTTCTTCAATTTCCTTCATAAGTTTTCTATAGTTTTCATCATACAGATCTTTTACATCTTTGGTTAGGTTTATTCCGAGGTATTTTGTGTTTTTTTTGTGCAATTATGAATGGGATCAGTTTCTTGATTTCTCTTTCTGTTGCTTCATTATTGGTGTATAAAAATGCAACCGATATCTGTATGTTGATTTTGTACCCAGCGACTTTGCTGAATTCATGGATCACTTCTAGTAGGCTTCTGGTGGAGTTTGTCAGGTTTTCCATGTAGAGTATCATGTCATCTGCGAAAAGTGAAATTTTGACTTCATCTTTGATAATTCTGATGCCTTTTATTTCCTTTTGTTGTCTGATTGCTGGTGCTAGGGCTTCCAGTATTATGTTAAACAACAGTGGTGACAGTGGACATCCCTGTCCTGTTCCTGATCTCAGGGGGAAAGCTCTCAGTTTTTCCCCATTGAGATGATGTTAGCCGTGGGCTTCTCATAAATGGCTTTTATGATATTTAAGTAAGTTCCTTCTATCCCAACTTTCTCGAGGGTTTTTATTAAGAAAGGATGCTATATTTTGTCAAATGGATCATATGGTTTTTATTTCTTCTTTTGTTAATGTGATGTGTCACATTGATTGATTTGTGAATATTGAACCAGCCCTGTAACCCAGGAATGAATCCCACTTGATCATGGTGGATAATTCTTTTTATATGCTGTTGAATTCAATTTGCTAGTATTTTGTTGAGTATTTTTGCATCTGTTTTCATCAAGGATATTGGCCTGTAGTTCTCTTTTTTGGCTGGGTCTCTGTCTGGTTTCGGAATCAAAGTGATGCTGGCTTCATAGAATGAGTCTGGAACTTTCCCTTCTATTTCTATTTTTTTGGAATAGCTTGAGAAGAATGGGTATTAACTCTGCTTTAAATATCTGATAGAATTCACCAGGGAAGTCATCTGGCCCCGGGCTCTTATTCGTTGTGAGATTTTTGATAACTGATTCAATTTCTTCACTGGTTATGGGTCTGTTCAGGTTTTCTATCTGAATTTTGGTAGTGCATGTGTGTTTAGGAATTTGTCCATTTCTTCTAGGTTGTCCAGTTTGTTGGCATATATTTTTTCATAGTATTCCCTGATAATTGCTTGTATTTTTGAGGGATTGGTTGTAATAGATCCATTTTAATTCATGATTTTGTCTATTTGGGTGCTTTCTCTTTTCTTTTTGAGAAGCCTGGCTAGAGGTTTATCAATTTTATTTATTTAAAAAAAAAACAACTCTTGGTTTCATTTATCTGTTCAACTGTTTTTTTGGATTCTATATTGTTTATTTCTGCCCTGATCTTTATTATTTCACTTCTTCTTCTGGGTTTGGGGTGCTCTTGCTGCTCTGCTTCTAGTTCCTTTAGGTGCGCTGTTAGATTTTGTATTGGCACTTTTTCTAGTTTCTTGAAATAGGCCTGGATTGCGATATACTTTCCTCTTCGGACTGCGTTTGCTGTATCCCAAAGAGTTTGGATTGTTGTATTTTCATTTTCATTTGTTTCCATATAGTTTTTCATTTCTTCTCTAATTGCCTAATTGACCCAATCATTCTTTAGTAGGGTGGTCTTCAACCTCTGTGTTTCTGGAGGTTTTCCAGACTTTTTCTTGTTTACTTCAAGTTTCATAGCATTGTGCATGGTATGATCTCAATGCTTTTGTATTTATTGAGGGCTGCTTTATGACCCAGTATGTGGTCTATCTTGGAGAATGTACCATGTGCACTCGAGAAGAAAGTGAATTCCATAGCCTCAGGAGGTAGAGTTCTAAATATATCTGTTAAATCCATCTGTTCCAATGTGTCGTTCAGGTCCATTGTTTCCTTAGTGATTTTCTGTCTAGTTGATCTATCCATTGCTGTATGTGAAGTATTAAAATCCCCTGCAATTAGCACATTCTTATCAATAAGATTGTTTCTGTTTGTGATTAACTGTTTTATGTATTTGGGTGCTCCCGAATTCGGTGCGTAGATGTTTATAATTGTTAGCTCTTCCTGATGGATAGACCCTGTAATTATTATATAATGCCCTTCTTCATCTCTTGTTACTGCCTTTACTTTAAGTCCAGTTTGTCCGATATAGGTATGGCTACTCTGGCTTTCTTTTGACTTCCAGTCGCTTGATAGATATTTCTCTATCCCCTTACTTTCAATCTGAGGTGTCTTCAGGTCTAAAATGAGTCTCCTGTAGACAGCAAATAGATGGTTTTTTTTTTATCCATTCTGAATTTACATTCAGTGTTATTATTGAAAAATATGGGTTTAGAGTCATTGTGTTCTCTGTAGTGTTCATGCTTGTAGTGGTGTCTCTGGTACTTTGCGTTCCTTGCAACATTTCCCTCATAGAGTCCTTCTTAGGATTTCTTGTAGGGCTGGTTTAGTGGAGATGAATTCTTTCAATTTTTGTTTATTTGGGAAAACCTTGATCTCTCCTTCTGTTCTGAATGACAGGCTTTCTGGATAAAGGATTCTTGGCTGCATATTTTTTCTGTTCATCACATTGAAGATTTCCTGCCATTCCTTTCTGGCCTGCCACGTTTCAGTAGATAGGTCTGTAACTACTCTGATCGATTTCTCTTTGTATGTTAGGGCCCTTTTATCCATAGTTGCTTTCAGAATTCTCTCTTTATCCTTATATTTTGCCAGTCTCACTATGATATGTCGTGCCCAAGATCAATTCAAGTTACGTCTGAGGAAAGTTCTCTGTGCCTCTTGGATTTCAATGTCTGTTTCCTTACCCAGACTGGGGAAGTTCTCAGTTATAATTTGATCAAGCACCCCTTCAGGACCTTTTTCTCTTTCTTCTTCTTAAGGAAGTCCTATGATACGGATATTGTTCCGTTTGATTGTATCATTCAGGTCTCGAAATCTTCTTTCATGCTCCTGGATCAATTTCTCTCTTTTTTTCTCAGCTTCCTCTTTTTCTATAATTGTGTCTTCTAATTCACCTATTCTCCTCTCTGACTCTTCAATCCGTGCAGTGGCCACCTCCATTTTATTGTGCACCTCATTTATAGCATTTTTAAATTCTTCACAACTATTTTTAAGGTCCATAGTCTTTGTAGCAATAATTTCTCTGATGTCTTTCATGCCTTTTTCTGCCAACTGATTAAGTTTATGACAATTGTTCTAAATTCTTGCTCAGTTATCTAAATTGTTGCTTATATCTATTTTGGGCAATTCTGTAGCTGTGACTTCTTCCTGGAATTTCTTTAGAGGAGAGTTTTTCCATTTCATCATTTTGGCTAGCTTTCTGTCTCTTGTCAGTTTTAAAAGCTTGTTATGCACTCTTCACCTGTGAGTATTGCTATATTAAAGGAGGCTCATTGACTTTCCAGGGACTGTCTGTTCAGGAAGTGTTCTTTTAATGGTGTCCCTTGGTCGCTCTTGTTGTGCCTTTGGTTATTTTATTTCCCTACTTATATTGAAATTAGGGACTCTCCACCATGTGTACTTTGGCTTGTTTCTTGAGGTAGCCTTGAAAAGGAAAACAGACAAACACACAGGGAACAAAAGCATGCAAATGCACAGAAAGTCAAACAAAGAAGCAAACCAGAATGGAAAAATGAAGAAAAAAAAAGCCGGGGGGGGGGGGGACAAAAACAACAAAAGACAAAGGACAGTCTAAAAGCATAAAACCAGAAATCCCAGCTACAAATAAAGAGCAGGGTGGAGGCAGTGCTGATGGAAGAGCATATACAAAGAGAGAAGTGACAGGGGTGGGGAGGAAGCAAAATTGAACATTGATCAGGCAGAGAGACTAAAAGCCTTAATTCAGAGAGAGAAAGGGGAGAATATGGTTGGAGGAGAGGAGAAAAAAAAAAAAACGGTGATAATGTTACCCAAAGAAACTATATAGTCTGATTATTCCAGAGAGAGAGAGAGAGAGAAAGGAAGGTAGCGACGGAGGTGTAGAATATGCATGAAGAGAATGGGTTAAATGTGACTGTTTAAGCAAACCAATGACGAGACTGCCTAGTCCAGCGGAGGGGAGAAATAAGAATGAGATAAGGGAAAATATATCTGAATAGCAAGAATTGATCTAGAGTTAATCACAGCAATGCATCAATGTTGGTCTTGCCTGGGCTCTGGGGGAAAAAAAATGCAACTATCCAGCACAGATGGGCATGGTTTGGTGTAGGCAGATCTCGCCTCCACTGTGGGTCCCCTGGACTGCTCCCTGAGGCCCCACCTTGGTGGTTGTGGGGCAAAAAATGGGGGCACCCCAATACCTTCTTGATCCAGGCGTTGCAACTCACTCTTTGGGTCCAATCTCCCTGTGCCATGGGCGTAGCCAAGGTGGGCCGAGTTGTATTTCCCAAGCCCCCCCCCCCACCCCGTTTCCAGATCTTAGTCTGTGCACTTTATTGATACCACCCAAAATGTAGTCCCGCAGACCTGGCAGATTCTTAGCCAGGGATCGAGTAGGGGGAGTAGGTGGAGTTTCTCATGGCGCCGCCTGGGATCAGGGCACCTAGCCCAAGGAAAGCGCCACAGCTAGAGAAAAAAAATCTCTCTCCGAACACCCTGCGGTTAAAGATGGGATGATAGGATCCCTCTCCATCCTGGGTCGAGGTTTTTCTCTTCTCCAGAGACAGTTTATAGCAGTTTCAGCTGCTCTTTCCCTTCCCCTCGTCTCTCCGTGGCTCTCCGTGGAGAGGGCTCCCTCCCCTCCGCGCCTCCGGTCCCGGCCCATTTTTATCTTCCCCAGTTTGCAATGACGCACCTATGAGGCTGTCTTCTTAGTGGACTCTGTCTCTTTTCCTCCCAGAATCTTGCAGTTCCGTGTCTTATGCTTCAGTCCTTCCTGGTTTTAGAGATGCAGCCTGGTGGAAAATGTATGAAGCTCCCTATCTTGCCCCTGAGACTCCCTTTCAAGTCTTTATAGCTTTCGGTTTGTTATTGTTGTTGTTGTTGTGTTGTTGTTGTTGTTGTTGTTGTTTTGTTCTGTCTTTTCTCCACCCAAAGAGTCCTTCTTTACAATCTCTTGCAGGGGCAGTTAGTGATCACAAACATCTACAGTTTCTGTTTGTCTCAGAAACTATCTCTCCTTCTATTTTGAATGATAGCCTTGCTGGATAAAGAATTCTTAGCTGCGTATTTTTCCAATTCAGCATATTGAATATATCCTGCCACTGCTTTCTGGCCTGCCAAGTTTCTGTGGATATGTCTGATGTAAGCCTGATCTGTCTTCCATTATAGGTTAAGGACTTTTTTTCCTTGCTGCTTTCATAATTCTTTCCTTGTCTGTGTATTTTGTGAATTTGAACATGATAGGCCTTGTTGGTGGTCGGGTTTTGTTGAATCTAATGCGAGTTCTCTGTGCTTCTTGGATTTTGATTTATGTGTCCTTCTCAAGATTAGGGAAGTTTTCTGTTATAATTGCACACATAAACCTTCTGTCCCCTTTTCTCCCTCTTCATCTTCTGGAATTCCTATGATTTGGATGTTATTCCTTTTTAATAAGTCACTGAGTTCTTTAAGTCTTGTATTGTGGTCTTTTGCCTTTGTTTTTCTCTTTTTTTTCTGCTTCATTATTTACCATAATTTTATCTTCTGTATCGCTGATTCGCTGCTCTGCTTCATCCATCCTTGCTGTTGTGGCATACATTGAGTTTGCATCTCGGTTGTACCATTTTTAACTTGGGCCTAACTAGAATTTATTTCTTTTATCTCCACAGAAAGGGATTCTCTGGTGTATTCTATGTTTCTTTCAACAAGAGCTTGTGTTCTTATTATCATGGTTCTAAATTCTAGTTCAGACGTCTTACTTATATCTGTGTTGATTAAGTCCTGGGCTGTCATTTCTTCCTGTTCTTTCTTTTGGGTGAATTACTTCATTTTGTCATTTTGGAGAAAGAAAATATCAATATAATTAAAAATTAAAATTAAAATTAAAATTAAAAAACAAAACAAAAAAATCCAATAAAGGAAGCTAGATCCTAAGTATGTTTTGGTCTACTTGTTGAAAGAAGCTTGATAAAATAGGGGGGAAAAAGGGAAAGGAAAGAAAAAAAAGAAAAATTTTTAATTAAAAAATTATATAATATGGGGTGCCAGAGTGGCTCAGTGGGTTAAGCATCCGACTTTGGCTCAGGTCATGATGTCACAGCTCGTGAGTTCGAGCCCTGCAGTGGGTTCTGAGCTGACAGCTCGGAGCCTGGAGACTGCTTCCGATTATGTGTCTTCCTCTCTGTCTTCTGCCCCTCCTCCACTCACACTCTGTCTTCCTCTCTTTCTCAAAAATAAACATTGAAAAAATTGTATAACAAAATAGAATAGAATAAAATTAAATTGAATAAAAGTTAAAAAAAAAAAGTAAAGTAAAAACAAAAACAAAAATAAAATTTCTCTTCCTTTGTCCAAGAAGCACTCTATAGTCCACACAGTAAGCCGGTGGATTGCTGTGCTTTTCTTCTGGGGGATGTGCTTAGAGGGTTCCGTTGTGCAGGACTTGGTGTAACGGCTCTGTTCTCCACTAGGGGGTGCTGTTTAGCTTATGGGGGTGGATCACTGTGCATGCACCCATGCACCTGTGGCAGGAGAGGTGGAAATGGCTTCACTCAGCCCCATAGTCTCTGGCACAGGAACTTTGTCCTCTCACAGACCCGTGATCAAGCACCCCACATTTGTCTCAGGCCTCTCTCCACTCCCCACTTCTACCCTGTCCATGTCCAAGCTGTCTGCCTGCTCTCCAGCGTTTTATCTCAGATGGGGCTGTGTTTCAAAACCTCACACTTCAGCGATCTCCATGGCTAGGACCTGTGCTGACTCTCTGGGGGAGTTTCTCGCTGAAAAATGGCTGAGTGCTGGCTTTCCCCAGAAAACGGTCATGTGGTCACACAGTGGCAGAAATTCAGATTATGGCAAATCACAAGACACAGCTCGTGCCAGGTTTCACTGAACTCTGGCATTTCCCCCCAATACTCGCAAACATGGCTGCTCTCCGGGGTCTGCTGGGACTTTTGCCTGTGGGGAGGCCGTATGGCCTCTACCAAATGCACACCAAGCAGGGGAACCACTTCTCCTCATGTGGCACGTGGACCCCTCAGACATGCTGCCTGCTCCTGGGGATTCACCCTATTTCCCCACCAGTACACTGCCAGGGACTGAGCTCCAAAACTTCAAACTCTGTGCCCCACTGTTTATAGAATCTTGATGGTATCGAAACCCTCTTCTTTCTCACTGTCATTGATTTCAGGGAACATATTTCTTGTTCAGTCCCTTGTGAGTGTTCTCTCTCTCTCTCTCTCTCTCTCTCTCTCTCTCTCTCTCTCTCTTTCTCTCTCTGTCTCTGTCTCTCTCTCTCCAGCTACTTTTGAGGGGGGGTGCTTTTCTTGCATGATCCTAATGTACTGCACTGTCCATGTTTCTCTTTTTCTCTCTGTCCTCTCTCGGCAAAAACAGCTCCCTACCCTCTGTGGCTTTTCTCTCCCCCAGTTCACCTCTCGTTACCATGTATCTGCTGAGTTCTGTGGCTTAAGTTATGCAGCTTGTTACATTAATCCTCAGATCGGTTTCCTAGGTGTTCAAAATGGTTTGGTGCTGATCTAGTTGCATTTCAGGAATGAGACAAGCTCAGGGTCTCCATGTTGCTCCACCATCTTAACTCCTCTATTATTAACTTTTAAGAGTTCTTTGTATGTTGTCTTAATGTGTTTGGGCTGCTATGAAAAAATGCCAAGGTGACTTATAAACAACAGAAATTTATTTTTTATAGGTTTGGAGTTCAGGTTCATGGTGCTGGCAGATTTGTGCTTCGTGAAGTCCTCCTGGTTCATGGATTACCATCTCTTCACATGATGGAATGGCCCTAGGGAGGTTTGTGAGAGCTCCATTATAAGGGCACTAATCCTGTTCATGAGGGTGGAGTCTCCCAAAGACCCACCTACTAATACCATCACCTTGGGGAGTTGGGTTCAACATCTGAATTTGGGGGGACAGAAACAATCTATAGAATATGTTTTGGATACAAGTTTTTTTTAATGTTTATTTTTGAAAGAGAGAGACAAAGCGTGAGCAGAGGAGGGGTCAAGAGAAAGAGCAAGATACAGAATCCAAAGCAGGCTCCAGGCTCTGAGCTTTCAGCACAGAGCCCGACATGGGGCTTGAACCCACAAACTGTATGTTCATGACATGGGCCAAAGTTGGACACTGAACCGACTGAGCCACTTAGGTGTCCCCAAGTTGTTGTTGTTGTTGTTGTTTTAAATTATATGTTTTGCAAACATTTCTTCTACTCTGTGACTTGTATTTCCATTCTCTTAACAGTGTCTCTGGGGGTGCCTGGGTGCCTTACTTGATTGGGCAACAACCTCAGCTCAGGTCATGATCTCATAGTCTGTGGGTTTGAGCCCCATGTGGGGCTCTGTGACAACAGCTCAGAGCCTGGACCCTACTTCAGCTTCTGTGTCTCCCTCTATTTGCCCCTCCCCCACTCACACTCCATCTCTCTCAAACTAATAAATAAACATTATTTTTTTCAAAAAAAACAGCATCTCTCATAGACCAGAGTTTTTAATTTTAATGAAGTCCATCAATTTTTTTTCTTAAATGTGTTCTCGGTGTTCTATTTAAAAAGTGGTCATCAAACTCAAGGTTGTCTCTAAAACTTTTACTATCGTATCATCTAGAAGTTTTATAATTTTGCATTTTACATTTAAGTCTGTTGATTCATTCTGAGAATTAATTTTTGTGAAAGGTGGAAAGTCTGCATCTGTATTCTTCTTGTTTGTTTGCATTTGGATGGCTAATACCTCTAGCATGGACATTTATGCAAAGATGCCCCTGTCTTCATTGAATTGCCTTTGTTCTTTTGTCAAAGATCATTTGACTGTATTAATATGAGTCTGTTTCTAGGCTTTATATGGTGTTTCTTTGATTTATTTGTCCATTCCTCAGACAGTACCGTGCTGTCTTGAATCCTGTAGCTTTATATGGTAAGTCTTAAAGTTAGGTAGTGTCAGTCCTCTGAGTTTGTTTTTCATCAGTGTTCTATTGGTTAGTCTGGGTCTTTTGCATTTCCACATAAACTTTAGAATCAATTTGTTAGTATACACAAAATAGTTTGCTTGGATTTTGACTGGGATTGAATTGAATTTTTAGATCATGTTGGGAAGAATTGACATCTCAATAATATTGAATCTTCTTATCAATAAACATAACATATCTCTCCATTAACGTAGATATTCTTTGATTTCTTTCATCACAGTTTTGTAGTTTTCCTCATGTATATCCTTTACATGTTTTGTTAAATTTATACCTAAGTATTTCAGTTATTTTAGTGTTAATATAAGTGATATTATGTATTAAATTTCAAATCCCAGTTACTGCTGATATACAGAAGAGCAATTGATTTTTATATATTAAGTTTGTATCCTGCAACTTATGTATATAGTTTCTTGTTGGTTTCAGAAGTTTTTACTTCTGAATAACTGTATATCAGTTACTGCTGATATACAGAAGAGCAATTGATTTTTATATATTAAGTTTGTATCCTGCAACTTATATATAGTTTCTTGTTGGTTTCAGAAGTTTTTAGTTGATTCTTTGAAATTTTCTACACAGCCATATCACATGCAAACATAGGTAATATTTCTTCCTTCCCAATATATATGTTTTATTTCTTTCCTGTGTCTTACTGCATCAGCTAGGACTTCCGGTATGATTTTATTTTATTTTATTTTATTAAATGTTTTTATTTTATTTTTGAGAAAAAGAGACAGAACATGAGTGGGAGAGGGGCAGAGAGAGAGAGAAGGAGACACAGAATCTGAAGCAGGTCGAGGCTCTGAGCTGTCAGCACAGAGCCCGACATGGGGCTTGAACTCATGAACCTCAAGATCATGACCTGAGCCAAAGTCAGACGCTTAACCGACTGAGCCACCCAGGTGCCCCCCAGTATGGTTTTAAATAGGAGTGGTAAGAGCGAACATCCTTATCTTGTACTCATTATTAAGGGAAAAGCATCTAGTTTCTCACCATTAGGTACAATGTTAGCTGTATACTTTTTAAAATGTTTATTTATTTTTGAGAGAGAGAGAGAGAGAGCACACAAGCAAGCAGGGAAGGGGCTGAGAGAAAGGGAGACAGAATCCCAATTCTGTCTTTGCTTTCAGTGCAGAGCCAGATATGGGACCTGAACTCATGAACTGTGAGATCATGATCTTAGCCAAAATCAAGAGTCAGATGCTAAATCGATTTAGCCACCCAGGTGCCACTATACTTTTTTTTTTAAATTATGTTATCACTTGAGGAAGTTCTTCTGTCTTCCTGGTTTCCTAAGAGTTTTTTTTTTTTTTTTGCTTTGTTTTGTTTTTACTATTCCAATGAATGGATGTTGGATTTTGTCTAATACTTTTTTCTGCATCTATTGATACCATCACATGATTTTTCTTTTTTAGCCTTTTGATATGATAAATTACATAATATGATTTTTTAAAAGTAAACTTTATGCCCAACATGGGGCTCAAACTCGTGATCCCAAGATCAAGAGTCTCATGCTTTACTGAATGAGCCAGCCAGGCATTCCTGATTTTTAAATGTTGAATCAGCCTTGCATTTTTGGAATAAATGTAACTGGGTCATGGTGGATAATTTTACACAGAGTTACATTTTGCTGAAGTTTTTGCATCTTTGTTGATGAGAGATATTGATATGTCTCATAAAAAGACTTAGGAAGTGTTCCTTCTGTTTCTTTTTTTTAATGAAAGAAATTGTACAAAATTGGTGTCATTTCCTCATTATATGTTTGGTAACATTTGAAACAACTTGAGCCTGGTGATTCATATTTTGGAAGTTTATTAATTGTTCATTCAATTTCCTTAAAAGATATATACACTTATTCAGATTATCTGTTTCTCCTTGGATGGATTTTGGCAGATTGTGTCTTTCAAGAAATTGGACTATTTCATTTAAGTTATCAAGTTAGTGGGTATAGAATTGTTGATAATACTCTTTTATTATTATTTCAATGTCCACGGGATCACTACTAATTATGTTTTTTTCATTTCCAATATTAGTAATTTGTGTCTTTATTCTTTTTTGCTTGGTTAGTTTGGCTAGAGCTTTATCAGTTTATATTTTTGAAGAATCAGATTTTCGTTTCATTGATTATCTGTCATTTACTTGGTTTATACTTTCATTGGCTTTTACTGTAATTTTAATTATATATTTTCTTTTGCTTACTTGTGATTTAATTTGCTCTAATTTTTTTAGTTTTCTAAAGTGGAAGCGTAGATTATTGATTTGAGATCTTTTTTCTTTTCTCATATATGTTTTCAATGCTATAAATTTTTGTCTAAGTGCTGTTTTTGGTGCAACCCACAAATTTTGCTATGTAATATTTTTATTTTCATTTAGTTCAAAGTATTTTAAAATTTATTTTGTGACTCCTTATTTGACTCGTGTTATTTAGATGTATGTTGTTCAATCTCCACATACTTTGGGAATTTCCAACTTTCTGTTAGCAATTTTAATTTTAATTACACTGTGGTTTGAGAGCTTACGTTGCTTGATTTCTGTCCTCTTAAGTTTGGTGAGGTGTGTTTTATGGCTCAGGGTATGGTCTGTCTTGGTGATTGTTCTATATGATCTTGAGAATTGTGTATTCTTTGGTTGTTTAATAACATATTCTATAAATGTCAGTTAGATCCAGTTGATTGATGGTACTTTTATTTCAACTGTGTTCTTACTATTTTTTTTCTGGATCTGTCAATTACTTGTTAGGAGGTTTTGAAGTCTCCAAGTATAATAGTAGATTTCTATATTTCCTCTTGCATTTCTATCAGTCTTTTGTCTCATTTTTTTTGATGGTCTGTTGTTAGGTGCATTCAGAATTACACATGTAGAATTGTTTATTCTTCTAAGAGAACTCATCTCTTTTTAATTGTGTAATGCCAATTTTTACCCCTTATAATTTTCCTTGCTCTGAAATCTGCTTTGTCTTAAGTTGAAATGGCTATGCCAGCTTTATTTGGATTACTGGTAGTGTGGCATGTATTTCTCCATCTATCTGCTTTTAACCTATCTGTGTGTTTCTATGTAAAGGGGTTTCTTGTAGACAAATTATAGTTTGGTCTTGTTTTTATCCACTCTGATAGTCTGTATCTTTTTTAAGGTTTATTCAGTTATTTTGAGAGAGACAGAAAGAGAGAAAGAGAGAGAGAAAGAGAAAGAGAGAGAGAGAGAGAGAGAGAGACAGAATGAACAAGTGGGAAAGGGGCAGAGAGAAAGGGAAAAAGAGAGAATCCCAAGCAGGCCCCACACTGTGAGTGCAGAGCCTGATGCAGAGCTCGAACTCCCAAACCATGAGATCATGACCTGAGCCAAATCCAAGAGCGGGACGCTCAACGGACTGAGCCATCCAGTTGCCCCTAATAGTCTCTATCTTTTAATTGGTGTATTTAGAACATTAACTTTTTTTGGATTTCTTTTTTTCCAAACATTTATTAAATTCTAGTTGGTTAACATATAGAGTAATATTAGTTTCAGGAGTAGAATTTAGTGATTCATCACTTACATACAATAGCCAGTGCTCAATATAACAAGTGCCCTCCTTAGTACCCATTACCCATTTAGCCTACCCCCCCCTGTGGGGCTGTGGGGGGAGAGAATGAGAGAGAGAGAGAGAGAGAGAGAGAGAGTAAGAGAATTTCAAGCAGGCTTCACACTCAGCATAGAGCCTGATGTGGGGCTCAATCCCATGAACCTGGGATTATTACCTGAACTAAAATCAACAGTTGGATGCTCATCAACTAAGCCACCACGGCACCCCGATTTTTAATTTTTTGAGGAATTCCATACTGTTTTCCACGTTGGCTGCACCAGTTTACATTCCCATTAACAGTGTAAGAGTCTTCCCTTTCTCTGCATCCTTGCCCAACATCTGTAGTTTCCTGTGTTGTTAATTTTAACCATTCTCACAGGTGTGAGGTGGTACCTCATCATGGTTTTGTTTTGCATTTCCCTGATGATGAGTGATGTTGAGCATATTTTCATGTGTCTATTGGCCATCTGGATGTCTTTTTTTTGGAACAAAAAATGTCTGTTAATGTCTTCTGCCCATTTCTTAGCTGTTTTTTTTGGGGGGGAAGTGTTGAGTTTGGTAAGTTAGTTTTATTTTATTTTATTTTATTTTATTTTATTTGAGAGAGAGAGAGGGTACAAGTGAGCAAAGTGGGAGCAAGAGAGAGAGAGTCTCAGGAGAGGCAGAGGGAGAAAAGAGGGAGGGAGGGAGAGAGAGAGAGAGAGAGAGAGAGAGAGAGAGAGAGAAGCAGGGCTCATCGGAAGTGGAGCTTGTGTTTACCCCATGCAGAACTCGTGCAGGGCATGAGGTCACCTCAAGTGGGGCATGAGCTCACCTGAAGTGGGGCTTGAGCTCACCTGATGTGAGATTCCAACTCACGAACCATGAGATCATGACCTGAGCTAAAGTCAGATGCTTAACAACTGAGGCACCCAGGCACCCGGTAAGTTCTTGATAGATTTTGGATACTAACCCTTTATGTCATTTGCAAATATCTTCTCCCATTTTATAGGGTGCCTTTTAGGTTTGTTGATTTTTTCCATCACTGTGCTAGAGCTGATACATGAATTCAGCAAAGTAGCAGGACATAAAATCAATGTGGAGAAATCTGTTGCATTTCTGTACTCCAATAATGAAGCAGCAGAAAGAGAAATCAAGGAATCAACCACATTTACAATTGCACCAAGAGGCATAAGATACCTAGGAATAAACTGAACCAAGAGATGAAAGACCTGTACTCCTAAAACTATAAAACACTGATGAAAGAAATTAAAGATGACACAAGCAAATGGAAAGACATTCCCTGCTCATAGATTGGAAGAAGAAATAATGTTAAAAATATCTGTATTACCCAAAACAATCTATGCATTTAATGCAATCCTTATCAAATACCAACAGCCATTTTTTCACAGAGCTAGAACAAACAATCCTAAATTTATATGGAACCACAAAAGTCCCCCAATAGCCAAAGGAACCATTAAAAAGAAAAGCAAAACTGGAGGCATCACAATTTCAGACTTCAAGTCATATTCCAAAGCTGTAGTGATCAAGACAGCATGGTACTGGCACAAAAATAGACACATAGATCAATAGAACAGACTAGGAAACCCAGATATGGACCTACACCTGTATGTTCAGCTATTCTTTGACAAAACGGGAAAGAATATCCAATGGATAAAAGACAGTCTCTTCAACAAATGGTGTTGGGAAAACTGTACAGCAACATGCAAAACAATCAAACTGTACCACTTTCTTACACCATACACAAAAACAAATTCAAAATGGATTAAAGATCTAAATATGAGACCTGAAACCATCAAAATTTTAGAGAACACAGGCAGTAACCTCTTTGACATGGGCCATAGCAATTTCTTTCTAGATATGTCTCCTGAGGCAAGAAATAAAAGCAAAAATAAACCAATGGAACTTCATCAAAATAAAAAGCTTCTTCATGGTGAAGGAAACAATCAGTGAAACTAAACAGCAACCCATGGAATGGGAGAAGATACTTGCAAATGACATATTTATAAAGGGTTAGTATCCAAAATATATAAAGAACTTATCAAACTCAACACCCCAGAAATGAACAATCTGATTTAAAAATGGGCAGAAGACATGAACAGACATTTCTCTGAAGAAGATTTACAGATTGACAACAGACACATAAAAAGATGCTCTACTTTGACTTTCAAATAATACCATACCACTTCATGGGCAATACAGGTACATTATATCACAGTGTTCCCAATTCTTTCCCTCTGTCTCTAATAACATTGTTATCATTAATTATCTATAACTACAGATAACTGTATCTATAAGCTATAACCATCCAATATATTCATGATGTTATTTTTTTAAACAAAGCAATCAATTAAGAATAAGATACTGTAGGGGCACCTGCTGCCTCAGTTGGTTAGGCAACTGACTCTTGATTCTGGCTCAGGTCATGATCTCTCATTTCATGGGTTCAAGCCCCACCTCAGGCTCTCTGCTCACAGCACGGGGCCTGCTTCAGATCCTCTGCCTCCCTCTTTCTGCTCCCCACACCAACTCATGCTACCTCTCTCTCTCTTAAAAATATATAGGGGTGCCTGGGTGGCTCAGGCATTAATGCTCTGTTCATTATTAAGCATCCAACTTCGGCTCAAGTCATGATCTCACGGTTTGTGGGTTTGAGCCCCAGGTTGGGCTCTGTGCTAATGACTCAGAGCCTGGAGCCTGCTTTGGATTCTGTGTCTCCCTCTCTCTCTGCCCCTCTACCACTCACACTCTGTCTCTCTCTCTTTAAAAAATAAACATAAATTAAAAAAAATAAATGTTAAAAAATAAAGTGAGATAATTTACGAATTATTTTACCTTAATATATTCCTTATGAAATGCTTCTATTTCTTTATATAGATCTGAGTTTCTGACATATATTATTTTTTCTCTTTGAAGAGCTTTTGAACATTTCTTTAAAGGTAGAGCTAGGGTGACAAGTTCACTCAGTGTTTAGTTTGTTTGAGAAAGTCTATTTCTCCTTCACTTGTGAAGGATAATTTTGCTGAATACATAATTCTAGGTTGATGCAGTGTTTTTCTTTCAAAACTTTAAATATTTTACTTCACTCTATTCTTGTTTGCATAATGTGATGGTTAATTTTATATGTTAACTCAACTGGGTCACAATGCCTAGATATGTGATCAAACATATTCTAGATATTTCTGAGAAGGTGTTTCTGGATGAGAGTGACATTTAAGTCAGTGGGCTTTGAAGAAAGTGTATTGTTTTCCATTATGTGGCTGGGCCTTATCCAATCATTTGAAGGCCTGAATGGAACAGAAGGTTGATTTCCGCTTAGTAAGAGTGAAATCTGCAAGCATATGGCCTTTAGACTTGAGCTATAGTGTCATTTCTTCCCTGATTTCCAGCCTGCTCCTTCATCCTAAAGATTTTGGGTTTGCCAGCCTCAATAATACTGTAAGACAATTCCTTAAACACACACACACACACACACACACACACACACACACACACACACACACCCTATTGGTTATGTTTTTCTAGAGAACTCTAACTAGTACACATGATTTCTGAAGGAAGTCTGATGTAATTCTTACCCTTATTTCTCTGAAATAAGTTTTATTCTTCCCTCTGACTTCTTTCAAGATTTTCTCTTTGTTGTTAGTTTTTTGGAGTCTGAATATGATATGTGTGGGTGTAGATTTTTTTGGTGTTTATTCTGCTTGGTTTTATGTGAGCTTCCTGGATCTGTGATTTGGTGTCTGTCATTAATTTTGGAAAATTCTCAGCAATTATTTAAAATATTTTTTCTGTTCCTTTCTCTCTTTCTTCTTCTGTTTTGCCTATTATGTATATGTTACATTTTTTTGGTAATGGTCTCACAATTCTTTGATATTCTATTCATTTCTTTTCATTCTTTTTTATCCTCTTTGCTTTTAGGTTTGTGAAGTCTATGACTTCTATTGACATATCTTCCAGCTCACTGATTCTTTCCTCAGCTTTCCTCATCAATAAGCTGATCATTCATCACTTCTGTTACAGTGTTACTGGTTTCTAGAATTTCCTTTTTTTAATGTTTATTTTTGAGATAAAGAGAAAGAGAGAGAGCATGAGCAGCGGAGGGGCAGAGAGAGAGTTGGGGACAGAGGATCCAAAGCAGGCTCTGTGCTTACAAGAATGAGCCTGATGCAGGGCTTGAACTAATGAACCATGAAATCATGACCTTAGCCAAATTTGGATGCTCAACCGACTGAGCCACCCAGGAAACCCGAATTTCCTTTTTTGTAAATCAGAACATTTATATACCTTTTAAACTTCATATTTTAAAAATAAACACTTCATGTAGTTTTCTTACCTCCAAACACAATGTCACCATTGTTTGCATTCCAAACCCAAGCAAGAGATGAAATGCAATTCCAGCATAAAAAGTACATAGTGATTACATGGATTCTACTCAGCTTTGGAAGTGCCAAGCCTGATAACAGACTGCTGTCATTCTGGCTCACATCCTTCAGTACCTGATTTTTCTTATTCACATGTCAGGGTGAATGTCAAGACTTCATGAAATCTTGAAGGTTACATCTATCATCTGAAATAATTAGCAGAAGAAGATAAAGTACCGAATCATGTTATATACTTACAAAAGTCATCTTAGATCTAAAGGCTTTTTACAAAGATGACTTGAAAAAAACTTTTGACTATCAGGAGAAGAGGAATGAAAGAGGTTTTTGCATCTCGAGTTCCTGATTTTAGGTTTCGGTTAAAGATAGGCTTTGCCTGTGCTGCTCCCCATGCCCTCCCTCCCCCTGCCATTACATCTTCAAATTCATAGAAGATTCTAATTCCATATGATCATGTTACAGCAATTGGAATAGCCACTCTGTGGGAAGCAAATTTTCCTGGGAGAATGGAGAAAATTTTGCTTTGTTGTTTGAGTTTTTACTTTAAGAAAAAAAAAACCCACAAAATATGTACCATTGATTTGGGTTTCATCTCTAGCATTTCCATCTGATTCTTTTTTTTTAGATTTTCTATGTCTCTGCTTACATTACTGTCTCTTCTTGTCTGTCTTCCACTTTTTCATTAGAGCCCTTAGTATATGAATGATAATTTTAAATTCTAAATACCGTAATTCCAATATCCCTGTCATACCTGAATTGATTCTGATGTTTGCTCTATGTCTTCAGTCTGTATCTTTATTTCTTTTAATGTACCTTGTAAATTTATTTTTGGAAGTTAAACATGTTGTACTAGGTAAAAGGAAATGAAGTAAATAGGCCTTTTGTGTGGAAATTTAATATTCTGGCCAGAGGTTATGTTGTTTTTACTGTTTGATTTATGTAGAAACTGTCTTTACACCTACCTCTAGGTGTCAGAGGTTAAAATTTCCTCTAATGTGATTGTTTTGTTTTGTCTGTTGTCTTTGGGTTTCCCTTGATAGTCCTTAAATAAGGTGTGAGTCATGCAGTTCTTTCAGTTGCCATCTTCTGTTATGGAGGAGCCTTACTGATGTAGTGGTATGTTGTGGGGAGAGGGAAAGTATTCTATAACCCTATGATTGCATCTCAGTCTTTAGTGAGCCGGTGTCCCTGGACTGGAAATACACCTGTGCTTCTCTTCTTTTCCCTTACCTTTTTCCTAGCATTATTGAGATACAGTTGACATAGAACATTGTGTAAGTCTAAGGTGTACAATGTGGTGAGTTGATATATGTATATACTGCAAAATATTTACTACAATAAGGTAAGCTAACACATCTTTCATCTTACATAATTACCGTTTTATAGTTGTTATTGTTATGATGAGAACATTAAAGCTGTACTCTGATGGTAACTTTCAAATATATAATATAGTATTTTTGACTGTAGTCATTATGTTACACATCAGATCCCCTGCACTTACTTACCTCATAACTGAGTTTATGACTTTTGGCCAACATTTCACCTTTCCTTCACCCCTCAGCCCTGGCAACCACTCTTCTACTCTGTTTCTATGAGGTTGATGTCTTTAGAGTCCATGTATAAGAGAGATTGTATAGTATTTGTCTTTCTCTGTCTGACTTATTTCTCTTATCATAATGCCCTCAGGTTCTGTCCATGTTTTTGCATGTGGTGGAATTTTCTGTTTTTATGATATATATATTGATGGACACTTAGGTTGTTTCCATGTCTTGACTATTGTGACTAATACTGCAGCAAACATGGGAGTAAAGATACCTTTCTTTAAATTAAAAAATGTTTATTTATTTTTGAGAGACAGAGAGACAGAGCACAAGCAGGGGAGGGGCAGATAGAGAGGGAGATACAGAATCCAAAGAGGGTTCCAGGTCTGAACTGTCAACACAGAGCCCGACGCAGGGACTCACAAGCTGTAAGATCATGACCTGAGCCAAAGTCGGACTCTTAACCAACTAAGCCATCCAGGCGCCCCAAGGTATCTTTTTTAATGTTTATTAATTTTTGTATGTATGAGAGAGAGAGACAGAGCATGAACAGGGAGGGGCAGAGAGAAGGGGAGACACAGAAACTAAAGCAGGCTCCAGGCTCCAAGCTTTCAGCACAGAGCCTGATGTGGGGCTTGAACTCATGAACTATGAGATCATGTACTGAAATTGGATGCTTAACTGACTGAGCCACCCAGGGATCCTGAAGATATCTTTGTTAAATAATGATTTCATCTCCTTCAGAAATACACCCAGAAATGTGATTGCTGGATTATATTGTCGTTTTCTTTTTAAGTTTTTTGAGCAAACTCCATACCGTTTCAGTATTGGCTGAAATGAGTTCCTGTTTCTCCACATCTGTGCCGGCATTTGTTATTTCTTGTATTTATGTGTTTTCTTTGTTTTTTGAATACTAGCTATTCTAACAGGTATAAGATGATATCTCATTGTGAATTTTATTTGCATTTCCCTGATTAAGTAATATCAAGCACGTTTTCATGTACATGTTCACCATTTGCATGTCTTGTTTGGGAAAATACCTATTCACATCATCTGCCCATTTTAAACTGTTTTTGTAATTATTGTTATTTTTTATTTCAAGTTTTTATTCAATTCTAGTTAGTTACTATATATGGTAAGATTGGTTTCAGGTGTAGAAATTAGTGATTTATCACTTACATCTAACATCAGGGCTCATGATAAGTGCCTTCCTTAATATGCATCATCCATTTAGCTCATCCCCTGCCTACCTTTCTCCATCACCCTTCAGTTTGTTCTCTATAGTTTAGAGTCTCTGGGGCACCTGGTTGGCTCAGTCGGTTAGGCGTCCAACTCTTGATTTTGAGTCAGGTCATGATCTCATGGTTAGTGGAATTGAGCCCCGCATCAGCCTCTGTGCTTCAGTGCGGAGCCTGCTTGGCATTCTCTCTCTCTTCCTATCTCTCTTTGCCCTTCCCTTGCATTCTTTCTCTCTCTCTCTCTCAAAATAAATTAATAAGCAAACTTTAAAAAAGAGTCTCTTACGGTTTGTTAGTCTTGGAATTACTGAGTTGTATGAGTTACTTATATATTTTGGATATTAACTCCTTATAAGATATAAGGTTTACAAATAATTTCTCCCATTCTGTAGATTGCCTTTCTGATTTTGTTTTCGATTGTTTCTTTTGCTGTGCAGAAGGATTTTATTTTGTTATAGCTCCTCTTGTTGGTTTTTGCTTTTTTTGCTTGTGATTTTGTTGTCATATCCAAAAAATCATTACCAAAACCAATTTCAGGAAGCTTTCCTCCATGTTTTCTTGTAGGAGTTTTATGATTTCATATCTGACATTTCAGTCCTTAATCCATTTTGAGTTAATATTTGTAGTGTAAGATAGGGGTCATATTTTACTTTTTTACATTTTGATGTCCAGTTTTTCCAGTACTATTTACTGAAGAGACTATCCTTTCCCCATTGGTCATTCTTAAAAAAAAAAAAAACTTAAATCCAGTATAGTTGACATATAGTGTTATATTAGTTTTCAGTGTGCAATTTAGTTATTTGACAATTCTGTATATTACTCACTGCTCATTGTGATAAGTATACTTTTAATCCCCTTCACCTATTTCACCCATCCCCCACCTCCCCCTGGTAAGTATCAGTTTGCTCTGTAGTTAAGAGTCTTTTTATTGGGGCGGGGGGTTGTCTCTTTTTTCCTTTGTTCATTTATTTTGTTTCTTAAATTCCAATATGAGTGAAATTATATGGTATTTCTTTTTCTCTGACTGACTTACTTTACTTATCATTATGCTGTCTAGATTCACCCATGTTGTTGCTAATAACATTTTTTTCATTTCATTCTTTTTATGGCTAAGTAATATTCCATTGTACATATATACCACATCTTCTTTATCCATTTATTTATAAGTGGACATTT
Organism: Cryptoprocta ferox; assembly: GCA_028646485.1. Taxonomy (NCBI): domain Eukaryota; kingdom Metazoa; phylum Chordata; class Mammalia; order Carnivora; family Eupleridae; genus Cryptoprocta; species Cryptoprocta ferox. The sequence goes on from CM053572.1 coordinate 29,405,668, forward strand.
GGGCTATTTCCATAGTTTGGCTAATGTAAATAATGCTGCTATAAACATAGAGATGCATATATCTTTTTGTATTAGTGTTTTTTTTTATTTAGGTAAATTTGCAGTAATGTAATTATTGGATCTTAGGGTAGTTCTATTTTTAATTTTTTGAGTAACCTCCATACTGTTTTCCCTAGTAGCTACACCAGTTTGCATTCCCACCAACAGCGCATGAGGGTTCCTTTTTCTCCATATCCTTGCCAACACTTGATTTTTTTAAATTTATTTTTCAGACAGAGAGAGACAGAGTGCGAGCAAGGGAGGAGCAAAGAGAAAGGGAGACACAGAATCTGAAACAGGCTCCAGGCCCTGAGCTGTCAGCACAAATCCGCCGCAGGGCTCAAACCCACAAACCATGAGATCATGACCTGAGCTGAAGTTGGACCCTTAACCGACTGAGCCACCCAGGTGCCCCTAGACACATAGATCAATAGAGCAGACTAGAAAAGCCAGATATGGACTAACACCTACATGGTCAACTATTCTTCAACAAAACAGGAAAGACTATCCAATGGAGGGGCGCCTGGGTGGCTCAGTTGGTTAAGCATCCGAATTCGGCTCAGGTCATGATCTCATAGCCTGTGGGTTTGAGCCTTGCGTCGGACTCTGTGCTGACAGCTCAGAGCCTGGAGCCTGCTTCAGATTCTGTGTCTCCCTCTCTCTCTGCCCATCCCCTGCTCACTCTCTGTCTCTATCTCTCTCAAAATAAAATAAAGACATTAAAAAAATTAAAAAAAAGAATATCCAATGGAAAAAATACAGTCCCTTCAACAAATGATGTTGGGAAAACTGGACAGCAACATGCAAAAGAATGAAAGTGGACCACTTTCTTACACCAAACACAAAGCAAATTCAAAATGGATTAAAGACCAAAATGTGAGACCTGAAACCATCAAAATCTTAGAGAACACTGGTAGTATCTTCTTTGACATGGGCTGTAGCAACTTCTTTCTAGCTGTGTCTCCTGAGGCAAGGGAAATAAAAGGAAAAATAAACTATTGTAACTTCATCAAAATAAAAAGCTGCTGCAGTAGTCTGGGTGGCTCAGTTGGTTGGACATCTGACTTCAGCTCCAGTCATGATTTCGCAGTCCGTGAGTTTGAGCCCCATGATAGGCTCAGTGCTGACAACTCAGAGCCTGGAGCCTGCTTCTCTCTCTCTGCCCCTCCCCCACTCTCACTCTGTCTCTGTATCTATTTCTCAAAAAAAAACATTAAGAAATTGTTAATTAAATATAAATAATTAAAATATTATTAAATATAATAAATAAATTAATTAAAATAAATAAATAAAATAAAATTAAAATTAAAATTAAAATTAAATTAATAAAAATCTTCTGCACAGAGAAGGAAACAATCAATAAAACTTAAAAAACAACTAAGGAATGGGAGAAGATACTTGCAAATGACATATCTGATAAAGAGTTAGTATCCAAAATATATAAAGGACTTAACAAACTCAACAACTATACCCAAAAAATGAACATTCCAAGATTTGGGTGGCCTGTAGAGGCTGGAAAAGGCAAGGGAATTGATTTTTCCCTGAGAGCCTCCAGAATAAAAACAGTCCTGTCAACATTTTGATTTTACTCTAGTGAAACCTATTTCAGACATATTATCTCTACAACTGTAAGACAATAAATTTGTGTTGTGTTGCTAAGGCCTGCAGGTGTACCACCCTGTGGTCTGTATTGGGCCTGGATGGTGGTCTGCTGTGTAGCTCAGCTCTTAAACACTGTGGTTTGCTGTTTAGAACAACACATAAACAGCTTCAAGGTGAGCCCATGAGTTTATACACAAATTTATGGAATCACTCTTCTGATCTCACTTGTTCTCCATGACTCTCTGAAGTGTCTATTTCTGGACCTTCCATCTGAAAGCTGAGGCTTCAGTTTCTCCTTCCGTGATGTTGTCTGTCTTTAGGACCAAGGAAACAGTTGACAGGATTTTAGAAATATCAAGGATTTATTTCAGGTTTCAAGATATACTATAAAACTGTAATAATCAAAACAATATGATACTTGCACAAAAAATTGACACAGATCAATGGGACAGAATAGAGAGCCCAGAAATAAACCTGCACTTATATAGTTAATCCACAGCAAAGGAGGCAAGAATATACAATGGACAAAAGATAGTCTGTTCAATAAATGGTTCTGGGCAGTAACATACAAAAGAATAAAATTAGATTGCTTTCTTTTACCATATACAAAAATAAACTTAAAATTGATTTAAGTATCAGGTGCCTGGGTGGCTCAGTCGCTTAAGCGTCTGGCTTTGGCTCAGGTCATGATCTGATGGTTTATGAGTTTGAGCCCCACAAAGATTGGAATTCTCTCTTTCTTTCTCTCTGCCCCTCCCCAACTTCAAAGTAAGTGAATAAACTTAAAAAAGTGGATTGAACACCTAGATGTAGGATTTGAAACAATAAAACTCCTAGAAGAAAACATAGGCATTAATTACATGTTTTTTTCTGATTTTCCATTTTAGTCAGTTGTCTGTATCACCACTGTCATTCCTGTCTTCTTGTTGTTGCTTTCCTTTGTTTTCCAGATAATGGTTGCTTTTTACCCCCCAGATATTGCAACTATAATCTCCTTAACTGTTGTCTGCTAACTTTGCCATAGTTTCTTCATTGAACAATATCCTTCATTATTATGTGTTACAGGACTCATTCCTTAGGTCCAATTTTGTTTGCAAGATTGCAAAATGTTTCATTTTTTATTCTCTTATGATCTCTTAAGAATTTTATAATTTTCTTGTTTATCTTTACCCCCACCACTGTAATAAAAAAAGAATGACTCTGCTCCAGTAAAAAAGAATGAAAATGTAAAACCCCAAAGCAAACACAAATTACTGCTAGAGACAGGTAAGAGAAACAAAGGAGAAATGAAATGTTTCCAAGAGCAAAGACGTAGATTGATGTACATTCTCTTCAAAGATTAGAATCTAAGTGTAAATCTTTATCTTGTAGCTGGTTAGAACATTCTCCTCTAATATAAAAATTGGTAAGACAACATGTTTTCAAGGAATACAAGATGCTGGTTCCATTTCATGATCCATGAAATTAACAAAAATTAAAGTGAATAACTATGTCAGGCAAAATGTGTTCTTTCCTTTCCTTCTGATATTCACTTAGCAACGCAGAATCTAAATACACTTGGTATATAATCCCAGCTATTTACTTTGGCCCACACGGTTCTGTAGGATCTGGCTCTACCCTCCTTCTTTTTTTTTTTTTTTTAATTTACAGTTTATTGTCAAGTTGGTTTCCATATAACACCCAGTGCTCTTCCCCACAAGTGCACCCCTCCACGTAGTTCCTATTTTCTACTTTATCTGAACTCATCCATAATCAATATTATTCAATGATAATGAATATCATTTAGTCTCATTATTTTAAATGTTGTTTACATGCCAATAATTTTCAAGTTTATAACTCCAGTCTACATATTTCAAAGTACAGACTCATACAACTAACTGTATAGTAAACATTTCCACTGTAAGTGACAGATATACATCTATCACTTCATATGTCTTGATTACACAGTTGAGTTTTCTCTCACAAATCTGCTCTTCTCACAGTCTTCCATATTTGAATTGAAGACAACACTGTTATCTTCATTGGTTAGGCAATAAACTGTTGAGTCATTCCTGGCAAATTTTCTTTCAAACCTTTCAAACTAATATATATATTTCATTATAATAATATTTTATCAACATATACTTAGATCATCTTTTATCTGCTATGCTAGTCATCTTTCTAGGCAATAGGTATACATCACTGAACAAAATAGACAAAAAAGACCCAACTCTTGAGGAACTTACAAGAAGGAGAGGCAAACAATAAATAAGAAAACGGTAAGTTATGTTTGATAAAGTGAAGATAATTTATGTTTTGGCATAACAAAGTAGAACAGATTAAGAAGATCAAGAATGTATGGGGTATAGAGGTACATGTCACAATATTAAATAGCTAAATAGGATAATAATGGCAGATCTCATTACAAAGTTAAATTGAAGCAAAGATTTGAAGTAGCTGAAAGAGTTGGCCAAGTGGCTTTTTTTGGGGGAGGGGGGGTTGGTGGGAAACATTCCAGGCAGAGGGAGAAGGGGAAAAATCTAGAGCAAAAGCGATAAGGAAGATATGTTCTTGGTGTGTTCAAGGAACAGCGCGAAGACTGGTGTCATTGTAGAAGAAAAACGATGATCAGTAGTGCAGTACTGAGGGCAGGACGGTAATGGGAGAACCATACAATTTGCGCTTTTTTACAGTAAGGCTTTGCCTTGTATTCTGAGGGAATTGGAATATAGGACTTCTCTCTTCAGGACAGGAGTGATATAGTTAATGTTAGTCTGGCTGCCATGTTGAAAACATAATACTGAGAAGAAAGAGTAAAAGCAGAAAGATATAAGAGGCTATATCAGTAATTCCAATGAGAGATTATGATGACTTTGACCATGGTGGTAGCGCTTGGGAAAATAAAATAGTGAGATTCTTAATATTTTTTTCAACTTTGAAATTTTCAAATCTATTGAACTTGCAAGATTCAGACAATGAACATTCATATATCCTTCACTTTTGTTTGCTGATTGTTAGCACTTGCCACATTCTCTCTCTCTCTCTCTCTCTCTCTGTCTCTCTCTCTGTCTCTCTCTCTGTCTCTCTCTCGATATTTACCTGTCTGTTTCTGGTTAAATGACATACAGTGATGGTTAATTCTATATGTCAGTTTGACTGGGCCATGGAGTACTAACATATTTGGTTAAACTTTATTCTAGATATATCTGTGAGTAGGTTTCTGAATGAGATTAAAATTTGAATTGGTAGACTGAGAAAAGCAGATTGTCTTCACCAGTGTGGGTGGACTTCATCCAGTCTATTGAAGGCCTAAATAGAACAAAAGAGAGAATTCATTCTCTCTGCCTGATATTCTTTGGTGAGGTGATATCGATAGTCTTCTGCTTTAAACTCACCTGGAGCTCACACAGTCAGCTGTTTCTCAGGCCTTCAGACTGCTGATTTTGGGACTTCCCAGCCTCCATAATCATGTAAGCCAATTCCTCGTTTATTATGTTGACTTAAAAATCCATTGATCTTGATCCTTTTGTTTAAATTTTATTTTATTAAAAAAATTTTTTAGTGTTTATTTATTTTTGAGATACAGAGAGACAGAGAGAGACAGAGTACAAAAGGGGAGGGGCAGAGAGAGAGGAAGACACAGAATCCGAAGCAGGCTACAGACTCTGAGCTGTCAGCACAGAGCCTGATGTGGGGCTTGAACCCAGGAACCATGAGATCATGACCTGAGCCAAAGTCAGACACTTAACCGACTGAACCACCCAGGCACCACTCCTCCGTTTAAATTTTAGATCAACAGTATCTAGTTGCCTTAAAAATCCAATGGGATTTTGATATCAATTATTTTAATTTTATGGATCAATCTCAGCGGATTATATTTTGTGGTAATGAATGGCAGCTAAGCACAAAATATTTCTATATTTAGAATCTTCTCTGTACTTTAAAAGCTTATTGTTTTATTCTTCACTGAGATGCTTTATGGCTTTTTAAATATTGTAAATAATATATATTTGAATGTTTTCTACTTATTGATAAAGTAATAATATACTATTTTAAAGTATATCTTGGTTACAGAAACCTTTCTGATATATCTTATTAGTTCTCAGAGTTTGTGTTTTGCATATGTTGGCTTTTCTACATAGATTGTTAAATCAATAGTAAAATAATTATATTTTTATCTCTCCTTTTTCTATCACATTTTTTTCATTTTAGGAATAGGGCCAGGATGTACAGTACCATGTTAAACAGTAGAGGTGATGTTTAGCATCCTTATGCTATTCTAATCTTAAAAATAATGCATGTAATATTTCCATATCTAGTGTAATGCTGTAGTTTTTAGTATATAATTTTTCAAAGGAAAGAAATTTTCTTAACAGTTATTTTTAATCAGAATGATGTATTTAACTTTATTTAATACTGTAGTGGGTTGAATGCTGGCCCTCCAAAAGGTATGGTCATGTCCCAATACCTGTGCCTTCTGTATGTTACCTTCTTTTGAAAAAAGACTCTTTGCAGATGTAATTAAATTAATCACCTTAGAATATCCTGGTTTACCCAGATAGACTCTAAATCCAATAACAAGTGTCCTTATAAGACAGAAGAAAACACAGAAAAGAGGAGAGAGCCATATAAAGGTGGAGGGAGAGACTGGAGTAATACAGCCAAAAAGAATGCCTACAGCCACTAGGAGCTGGAAGAAGTAAGTATGGATTCTCTCCTAGAGCATTTGGAGGCAGTGAAGCATTGCTAACACCTTAATATCATATTCTGGCATCTAGAACTGTTGGGGAATAAATTTCTGTTGTTTAAAGCAATCAAGTTTGTGGTAATTTGTTATGCTACCTCTAGGAAATTTGTACAAATACTTTTGTGCATTGTATGATTTGTATCTTTTACTTTATTTTTTTCTTTTACTTTATTTTTAATTAGATATTCATAGAGAAAATACATGTTTACAATGTTATTGGAATGATTTAAGTAGTAAGCTGCACAAAAGGAGTTTACTGGTAAAACTATTTCCTCTGAGAATGCCATTAGAAATACATTAGCCTACTTCTGAAGCTTCTTCTATTTGTCACAATATTTAAACCCAGAATTATGAAGAGTGTGCACTAAATACATGATCCAGGAGTTAAGGAATAAGATTAAGAAGTAATACACTTCACCTTAAGGCCTCTATTTTCAGAAGTGACTGGAAGTGTAGAAACAAGCTTGAGAAGTATCAGATAACTCAAAAGGAATATTTTACCCAAATGATTATCTATGACAATGGTCACATATACATTTTAAAGCACAGAATTCATAATAGAAACTCTGTATAAGTAATACCATAAATCTAACCTTTTTCAAAATTGAGAAATTTTTTCCAAAAATGGTATAACCGTAAAGAATGTGGAATGACCTTCAGTAATGTATATCAATTTATTCTACATAAGAGAACTCATACTGGTGGAGAACACATTGAAAGTAAGGAATATGAGAACATTTTTAAATTTAATTCAGTCCTTACCAATACAGAGAATAAATATAGTAGAAAATTTTAAATGTTAAGAATGTGAGAATGTAATTATTTGTGTGGATAATTTAGTCACTAACAGAAAATTCATACTGGTAAGAAATCTTGTGAATATAAAGAATGTAGGAAGATCTTTAGAGCTGAGTTCTTTTCGCAAACCAACAAATTCAAACTGCTGGTAAGGTTTATGAATAATAGCAATGTGAGAAAGCCTTTACTGTGTGTGGACAAGTTACTTAACATCCAGAATTTACACGAATGAGAAACCTGATGAATGTAAGGTATGTGGAATGATGTTTCAACTTAATTCAGTCCTTATTAAATATTAGAGAAATCATACTAGTGAGATTTTTTTTTTATGAATAGGAGAAACAAAATAAAGCTATCACTGTATATGGACAATTTATCCAATGAGAGAAATCTTACAGATGATAAATAATAGGAATATAAAGAATGTGAGAAGATCTTTAGACCTGAGTTCATTTTTCATATCAGAGAACTCATACTGGTGATACATTTTATGAATGTATGGAATGAGGAAAGCCTTTACTGTGTGTGGATAAGTTACTCAACATCATAGAATGCATACAGGTGAGAAATCACAGGAATATGTAGAATGTGGGAAGGCCTTTAGACCTAATTCAGTTTTTTCTTCAAGTCAGAGAATTCATACTGATGACAATCTTTATGAATGTAAGAAATGGGACAGCTTTTATTGTGTATGGACAAGTTACTCAATTCAGAGAATTCATACTGTGAGATAATGGTCAGTGTAAGAAATGTGGAAAGACATTTAGACTTAAATTTAGTCTTTATTATAATATAGAGAATTCATACTGATGAAAACCGTTATTAATATAAGAAATTTAATAAGGTTTTTACTGTTTGGATAACTTACTCAACATCAGATTATTAATATTGGTAAACAAAAACAACCCTATGAATGATAAAGTGGGAAAATCATTATTATGCAAAAGTATGTTACTTAAGAATAGAGTATTAATATGGGTAAACAGTTCTTTGAATTCAAGGAATGTGGGAAAGCTTTTAGATATATTCCAAACCTTAATATTGTTGGTGAATTTATACTGGGATGAATTATTATGAATGTAGGGAATGTGAAAAAGCCTGTAGTTAAGGAAGACACTCTAATGTGTAAAAGAGAATTCATACTGTGAAAACCATATAAATATAAAATATTGTGGAAAGACCTTAAGTAGTGGCTATCAAATTACTCAACTTCAGAGGATTCATATTGAGAAAATCTATGAATGCAAGATATGTGATAAGACCTATCCAATGCCATGCTTTCTTTAATTGGTATGAGGAGTCTTCCAACTTGAAATTGGACTTAAAATTGCCTCACTAAATAACTCCTTAGCTAAAGGAAATTAAAAATATGAGAACTTAGAATGGCCTCATTTGTAGATCCACAGAAACCTGTACTACTCCTTTACTGATCTCCTCCTCTTCCCCTACCCCTCTCCACCTCCAGGACCTTGTTTAACTTTCATTGATTATGTAAATTTACCCTTCCTCCTCCTTTTTCTTAACTTACAAAACCACCTTAATGCATCTTAAATTGATACTCCCTTTTGGGGAAGACCTCAGCATGTAATCATGTTTACATCTCTATGCTATTGTTTGGACCTCCCATATCCCAAATGAAAAGAGAAAAGTGTCTCTCAAGATGAGCATTGGCTATGGGGAAACATTCTCTTCTCTGTGCTCACCTCTGTGTTTCTCTCTCTCTTGCCCTTCTCCACAGCCACAGCTCCCTCTCTTCCACAGCAGCCAGAATCTGTATCTCCACTAAACCATGTCTCTACATTTCCTACTCTCTTCAACATACCCATTTCTCTCTCTCTAGTTGTGGAGTTTGTCCTTTCAGTCTTCATGTCCATTTCTAGGGCATTTAGGATGATTTGATAGTTACCTAGTTGTATTCATGGGGTAAGGTGAGCCTAGGGTCCTTCTATCCCACCACCATGTTCCTGTTAGTCCATCCCTTTATTAGGTCTGAAATGAGTCCCTAGGAGGCAGCATATAGATGGGTCATGCTTTTTTAAGTTTATTTATTTATTTATTTTGAGAGAGAGAGAGAGAGAGAGAGAGAGAGAGAGAGAGAGAGAGAGAGAGAGAGAGAGGAGTTAGGGGGAAGGGGCAGAGGGAGAAGGAGAGAGAGAGAATTCCAAGTGGGTATGACACTGTCAACACAGATCCTGATGTGGGGCTTGAACTCATGAATGTGAAATCATGACCTAGCTGAAATCAAGAGTCAGACACTTAAACAACTGAGCCACCCAGGTGCCCCTTGTTTTTCAAAAATGTTTGTTTATTTTTGAGAAGGAGAAAGAGTACGTGGGGAAGGGTCAGAGAGAGAGAGAGGGAGAGAGGGTTACAGAAGATCTGAAGCAGGCTCTGTCTTCTCAGCACAGAGCCTGATGCAGGCCTTGAACCCATGAACCCATGAGATCATGACATGAGCCAAATTGGGACTCTTAACTGACTGAGCCACCCAGGCAGCACTGTTTTTTTTATTCTGTCACCATGTGTCTTTTGATTGGAGCATTTAGTCCATATATTCCAAGTAATTATTGATGGGTATCTACTTAGTGCCATTTTGTTACTTGTTGTATGGTTATTTTTATAGTTCTTCTCTGTTCCTTTCTTCCCTTGTTCTCTTTTCTCATGATTAGTTGGCTTCTTTTAGTGATATACTTGGATTCTTTTACTTTTTGCATATCTATTACTGTTTTTTGATTTGTGATTACAATTAGGTATGTGATAACATCTTCTGCATATAGCAGACCATATTAAGTTGATGGTTGCTTAAGTTTGAACCCATTCTTTATTCCTCTCCCCCACCAAGCTTTAGGTATATGGTGTCATACTTTATAACCTTTTATTTTGTGACTCCATTGACTGAGTTTTACAGATATAGTTTTTACTGATTTTATGCTTCCTTCTTTTCTTACTCTTACTTATGATCTTTCCTTTCCACTCAAAGAATCCCCTTTAATATTTCTTGTAGAGTTGGTTTAGTGGGCATGAATTCCTTTAAATTTTTTTTTTGGGGGGGGGAAACTCTTTATTCCTCCTTCTATTCTGAAAGGTAGCCTTGCTGTGTATAGATTATCCTTGGCTGCACACTTTTTCTTTTCAGCACTTTGAATATATCATGCCATTTCCTTCCGGCCTGCGAAGTTTCTGCTGAAGAAATGAGCTTAATTGCATAATGGGGTTTCCCTTAAATGTAACTACTTTCCTTTCTCTTGCTGCTTCTATTTATCACTACTTTTTTTTTTTTGCCATTTTAATTACTATGTGTCTTCGTGTGGAACTCTTTAGGTTGATTTTATGGGCTGATATCTGTGCTTCCTGAATCTGAATGTCTATTTCTTTCCCCATATTTGGAAAGTTTTCTCTCTTTCTCCTGCAAATGTTATTATGCTTGATGGTGTCACTGAATTCCCTAAGTCTCTTCTCATTTTGCATAATTTTCTCCATTTCATCTGCTCAGCTTTATTACTTTCCATTACTCTGTCCTTCAGGTTGCTGAGTCATTTCCCTGCTTCTTCTAGCCTACTATTTATTTCATCTAGTGTGTTTTTAATTTCATTTATTGTGTTCCTTTTCTCTGATTGGTTCTTTTTTATCTCTGTTTTAAGAGTTTCACTGATGTCTTCCATTCTTTTCTCAACTTCAGTGAGTGTCTTTATGATTATTGCTTTAAATTCTTGATCAGGTGTATTACCTGTCTCTGTTTGACTTAGGTCTCTTGCTGTAATTTTCTTCTGTTCTTTCATTTGGGACATGTTCCTCTGTCTTTTCTTTTTGTCTAACTCTCTGTGTTTGTTTCTCTGTGTTAGGAAAGTCAGCTACATCTCTTGTTTGAAAGTAATGGCCTTATGAATAAGAGATCCTGTAGTGCCCTCCAGTGCAGTGTCCCCTGTTCACTGGAACCTGGCATTTCAGGCGTGTCTCCTGTGTGTGTTGTGTATGCCCTGCTTTTGTGGCTGAGCCATTTTTTCTTACAGTCCATTTGACTGCAGTAGCTCTCTTTGCCTGTTGTGGGCAGTGTTTTGTCCCTGTGGTGTTACTGGGCCGGTCTGGGGCCACTTGAGCTTAAGTTGGGTCAAACCAGGTGTTTGCAAGAGATGCAGTAGCAGAAAACTTCAAGGTGTTTTCCCTGTTTTGTCCCTTGAGAAATTTCCTTGGTGGGTAGGGCCTGCAATCAGACCATCTTTCTGTCCCCATCCCACTTCTGGGGCCACAGTTGGCCTGGTGTATGGATATATGTGGTTATCTTTCTCTCTCCCTGGGACAGGAGTTACCTTGGTGTGGTGCTGCCCCTGTCGGGGCTACCTGCACACTATCAGGCCTGTGGCACCATCCTGAGTGGGCTGTGGCCAGGAGCATACTGGAGGAGCCAGATCCACAACATGCTCAGAGAATTGGGGTGATAGCAGTGTTAGCAACTTATGTAACAAATGTTAGCCCTGCACTGGTTCTTGCTGACATTTTTTCAAGTGATAATTGTCTTCTATTTCTGGGTCTCCAGTAATGCAATATTTGTATACTTAATGGTATCTCATATGTCCCTTAGGCTCTATTTACTTTTCTAAAATATTTTTAAATGTTTATTTATTTTTGAGAGAGAGTGAGAGAGAGAGCGAGACAGAGCGAGAGAGCGCGCGTGCAATCTGGGGAGGGGAAGAGAGAAGGAGAGAGGATCTGAAGCAGGCTCTGCACTGTCAACGCAGAGCCCAATGCAGGGCCTGAAGTCACCGACCATGAGATCATGACCCAAGCTGAAGTTGGACACCTAACCAAATGAGCTACCCAGGCACCCCTACTTTTCTTTTTTCAAAATTTTCTCTTTCTGTTCCTCAGATGGTAAATTACATTGTCCTATTTCAGGTAACTTTGCTAATTCTTTCTTCTGACTAATCAAATCTGCTGTTCAGCCCCGCTGGTGAAGTTTTTTCATTTTAGTTATTGGATCTTTCAGCTCTAGAATTTGTTTGTTTCCTTTTTGAAATTTCTGTCCTTGTGTTGGTATTCTCATGTTGTTCATATATCATTTTTCTGATTTCTTTTACTTCTTTGTCCATGTTTTCCCTCAGCTCTTTTAGCATATTTAAGACAGTTATTTTTTTAAAAATTTTTTACAGTTTATTGTCAAGTTGGTTTCCATATAACACCCAGTGCTCCTCCCCACAAGTGCCCTCCTCCATGCCCATTACCCCCTTCCCTTCTCCCCCTTCCCCTTCAGCCCTCAGTTTGTTTTCAGTATTCAAGAGTAAGACAGTTCTTTTAAAGTCCTTGTACATTGAGTGTAATGTCTGAGCTTCCTCAGAGTTAATTTCTGCCAATTAATCTTGTTCTTTTGAATGAGCCATGTTTTTCTGTTTCTTTGTATGCCTTGCCATTTTTTTTTTAACACTGGGTATTTAGCTATTATGTATTAACTCTGGAAATCAGGTTATACCCCTTTCCCTGTAGTTTGATGGTTTCCTATTTTAATCGCTAAAGGCTATAGTAGACTTTTTGCTTTGAGGCTTTCCCAAACTTTTTTTTCAAAAACTTTTCCTTGTCAAGTGTGATCACTCACGTCTCTGTTTTTATAGCTCATGTTTTGTTAATGTTTTGACAGATTTCCTTGAATGCTGGGAGCTGAAATGAACAAAGAAAAAACAAAAAATATTTAATAAGAGAGAAAGAGAAAGAACAGCCACCTTTCCCAGTATTACCAGATTGGCTCTGTGTTGCAGTGCTTCTTTATCACTTAGCTGGGCGTGGCTTGTTATGTGCCTAGGGATCAATCCAAGATGATAGCTTAAGGTCTTCTCAGGACATTTTTGAGCATGCATCTTGCCTGGGTATGCACCTGGCTTTCTAAATTCACCCATTTGCGGAAGAGTTTTTTGATGTTTACCCCCTCCCCTCAAAAAAGTCTGAGGGGGCTTAGTGGCTCAGTTGGTTAAGTGGCTGACTCTTGGTTTCAGCTCAAGTCATGATCCCATGGTTTGTGGGTTCGAGCCCCGTGTAGGGGTCTGTGCTAACAGCATGGATCCTGCTATGGATTCTCTCTCTCCCTCTCTCTCTGCCCCCCCACTTGCATATGTGCACTCTGTCCCTCAAAATAAATAAATAACAATAAAAATCATCTTACTTCAGCTTCTCTTTCAGGTCTCAGATGGTCTTTTATATGACTCCATGCATAATCTTTTGCCCCAGATGTCTGGGAGTTTCTAGTTTCCTTTGTAGTTTTGTGAACCAGTGCCTACCATGTTTCCAACCTGCACACTGATTTACATGAAAGAGAGAAGCGCCTTGCTTCAGTCCTTTCAGTATCGCCTAGGCAGGTTAGAACAGCAAACCTAATAACTTGGAAATAAGTGCTGCTGTGCTCTCTCTCATTCAAGGGAGGCAACTAGAAAGTGGGCTACCACCTGTTCATAAGTAAGTTTAATGATCCATCAGGGAAGAGTTGAGGCAAAGATGAGTAAAACAAAAAGCTTTTCTACCATTTTAAAGATGGCTTCTTATTGATGGGGTATTTTCCAGAGCTCCTATAAGGTTGGCCCAGACAGCTTCTTGTTGTAGTGGATGTTTCTGTAATGGAATGAGAACTTGGAGCTTTCTCCTACTCCTTCTTCTTCCTCTCCTCCTCTTCCTTATCCTCCTTCTCCTTTTTTCTCTGCTGCTTCTGCTTTTTCTTAATGCCTAACCAAGTCCAATTACTCCAACACTGGAGCAATTTTAAAAAGCTATCTTTTCTGCATTTAATTATTTTTCATCGTTGTCAAAATTTAGTTAGTTGGGCACATTTTCATGGGTCTATTTTTGGGTTCCTTATTTTGTTCTGTTAATCTACAGGTCTATTCATCTGTCAATAACACAGTCTTGATTTCTGTAGTTATATAATAAATCTTAAAATAGGGTACACTGATTGCTTCTACTCTTTCCTTGGTTTGGAAAGTTTCCTTAGGTATTCTAGTTCCATTACCATTCTATATAATCTAACCTATAGCTACAGAAAAATCTTTGCTGGGATTTTGATAGGAATCATGCTGTCTTTATATTAATTCATGGAAAATTGCCATCTCCTTATGATATGTTGAGTCATCCAATTCATGAACACAGTATGTCTCTCCATTCATATATCTTCAACTTTTAAAATAAGTATTGTTTACTGTTTAAAATAAGTTTAGTTTACTGAACACAAGTCCTATACATATTTTGTTACATTTATACCTAAATATCTTTTTTTGAGTGAATGTAAATGTAAATTATATTTTAAGTTTACTTTTAGTGTGTATGTTTTCTTTTTGAAACATTTTTAATGTTTATTTATTTTTGAGAAAGAGAGAGAGAGAGGAGGGGAGGGGCAGAAAGAGAGGGAGACACACAATCAGAAACAAGCTCCAGGCTCTGAGAGCCTGACACAGAGCTTGAACCTACAAACCGCGAGATCATGACCTGAGCCAAAGTCAGAGGCTTAACCGACTGAGCCACCCAGGTGCCCCTGGTGTGTATATTTTCACTGTTAGTATATGTAGGTACAATACATTTTGTATGCTTATTTTTTTGTGTGTATGATGTTGCTGAATTCATTTACTTTAGGAGTTTTCATTTATTTATTTATTTTTGATTCCTTTGGATTTTAATGTACACATTTATGTCATCTGTAAATAAGGACAGTTTTATTTCTTTCTTTCTCATCTGTATGCCTCTTATTTCCTTTTTTTAAATTTTCTTTATTGCACAGGCTAAAACTTCCAGCAGTAGTCTAAACAAGTGTAGTGAGATCAGACTTCGCTTTGTTCCCAGTCTTAGGGTAAAAAAGCATTCAATCCTTCACAATTAAGTATAATGTTAGCTATAGGTTTGTCATGGATACTGTTTATCACATTAAGGAAGTTTCATGGTTTCTGAGAAGTCAGATGTAATTCTTATCTTTGTTCCTCAAGGGGTGAGGTGTTATTTCCCTCTGGCTTCTTTCAGGACACTGATTTCAGAAAATATGTGATTTTCTGTAGTTTGAAATTGATATGCCTGCATGTAGATTTTTTAAAGCATTTATCATGCTAAATTATCTGAGCTGCATAGATCTGTGATTTGGTGTCTGCCATTAATTTGAGGGAAATTCTCAGTCATTATTATTTCAAATATTTCTCCTGTTCCTATCTCTTTGTTCTCCTGGTATTTCAATTATGTATATGTTATACTGTTTGTAGTTGTTCCACAATCTTTGGATATTCTGTTCTGTTTTTTCATTCTTTGGTGTCTGTCGTTTTTGGTTTTTGAGGATTCTATTTATATATCTTCCAACTGAGAGATTCTTTCCTTATCCATGTCCAGTCAAGTAATGAGTCCATCAAAGACATCCTTCATTTCTGTTACAGTGTTTTTATCTCTAGCATTTCTTTTTAGTTCTTTCTTATTATTTCCATTTCTCTGTTTACACTGCCCACCTGTTCTTACATGCTGTCATCTACTTTATTCATTAGAGCCCTGAGCATATTAATCATAGTTCTTGTAAATTATTGGTTTGATAATTAAAACGTCCTTGTCATATATGGTTCTGAGGTTCATTCTGTCTCTTCAAATTGTAGAGTTGTATTTTGTTTTTGTTTTTGCCTTTTGGTATGCCTTGTAATTTTTTCTTGATAGCTGGACAGATGTACTGGGTATAAGGACTGCTATAATGGTCCTGTAATAGTATGGCAGTGAGAAGTGCAGAGAGGGAAAACATTCTACATTTCTGTGATCAGGTTTCAATCTTAATTTTTTTTTTAATTTATTTTGAGGGAAGTGGGCAGAGAGAGGAGAGAGACTCCCAAGTAGGCTCTATGCTATCAGCATGGAGCCACATGCGGGGCTTGATCTCACAACTACAAGACCATGAGCTGAGCCAAAATCAAGAGTCGGACGCTTGACCTATTGAGTCACCCAGCAGCCCAGGTTTCAATCTTTTAGTGAGCTTATGCTTCTGGACTGTGAACTTCCCAAGTTTTCTCGATGCTTCCCACCCCAGTGTGAAACAAGAAGACTACAGTGTACTGGAGTTGGGTATTTTCCTTTTCCCTCATGGAAAGCTAGACCCTGCTGGAACTGGGTGTTTTCCTTTCCTCAGAACAGTTAAACTCTGATAACTCAACAGGTTAGCCTCTCATTAATTAGGTTCCCCTCAGGGAAACTCTTTCTTTTTTAAATTTCTAATATTTTATTATTTTATTTTATTATTTTTTGATTTATAATTTATTGTCAAGTTGGTTTCCATATAACACCCAGTGCTCTTCCCCACAAGTGTTCTCCACCATGACCATCACCCCCCTTCCCCTGTCCCCCTCCCCCTTGCACCCTCAGTTTGTTTTCAGTATTCAAGAGTCTCTCTTGCTTTGTTTCCTTCCCTCTCCCTAACTCTTTTTCCTCCTTCCCCTCCCCATGGTCCTCTGTTAGGTTTCTCCTGTTAGACCTATGAGTGAAAACATATGCTATCTGTCCTTCTCCGCCTGACTTATTTCACTTAGCATGACACCCTCGAGGTCCATCCACTTTGTTACGAATGGTTCCTCAAAAAACTATCAATAGAACTCCCTTATGACCCAGGGAAACTCTTTCTAAAAAGAGCAGAATGCTCTGGGTATTTCAAAATGGTTCCTTTTCTCCTCCCACTGCCAGAAGTATGAGAGGATTTTTCTCTTTCAGACTCTGTGGGAGTCTGTCCATGTTCCTGGAGATAGATCTCAAAATATCATGACTCCATGA
The DNA here is from genome assembly GCA_028646485.1 of Cryptoprocta ferox. Taxonomy (NCBI): domain Eukaryota; kingdom Metazoa; phylum Chordata; class Mammalia; order Carnivora; family Eupleridae; genus Cryptoprocta; species Cryptoprocta ferox. The sequence goes on from CM053572.1 coordinate 29,422,583, forward strand.
CTGCTTCCCCCCCGCCCCCCGGAGTCTTCACTTCTCAGACTTCTACACATTAAGCATCTAGTGATTCATCAATTATAGTTCAGATTTCCCTACTCCAGCACTGATTACCACAGTGGTTTCTGCTCTTGAGTCTCTGTACCAGTAAGTTGTGACTCCTATAGCTCCCTGTGACTCTCTTATCTTTGGGTCATTGATTTTCCCAGTGTCCTCTCCTCCACCCAACTTTTACACATCCAACAAGGGTTGTTGGTTTTTGAATCTGTTCAGCTTGTCAAAATGAAGTGGTGATTTCCAAGCTCCTTACATTCAGAACTAGAAACAGGAAGTCCTTGGAAATATTTTCAATTTTATGAAGTCTAATTTGCCTATCTTTTCTTTTGGTGCTTATGCCTTTGATATCATATTAAAGAAATCACTGCCAAACCCAGTGGCATGCAGTTTTTGCTTTATGTTTTCTTCTAAGAATTTTGTAATTTTATTCTTCTATTTCAGTTGTGGATCCATTTTGAATTTGTTTTTGTATGTGGTGTTAGGTAAGGATATAACTTCATTCTTTTGCATCCTGTTTTCCCAGGAACATTTGTTGAAAAGACTCTCTTTTCTCCCATTGAATGGTCTTGATACATTTGTTGAAAATAATTTGACCTTATTTTTATGTGAGGATTTATTTCTGGAATCTCTTTCTATTGATCTATATGTTTGTCTTTAGGCCAGTGTCATTAGGCCACACTATTTTATTTACAGGAGCTTTGTAATAAGTTTTGAAATCAGGATGTGTGAGTCCTCCAGCTTTGTTCATGTTCAGGATTGTTTTGGCTATTTGAAGTCCCTTGAGATTAATATGAATTCTGAAATGAGATTTTCTAGTTTACCAAAAAACATCATAGGGATTTTGATAGAGATTATATTAAACCTGTAGATCACTTTGAGTTGTATTGACATCTTAATGGTAAGTCTTTCAATCCATGAACATGAGCTCTCTTTGCATTTATGTTTTCTTTAATTTCTTTCAGAAATGTTTTTGTTGGGGCACCTGGGTGGCTCATTTGGTTAATTGTCCAGCTCTTGATTTTTGGTTCAGGTCATGATCTCATGGTTCATGGGTTTGAGCCCCATGCAGTTAGCATGGAGCCTGCTTGGGATTCTCTCTCACTGTCTCTCTCTCTCTCTCTCTCTCTGCCCCTCCCCTGTTCGAGCATGTGTATGTGCCTGCACTCTCAAAATAAATAAATAATCTTTTTTTAAAAAGAAGTTTTTTTGTTGTTTTCATCATACAAGTCTTTCACCTTGGTTAATTCCTAAGTGTGTTATGATAATATGAATGAAATTGTTTTCTTAATTTCCTGTGCAGATTGTTCACTTTTAGTGTATAGTGTTGCAACTGATTTTTGTGTGTTGCCTTTGTATCCTGCCACTTTGTTGAATTCATTTATTAATTTTAAGTTTTCTGTGTAATCTTTAGGGTGTTCTACATATGAGATAACATCTGTGAACAGAGATAATTCTACATCTTCCTTCCCATTTTGGATGTGTCTTTGTTTTTGGGGGGGTTATTTGCTCTGGCTAGAACTTCCAGTATTTTGTTAAATAGAAAAGGTTAAAGATGGGGTGCCTGGGTGGCTCAGTCATTTGGGTGTCAAACTTCGGCTCAGGTCATGATCTCACAGTTGGTGTGTTCAAGCCCCATGTTGGGCTCTGTGCTGACAGCTGAGAGCCTAGAGCCTGCTTCACATTCTGTGTCTCCCTCTCTCTCTTTCCCCTCCTCAGCTTTCACTCTGTCTCTCTCTCTCAAAAATAAATAAACATTAAAAAAATTTTAAAGAAAAGGTTAAAGAAACCCTCTTTGCATTATTCCTAATCTTAGAGGAACAGCTTTCATATATGGCATTTTATTATGTTGAGGTAGTTTCCTTCTATTCCTAGGATTCTGAGTGTTTTTATCATGAAAGAATGTTGAATTTTGTCACATGACTTTTCTGCATCTATTGAGATGATCATGTGTTTTTTTCCCTTCATTCTGTTAATGTGGCTTATTACATTGATTGATTTATATATATATATATTTTATTTTTATTTTTATTATTTTTAAATTAATTTTTAAATTTACATCCAAGTTAGCATATAGTGCAACAATGATTTCAAGAGTAGATTCCTTAATGCCTCTTACCCATTTAGCCCATCCCCCGTCCAACAACCCTTCTAGTAACCTTCTGTTTGTTCTCCATATTTAAGAGTCTCTTATGCTTTTTCCCTCCCTTTTTTTATATTATTTTTGCTTCCCTTCCCTTATGTTCATCTGTTTTGTATCTTAAAGGCCTCATATGAGTGAAGTCATATATTTGTCTTTCTCTGACTAATTTCGCTTAGCATGATACCCTCCAGTTCCATCCATGTAGTTGCAAAAGGTAAGATTTCATTCTTTTTGATTGCTGAGTAATACTCCACTATATGGAATATATATCACATCTTCTTTATCCATTCATCCGTCAATGGACATTTGGGCTCTGTCCACACTTTGGCTATTGTTGATAGTGCTGCTATAAACATTGGGGTGCGTGTGTCCCTTTGTAACAGCACACCTGTATCCCTTGGACAAATACCTAGTAGTGTAGTTGCTGGGTCGTATGGTAGTTCTACTTTTAACTTTTTGAGGAATCTCCATACTGTTTTCCAGAGTGGCTGTACCAGTTTGCATTCCCACCAGCGGTGCAAAAGAGATCCTCTTTCTCTGCTTCCTTGCCAGCATCTGTTGTTGCCTGACTTGTTGATTTTAGCCATTCTGACAGGTGGGAGGTGGTATCTCATTGTGGTTTTGATTTGTATTTACCTGATGCTGAGCGATGTTGAGCATCCTTTCATGTGTCTGTTGGCCATCTGTATGTCTTCTTTGGAGAAGTGTCTGTTCATGTCTTTGCCCATTTCTTCACTGGAATATTTGTTTTTTGGGTGTTAGTTTAATAAGTTCTTTATACATTTTGGATACCAACCCTTTATCTGATATGTCATTTGCAAATATCTTCTCCCATTCTGATGGTTGCCTTTTAGTTTTGCTCATTGTTTCCTTCACTGTGCAGAAGCTTTTTATTTTGATGAGGTACCAATAGTTCATTTTTGCTTTTGTTTCCTTTGCCTCTGGAGACATGTTGAGTAAGAAGTTGCTGTTGCCAAGGTCAAAGAGGTTCTTGCCTGCTTTCTACTCGAGGATTTTGATGGCTTCCTGTCTTATATTTAGGTCTTTCATCCATTTTGAGTCTATTTTTGTGTATGGTGTAAGAAAGTGATCCAGGTTCATTTTTCTGCATGTAGCTATCCAGTTTTCCCAGCACCACCTGCTGAAGAGACTGTCTTTATTTCATTGAATATTCTTTCCTGCTTTGTCAAAGATGAGTTGGCCATATGTTTGTGGGTCCATTTCTGGGTTGTCTATTCTGTTCCATTGATCTGAGCGTCTGTTCTTGTGCCAGTTGTATATGGTCTTGATGATTATAGCTTTGTAATACAGCTTGAAGTCTGATTGATTTATGTATATTGAATCATCCTTGCACTCCAGGAATAAGTTCCACTTGCTCATGGTGTATAATCCGTTTAACATGCTGCTGAATTCAGTTTTCTAATATTTTTTTGAGGATCTTAGCATGAGTGTTCATGAGGGAAATTGATCTGTAGTTTTCCTTTCTTGTAGTGTCTTTGTCTGCCTTTGGTATCAGGGTAATAATGGCCTCATAGAATGAGAAAATGTTCCTTCCTCTTTATCTATTTGGAAAAGTTTGAGAAGGACCAGTATTATTTCTTCTTTAAATGTTTAGTAAAATTCACCAAAGAAGGCTTTGGGCAAGGACCTTTCTTTGTCAGGAGATTTTTATAAATCACTGATTCAATCTTCTTACTAGTTATAGGTGTACTCAGATGATGTAGCTATTTTCTCTCTGCTTACTGTGGACATTGCATTTAATATCTTACATTATAATACTCTAATTTGAGTTTGTACCAGCTCAAATTCAATAATATACAAAAACACTCTGCTATTTTAACAACTCTCTCTGATAACAAAATTTCCAGGCATTTATATCTGCATTTATTTTTTCCTTGAAGGTAGTATCATGTAGCCTTTTATTTTCATAATCACTACCATGATAATGCAGTCCATGGTTAATTATTTTTTGTTTCAATTAAGTGTCATCTGATCATTGTAAATGACATTTTTCTTATATTGAGAATATCTTCAATTCTTATTTTTAGAATATCTCCAAATCTATCAAAATAAAGTGGATGAAACATTACCATATGGTTTATGGTTGAAATTATAATTAAAGATCATTGTAATTCCCAACATTAAAGCATGATAATTATATAGTTTTCAGCTAAATAGAGATATGTTTTAAAAGGCAAAATAAGCTTTTAACTATAGAAGTCAAAGTATATTTAATTCAACAGTTTTCTGTTTGAAATATCTGCTAGCAAATTGCAGTTAGCATTTATTCTATGTATTCTTCATAATAACAAAATGCATAAAAGGAAATTTATGCCACATTAAATTACTTTGAACATTAAAATCTTGACAGTATTATCGAAATCTATTGGCATTTAAAAAAGTACCAAGTTTTTAATTTGCTTCATTTCAAGAATAAAAGGATATTGATGTGTCTCACATTCCTGTACCTTTGTAATGAAGCAATTACCACACTGGAATTACTATTAAAATTATAAGCTGGTTTTTAAAAAAATAACATCATGTTTCATCTACATTTTAGTTATCAAGTAAACAGTGACTTAGGCTTTCTGATTATGAACTTGTATTAATCCTAATTAATATTAATATCCTTAAATATCCATGGTACTTAAAGTAAAAATGTTAAGGCCATTCTTTTAGAAGTAACTTGTGATAGTTTATTCAGATCACATTTATTAGTCAAATTTTGACGTAACCATGGGGTTCTGATTATAAATTGCACTAAAGTTGAAAGAGAAGTTTGTTAATAGGTTATTCTCAAATAGTTTTTCTGAAAACCTAATCCTCACATTAGAATTACATTTAAAATTTTGACTACAGATTATTATAAAATTCTCAGATATGTGTACTTAATATTGATTCGATGTTCATTTTATTCTTATTGAAATATGACAATGTCTTAATAAGCAAAGAAGGTGCAGCTGAAAATTTGACATAGGAATAAAGATTCAAGGGACACTAACTTAATTCGGAATAATGGCTTTTAGAGGTCAAAGTTATTAGTTCAGCACTTAGATGTTATATAACAAGAACAAAGGGAAATGTCCCAAATATCATTATTCTAATATTTCAAGTATCAAAAAGTGATTTTGCTGTTCATAAACACTGAAAGAATTTTAAATGTATTTCAAAAAAATTTCTAAAAATATCATATGTAAGTTCCTGGTAATTATATTATTTAAAAAATTAACACACAAAATATCCTAGAATAAGGTGAACTTTAGTGGTCAAAGTGTTTTATTTTAAAGTTCCAGTATTCAGTTACAAATATTTAATAATAAAAATATGAGCTGATAAATTCTTAAATGAAAAGATGTAAGGTTATTTGTGCATATTTTGATTTTCCCAAAATCTAATTGTAATATCTTTGTGATAACAGCTAAAGGACAGTATTGAATTACATACTCTCAAGTGAGAGTGTACAGTCTTTAAAAGACATAATTGAAAATGATTGCATTGAGTAAATTGTAAATTAATATATAGACTATTTTGGAAATCAATGAATGAATCTAAACTCTACAGCATTAGCCACATGATGTCGCTGTATACCACAAAGTCTTGTCAATGTTATTGTACAGATCACCAAAAACTAAGGGAGGAAGCTCCATTTTGTTACAGCCTGAGAGAAGACGAAAATGGTCAGGAGATATATTATTTAAGATATAAAGTAAAGAAAGCATGATTTTGAAGTGAGAGCGGTACCAAAGGTGTTGTGGTTTTGCGATGCTGTTTCCTACGCAAGGAGGCAAGGGAGCCCAGCGCCTGCTGCTCTTCGTTCTGCTCCTCGCAGCCTGGAAGACTGGGAGTGGTCAGGTCCACTATTCGGTCCCGGAGGAGGCCAAACACGGCACCTTTGTGGGCCGCATTGCGCAGGACCTGGGGCTGGACCTGGCCGAGCTGGTGCCACGCATGTTCCGGGTGGCGTCCAAAGGCCGCGGGGACCTTCTGGAGGTAAATCTGCAGAATGGCATTTTGTTTGTGAATTCTCGCATCGACCGCGAGGAGCTTTGCGGGCTGAACCTGGAGTGCAGTATCCACCTGGAGGTAATCGTGGAAAGGCCACTGCAGGTTTTCCATGTGGAAGTGGAGGTGAAGGACATTAACGATAACCCACCAGTTTTCAGAGGGAAAGAACAAAGGTTATTTATTCCTGAATCTAGACTGGTGGATTCACGTTTCCCGATAGAGGGTGCTGCTGATGCAGACATTGGTGCCAACGCTCTTCTAACTTACACCCTCAGCCCCAGTGATTATTTTTCTTTGGATGTACAGGCAAGTGATGAACTGAGTAAGTCACTTTCACTTGAATTGAGGAAATCTTTGGATAGAGAAGTAACACCAGAACTTCGTTTATTATTGACGGCCACTGATGGGGGCAAACCTGAGCTGGAAGGTACAGTTCAGCTGCTGATTACAGTGCTGGACGTTAATGATAATGCCCCTTTGTTTGCCCAGGCTGTGTATAGAGTCCATTTATCAGAGACTACAGCAAATGGAACATTAGTGACTACCTTAAACGCCTCTGATGCCGATGAAGGTGTAAATGGCGAAATTGTCTTTTCCTTTGGCAATGATGTTCCTCTAAACATTCAAAAAAACTTCAAAATTGATTCCAGCTCAGGAGAAATTAGGCTAATTGGTAGACTGGATTATGAAGAAACAAAATCTTATGAAATTCATGTAAAAGCAGTTGATAAAGGAAGTCCTCCAATGTCAAATCACTGCAAGGTTTTAGTGAAAGTGCTAGATGTAAATGATAATGCTCCACAACTGGCAGTTACAACTCTGTCTTTGCCAGTCAAAGAGGACACTCCACTCAGCACCGTCATTGCTTTCGTTTCCGTGTCCGACCGCGACTCCGGTGTCAATGGGCAGGTGACCTGCTCTCTGATGCCTCACACCCCATTCAAGCTGGTGTCCACCTTCAAGAATTACTATTCGCTCGTGCTGGACAGCGCCCTGGACCGCGAGAGCGTGTCGGACTATACTCTAGTAGTGACCGCACGGGACGGAGGCTCGCCTTCGCTGTCGGCCACGGCCAGCGTGTCCGTGGAAGTGGCCGACGTGAACGACAACGCGCCGGCGTTCGCGCAGCCCGAGTACACGGTGTTCGTGAAGGAGAACAACCCGCCCGGCTGCCACATCTTCACGGTGTCCGCGCGGGACGCGGACGCGCAGGAGAACGCGCGTGTGTCCTACTCGCTGGTGGAGCGGC